>JASTWL010000199.1:0-324367 GCA_035220575.1 Temnothorax rugatulus | reverse complement strand
GTTGTAACGTTTCCCTAACGTTTGATGCAAGTTTCACAAACGTCGCAAAAACGTTGTAAATGCGATGTTGCACATATAAAGTTTTGCAAACGCCTAAAACACGTTGTAAGTGCAACGTCACATGTGTAAGGTAATTGAATCAGGACATTTCTGGTTTCTTTTATGTTATTAAAACGTTTATGCAACCAAACGTAAAATGTCGCATGGCTATATTGCGACGTTACAAAACATTTCTGTAACAAAATATTGTTTAGCGGGCTTAGTCATTTTTAATAAAAAAAAGAAACAGTTATATAGTTTTTATGTAAAATTTCCCTGGCAATCGAGTAGTGCACTTTATTTTAGGAAAAAAAAATGATTTTTATATGAAAAATTGAAATATATAAAGGAAGGTTTTTAAAAAGGTGACTTTTTCATCAAAAAATTGCTTTTTTATTTGCAAATAAAATTTAATTTTGACAAAGGGATTTTAAAGTCAAAAGACTATATTTTTAAGAAAAAATACTATAAATGAATAAAAAATATCTAGAATTTTTCACACCTTTCAAATTCGCATCTTTTCAAGTTCAGACAAGCACAGCTTGAAAGCAGACAGTCGACTGCGGTCTGCTTTTGTACTGCGTGACTCTCTAGGTTGTAAACAGAATTTAGGAGGTGGGGGGAATCCTCGGCGGCAGCTATGAGAAAAATGCCAGCCATTCGAAAAAAAAAGTGGTGCAAATTAGCACATGTGTGCTATTTGAGGGTTAAATAAAGGAAAAGCAAACTTGCTAACCTTACCGACCTCTATCCTAATCCATAGAAAAATACATTATTTTTCATTTTAATAGAATTTTAGTTTTTCAATACCCGCGCACCTTGTTCGAATTGAATTCATTTCGCCTGCTATTAGAAAATCAAATAAGATCTTAGTTTTATTTATTATTTAATCAACGTCTACCTTTGCTTTCTACAAATAAGATTGCAATAAATTGATCGAAGGAATAAAAAAAGTGTTCCAGGGAAATTATAAAAAAAAAAATTATAAACTAGAAAGAATACAAAAAAATTAAAAACACAAAAAACCTTTCTCGATATATCATCTCGTACATCTACCTTGTCACAATGAGAAAGCTTTTACTAATAAAAGGTGTTTAAGTTTTAAATTTTAAATTATAAGTATTCTAAACCTAGAAGTAATGCGTGTGTATAAAAGTATAAAAATATAAATGTACATGATATCAAGAAACAATATTGTAAAAGTAAATATTGTAAAAGTTCGAATGCTTTCATATATATGTGCAGGAAATTTCGTTAATAACAATAATACAATAATGGGAAATTTAAAACGTCGTACATAATTAGAAAACATAATATCGAAATTTTATTGTCATTTATCGATAGATTACATAAAAATATTCCTTTATGCAATATATTTATTATTAATCAATTAATAGACGGCGATAAGAGTCAGGCGTGGTATGTGGTGCGCAAGTACAGAAATTGATTGACATTTCAAGAGTCTAATGACATATTTGTATTTATTATTAGTTAAATAAAAATATATAATCTGTAACAATAAATTTATATATAGGAATAATAAGAATTTTATAACCCATCTTACAACATTAAAAGTGAAGCTTTTTATAAAAGAATCTAGAACTCGAGTCGGAATAATTTGTTCAGGTGATAACACGAAGGAAGATTGACCAGAAGGAAATATCAATTGGGAAAACCGTGGAACGAAGTATATAAATTAAAATAGCGGATATTGACTCCATATGTTTAAATATGCTTTTCATATCTATTTCGGAAAATGGTTCACTTCCGGGTAATCGGGATCGCAAGGATTGTTGCTGAATCACAGTTCCTATATTGGAATCCAATTCAATACAGGTATCACTAGACGGTTTGCGAATTTTTTTCCACAATCGATCCTGGAAAATATCAAAGAAAGCCTCATGAAAATAATCTCAACTTATAATTAGAATTACAATAATATATAACGCCGAATAACGTCATAAAATAAATCTTACCTTTAACATACGAGAATATACATATCCGTCGGGGGATTGAATACCAGAAAAATGAACCAATTATTTAGTGTTAGCCACATATCTCACATCTGAATCTTTGCTAGTCAATAAAATTGATGCTGGATGTACATGACAGTCACCGGCGGCGAAATCCATTCAGTATGAATGCCTCCTTCTATAAAGATCTCAAGTCACCAGAGATTATCTTTACATCTTTAATCTCGCGTCCTTCATATGGTCTACCGCCTACGACGACCTGCATGCATTTTGTTGGGATACTTCTTGGCTATCTCTTCCAGATTATCGTACATTTTTTCGAGAGTATAGTAATATTTTAAATCAAAGTCCTGCGATTTTTATTCTGAGGGATCGGATCGTCAATTACTTCCTGGATATCGTCCATCATTTAAATCGTCATAATTTTGTAAATAATTAATCTAAATTACGTGGAGGTACCATAAAAAATAATTAAATACCTTTATACTTTTTAATTAAAATATCTCTATTTGAATAAAAGTAATAGTTATTATGTACGTAAAGAGAATTTGCTTTACTTTGCTTTTTGCCTTATTTATAAAGCTCATCACTACCACTTTCTGGCTGTAATGCTAAAGTTAATAAACTATATTATTATAAAGCTCATCACATAATTTATGATTATCTGTAAACTTTCGACTAATGTTTGGAGTGATCTATAAAATCTATAAAAATTATTCGTATAATTATTTGAAGTATCTGATGCTGTTTCATACATTTCATTTTTATGTTGTGTACGAGTTATTTTTTTTTTTAGGACGAGCGTGGCCTAGTAGACAGCGCACTGGGGGTCAATCATGTATTAATGTGGAACGTGGAAAGTGAAAAGTTTTATATGACTATCTCTTTCTATTTAACATCAATAGAAAGAGAGATTTTTCATTTTTCACGTTTCCACCCTAGGGGAAAAGATTCATGATTGACTCCCAGGTCTATTGAGCTGAAGTCCCGGGTTCGAGCCCCGGTAGAGCTAGAAAAATTATATTCGCTCATTCTCCTCTCGGAAGGTAATGGCAAACCACCGAGAGTATTCTTGTCATGAACACTTCTCTAAAAAAATATAGCCGTTCGGAATCGGCGTTAAACTGTAGGTCCCATATACAATGTGTATAATCTACGTGCGCAACACATGTATAGTATATGAAAAGAAGTCACCACGCTCGGACACGAGTAATAGAACTGAGGATGAGTTATTTTATCGGATGTCATTGTAATATTCAATTCAGGGTTAGTTGAATTTTCATGTGTTTTTTGTGTAATAATGAATGAAACATTTTTAAACTCGTATACGTTGAATTATTCAGTTTAGTAGCCGTAATATTTTTTAATTCTAAAATAATATCTTATAATTATAAATAACGGCTACTTAAAAGGTTAGTGACAAATGTTACATCAAGTTTGTCATTTTAGAATGACAAACTTGATGAAATTTGTAACAATATAAACTTACCATGAGCAATAATTTTTAGAACAACAGTTATTAGAATAAAGCTCGACATTTTCCAACTAATTAAAAGAATATAAGATACATTCATCATTGAAAGCTAACAATATGTGATATGCATTATAAGTATACATACGTTTCAAATTCGCGCACTTTTGCATGCGCGTGCGGCCACTGAGCATGCGCATGTGGCTTGCTACATCTCGTCGGTACGACAGGAATCATAACTTGATTCCTGTCAACTTTAACGTTTAATATCTTGCGTCCCGGGGCAGAACGACACTTTTTCTGCCAGATTCTTTCGTTTCGTGCAAAAACGCGTCGATTGAGCATAATTTCATCGATATTTGAGGTGAGGCCCCCTAAACTGTATAATTACCGCTAACGCGCACACAGCTGATCGTTTGCACCGTTTGCACTTTCCACGACTTGAAGCGAGACGAGTGCGCGCGCGCAGAGTGCAAAGAGCGCGCGAGAGTGTCGAGGAGTGCAGTTGCCGCCGAACGTTCGAGAAGCTCCCCGCGGTCCTCGATCTCGATGTATCGCGAGAGAAGTCCGCGCGATCGCTCGTTTCCTACTCGTATACACGGCACGAGGGATGTCGAACGGCGCTTCGCGCTCGTAGGAAACCGTAGGGCCCGAGGTCGAGACGGAACGTGCGTGGAGCAGCCGGAGGCAAGAAGGAGGCGGTGGAAGAGTCGCGTGCTAATCGGCGTCTCTGACTTTCGCCGTATCGTCATTTCGCCGGTTGCAACTGTCGGTCGGGACCGTTGCACAGCACCATGGCGATGAACGTGCCGTACGAGGCGATCGGCAAGGGCTTCGTCCAACAATATTACGCGATGTTCGACGATCCGGCGCAGAGGCCGAACCTCATAAACATGTACAATGTAAGGCGATCCCTCGACCAGTTCACGGGACCAGTCCCGTCCCGCAATTCTCCCTCGCGCGGTTTCCCCGCCCCGGCCTCGCGACCGACTGACATAACCTTTTTTGCAGGCGGAGACGTCCTTCATGACGTTCGAGGGCTTGCAGATACAAGGCGCTATCAAAATCATGGAAAAGTTAACTGTGAGTAAAGTTTCCTTCCGCCGATCTGAAATCAGTCTGCGGTTGCAGTACCTCACATCCACATATTTGTATCCAAATCCGTCATGCGAGAGGTATCTTTTTTCTTTCGGGCTTTCCAAAAAGTGCCCTTGCAACTAGTCTATTCTTCTTGCTAGTGGATCATTGATCATCTGAGTTGCAGCATTAGTAGGATCCAAGAGGAATTTATATGTTCAAAGAAATGGTCTCTTCATAGAGGATGATAATCTTCATAGCTTTCTTCGTAGGAGATTGTGTAGAAGATTATTAGTGTTTAACCCTCTGTCTGTGTATGTTTTTTTGCACCCTCGGAGTGTATACGTAGGTCTGTTACGTTTGACGCTATTTTTCTTTAAGTATTTTTCTTAAAGTATTTTTAAAAAATCTGAAGTTTTACAAAATATCTGTCTACATTGTAGTTGACGATTTTATAGTCATTTTGATAAATATCGTTTATTTAATATTTTCTGTCAGGCTTACAAGTTTTACAGATACGAAGATATCATTTTGGCTCAGACGCCATAGACCCACGTATACAGAAAGAGGGTTAATATGCTGCTTTTAATATGACCTTTATATTTTATTTTTTCGGAGTAGTTTAAACTCGGAGAGTTTATTACTAGAGAGAATCTCTAGAAACTTATTCGACATCTCTAAATGGTCTATTTGTAAACAGAAAGGTTATATTCTGACTTAAAAGTATCATGAAGTTTAAGAATTCTAAAATTAAAGTAGATGAAATCAAAGATGGAGCCAGGCAGAGACGATAGAATCCAGATATATAAGATATATGTATATATAATATTTGTATGCAAGATATTTGTTGTACGTTAGATTTTGTATTTACATTTTACCAAATATGTTTGGCTTGTACTTGTTTAATCTTTCTATTTTAATTTTTTAATCTTACTTCACTATTATTATTGTGAATTTGATTTTAAAAAATTGGTATATGAAAAGTAATACGCTATTATATTAATTTTATTTTCTTTTCCAGAGCCTATCCTTTCAAAAAATAAATCGGATAATAACAGCGATCGATTCGCAACCGATGTTTGATGGCGGAGTTCTCATTAATGTATTAGGAAGGTTGCAGGTAAGGAAAGCACAGTTAGTAACAAAGAAATATTCATTAAAAAGGGTTTAATGCGACAAAATGCAATTAATTATCTAATGAAGGCAATGTTAAGTTATATTGATAAAAAGTAATAAAATTATTTTAAACAGTACTAAAATTTTATATTTTAAAGCATATGTAAGATTTATGTTTTATACTAAACCAATCAGTTCAGTAATTTAATTCTCAATTTTTAACGATTCTGTAAGCTTGATTTTTGCATACGTATTTGTACAAGAATAAGTCAATACTAGATATGGTGTATCTATTAGAATTATAGACTTTCTTGAATAAGACGGATTTTAACATATGGGAAATATAGACGGAAATAGAATAGAACCTATAGGTAGGAATTATAGACGGGAAATAAGTTCTCTGTAGTAAGCGGTTTTCATCGATACCTCAAATTAAAAAGAAAACTATTCAACGATTATTGATGATCGTGCAGACTGACGAAGATCAACCTCACGCGTACATCCAGACATTTATCCTGAAGCCGATCGGTACCAGTTTTTACGTGCAGCACGACATCTTCAGACTTGCGTTACACGACACGGTTTAGGTATCAGGTACCGCAAAATCTCCTTCGTTGCTCTGCGTACCGTGTTAACAGGCAAGCCTTGTCCGATGTTTTGCATCATGTATTCGCTGCATATCACTTTCGTTTTTTTTTTATCTTGATTTAGCACAAAATTTCTGGAGCAATAGAACTCAATAACATATCTCCCTATAGGCTGTGCTAAAAATCTGTTATGTTTAAGATTAATTGTGATAACTTGAAATTTTTTAATTTTATTAACATTTTCTACGATTGCTTTAATTCGCAGCTTGATATTTTTTCTCAATACATTTGCTATTTATTTTTATTTTTAATTAATATTTCTCTTTGCAATTTTATGTTTTAATTTTAATGTATCTTGCTTTAAAAAAAAACGTATATTTTATTTAATCTAAAATGATTACGTTATAAAATAATGCGAGACAATTATATTAACGTTATTTATACATTTCATGTTATATAGAGTAGAGATATCCATGAAATGTATCTAATTCGGAGATCTCAGACGCAAGCCACGAGCCACAAGTAGCCGACTCCTGTGAAATACAAATGTACGAGTCTGGGATCACTGATTTAATTCGACGCGTTACGAGTAGATAGTTTGATACAAGATTAAATTGCTGAACAAATTGGAACAATGATTAAATCATAATGTGGAGTAACATTTAAGGACTTATTTCTGTATTTTTAACATTAAAAATTGTGTGAATCATATAATACTTCAATAATTAATGTAATTAACATTAACATCAATATTATTTTATTATTAAGTGCTACTTAACACATATTGTTATGTGTAATATATAGCTTGCGTTTAATTACAGGCAGACGAGGATCCCCCACACGCCTTCTCGCAATGTTTTGTGCTGAAGCCAATGGGTAATTCATACTACTGTCAGCACGATATCTTTCGCCTTAACATACATGATAGTGCATGAACGAGGAAGATCGTGCTGATTTTCGCGATGAGCGTGTGAGCAGACAGGTTGTCGATCGACTGGATGCCCTGGAGATCGCGATTAATAAGTGAGCCACCTAATCTCATCAATAACCCTCTTGTCACGACCACATCCTACCTATCCCTATCCCTGTTCTTTCTATAGATAATATTACATTTTATATGAAGAATATCTCTCCGCTTATATCTTGGCCACGATAAAAAAAATGAATCGAGAAACATCTGATATCACACAGTTTTAAGTAATTTCGTCGCTTTTCTCCGTATAATATATATATATATATATATGCATACACACAGATATATATATGTATATATGTTGTTCGAAATTTACATTTCTTGGTTACATACGTACTAGCACAACGTACACAAATAGATATCTCATTGATCGAGAGAGTTTAATTTTTGACGGCAGGTAATATCTTTGCATTACTACGCTTTGAAATGTATTGTAACATATTTTACATTTAAAATGCTGTGTATTTTTGTAATACAAAAAAAAAATGTTGGCCATTAAATACAAGAATACGGAATTAATCGGACAAGTTGATTATCTATTCCACAGACGGAAACGTAAAAACCTTGACATTTTCTTCGGTCGCGACAAAACATACAGCTCTATTACAATGTGAACGACTTATTAACAATAGTGATATGTATCAGGATAGATGGTGCTGAATAAATCTCGGGGCAGATTTTATATAATATACTTTCTAATGTGATATCTCATTATATAAGTAGAACAATACACAAGTACAAAGATACTCATGCTTCACCCTTTTATAGGATTACTTTAACTGCCGGCTAACGGTTTCAATTTTTCAAACATATCAGCAGCAATGTTGATATTCTACAGATTTCCACGTTTTGCTTGCTCCAATTCGATCGCTTCGAACAACGCCTGGAAATTGCCGGCGCCGAAACCCTAAAGAAGAAATAAAAAATGTTTACGATTATTTAAATACTAGTTGATATTCCTCGAGTTTTTAGGTGTTAGAAAATTTTGTAAAGATCGTAGATGTAAAATTAGATGCTACAACCTTTTTTCAATACTTACGTTATGGTTGCGCCTCTGTATGACTTCTATGAACAGCGTCGGCCGGTCTTGCATATTTTTCGTGAATATTTGTAGAAGATATCCGTTCTCGTCGTAGTCTATTAATATCTTTAATTTCTGCAAAGCGATAACGCAATCGAATTAACAGTAAACGCGTTGCAACTTGTACCAGAGTTAGTTCTAATTCACTATCAATAAAGGTACCTGTAGTATATCCAAGTCCTCCACGATTTTCGTGCCACTGGCTTCCAGGCGGTTTCTGAGCATGTCGTAATAACTATCGGGCACGTCCAGAAACTCCATTCCTCTGGCACGCAGATTCGTTATCTGCAAAAATGGAGCATGAGAATGGATGTGCGGAGGAACTTATTGCGAGCGCGCGACATTTCTTAGAAAATATCTTAATTTAATAAATTAAAAACATCGAAACTATATGTCAATTATTATTAATTATTAAAAGTCATAGAATAAACCATTTTGTGACCAAAAAGCTGGTTTTTTTAAAGCTGCTACTATACTGCATAGTATCGTGTCTTGTAGAACACGTTACGCACAAATGCTATTAGAACACTCTATTACTTACCGCTGCAATAATGTCACTGGTATTGAGGGCAATATGTTGCACGCCGGCGCCGCCGTAGTATTCGACGAATTCTTGGATTTGGGAGCGTTTCTTCCCTGACGCGGGCTCGTTGATCGGCATCTTCACAGTCTCCTCCCAGTTCGTCATCACGATGGATCGTAGCGCGGAATATTCCGTGTGCAGCTGCGTGTCGTCCACTGACCAGAATCTATGAAACTGTAAACATTCCTCGTACCTGAGAGGGAAAAAAAAGAGAGAAATCTTCATTTAATTTAATATATCTATTTTTCAGCGTAAGAATATTTTACCTATGGCAAAAATTTGGAATGTTTATCTGTGATTCGATGAGAGTGTAGCGTGAACTTTATTACGCATTTTATTCTATATACTATTTTAATATATTAATGTACTCAATTACGGTATCACTAATGAATTGTAACAAATGCTGCTTTTAACTATTATTTAAAATCGAGAGGAAAATGCACTGAATTATATATGACTTTTCATTAGCATAAACATGTTTACGTTCACACGTAAATAAATCTACATACCATTTCGCAACGGGTTCCATCTGTTTGTCGGATTGATTACCCACCACATGGTCAACGAAATTCAAATGTATTTCTGGTCTATGAAAAGAGAAATATATCGATATTGCTTTAAGTTTAAGTTTCAAGTTAGCCTCCTATCGAGCTACTCGAGTATTCTTTACGTTTCTTTTGTACTCTATATATGATAGATTAAAATTGTAGGATATTTTATAGGATACTTTGGAATTTAAAATAAAAATTATCCTTTACTTTTCTAATGAGTAAAAGATATCTTTTTTTGTCAATAAAGCACATTAAGACATTATTATTAAATTATTGAGATATTAAAATATTCCAGTTATTTTTTTTTTTTTTTTTTTTAAGCGAGATGATTCTAGCTTTTGCTAGTTGCTACTATATGAGGAACCGCGCTTTTGTATACGCACAATTGTTTGAGAAGAGTATCCTCCGATGCCCTCGCGAAGCCCGGCAGGAAGAAACCCTTGTACCTCATCCTATCGACAAGCGTATGGAGCGTATCGCCATACTGAAAGTGACGTTGAATTAATTGACATCTAGAATATGACGATATCGAAGATCGTGTAGAGAAGTATCATATTTTTTATACTTACGGTTTTCAGAGTGGCCATCCTCACAGTGCCATATTCGTCGCTTTCCTCCCATATGTCGCGCACTATTTCGGCGCCCCTTTTCTTGGCGATCTTTTGGCACGCATTTGGTGTTTAAAATATCAGTAAAGACAACTTGAAAATTAGGTACTTTACTATTATTTTCCATTAGGAAAAAATTTTTAACGCCATTTTTAATTATGTCTACTTCAGTCCCGAAAAGGATATTCTATCTTGCAACGTGGAAATTCTACTGATAAAGGAACTTGTATTTTTTAGGCGAAGAAAAAGCATTTTCCTTGTTTCTTACCTTCACAATGGTGTCGATATCTTCAACGTTGAACGCAACATCTCGCACGCCGTCCCCATGTCGAGAAAGATGATCCGACATTTCTTCATTATCAGACTCGTACGGGGATTCGAACACGAACACTATCTATGATAACGATTCTGATGATTAGGAAACTCTATGCGTTTCGGAAGATCATATCCAAGATTTCGAAAAGAACGCTACTCTTTAAATAAGCTATTGAATAAGGTAAATTCTGTTGAAGATTTTTTCTATAACGTTACATTTTGATTTATTTTACTGTGTGTGCTTACACATTCGTGCGTGCGTTTAAAGTTACTCACTTTGTTCTGTTTCACTACATGCGCGGCTATTCGTCTGGAGCCAGTTTCCAAACCGCGATATCCAAACGGCTGGAACCCCATCCTGCATCGATAGAAACTGGCAGCCTACGAGCAATTGTGTTTTAACTTCACGTATAATCAATCTCAAAATCTCGGATACTCGCAAATCTCATACTCGCGTAAAGATGCACGGACTGTCTCGCTGCGCGCATATGTGTCTCTTGATGCATTTTTAGATTTTATTTTTTTTTTCTTATATTCTATTTTCTTTATACCAGGCGTTTCTTAGTACGTAGGAAACATTATAAATACGAATTTAGGGCAGAAAATCAACAAGTTTATGTGCATAGTATCTTGATAAAACTGATAAAACTCAAAGGCGGTTATAGATAAAGAACAGAATTATATTGAATACTACTCTCTAAATCTCATAGAATAGTTTCGCCACTAATATATTAGAGTGATTGCGATAGTCACTCCAAAAGAGAGGGTTGTCAAATTAGAGGGTACTCTAATTTGAGTAAATGCGGGCACTCATAAGGTATATATAGGAGTGAATTTTTCACTCAAATTTTTAGAGTGACTACTCTATCGGAGTGATACGATCTCATTCTAAAGCTATAGAGTAAATCACAATTAACTAAAGATTGATCTTTTGTACTCGAAAAGAGTGCCCTTTTACTTTTTCTTAGAGTGGCGAATTACTCAAAGTGCACAGACTCAATTTTCATTTTTTATTACACTTGCATTTTACTCGTTTTGAGTGATATTTCACTCTTCGACTTTTAGAGAATATACATTTATGATTTCTGTTTATTCCTACGATATTATTCACGTATTAAAAAACATTCAATATATGAGAATTTACCTGTTTCGCATTTCCGACCCAGAATTTTATGTGATCGAAACTGAGGAATTTTCCGCCAACGGGCTAAAAAATATCAATATTGCGCGTCACATTTCTAGTAGTAATTCTCTCTATAATTATAATCACTATGTATAAATTCTAAATAGTAGTAGTAATTCCAGGCGAGAAAACAACTTATTTTTCTCCCCAACACTTTGACAAGGAGTGATGTCTACCTGGGGTCCTTTATCGGTGTAGCTCGTCTGGAAGCAAACGCGGAGAATTTATTATTTTGATGTTGGACAAGTAAAAGATCTCAGAAAAGTTCATCTTTGCGAATTATAAGTGTTGGACAATTGCACATTAGATAAGCAATCGTGCTGTTCAATCAATAATCAAGTTAAATTATAAAAATGACTCTGTTACCAGATGACAGTTCTCCAACTTACCATGATGGCTTTCAAAATCAAGGAAAGCGGTAAAAAGTATCTTCTATGACGATACCGAGCGCTCGATTATTGTGGAGCGCACATCGAGCTCCGCTTTAAATATCGAGCCCACCGACGATCCACGGGCCTGCCGTGTCACGCTATTGGTCTACGACGGAGGCTTGTTTGCGCCACGTTCTCCATGGTCGGCGGTCCATAAATCAGACCGGTGACGAAGGCAGGTTTTTTTTTAAGAATCCTGCTGGCTTGATTGCCGAATGCCAAGTCCAGCGTTGCTCTTAATAAAATTGTAAACTATACTATAATTAAAAATAGCTTTATATTATTTAGCAATTTATTCTTGCAACATTAAATTATAACAAAATGGGTCTTCAGTATATTTTTACTACGACAATTATTTTAAATATAAAAACACTGCACTACAACGAAAAATGATGCTGTACAATAGCAAGAAAGCAAAGATTTATTTCAATTTGGCAGCTGTTAAACAGCTTGTTTTCGTCTTTGATTAGCCACAATTCAATTCGACATATATGTGTTATTTATTGATTATCCAAAAGGGAAGTACTTTCGGTATATTTTAAAAATCTATTCTATCGATTACATGTGCTATTTAATTCAAAAACATTTTTATTTTAATGCACGTTGCAAGAATTTTTATGATATATATTTTCTCGCTTCTGACATCATCAATCCAAGATGGCTGCAATGAACAGCAGTCTTAATTAAATGCGTCATTAAAGCTGGGATACATTCAACGACACGCATTCGAGGTGGGCTCGCCTTACTAATTAGCATAAGGCATAAGGAAACATTTCTCCGATTAATCCTAGAGCACGTAGGTATCCCGTGCTACATGTGACAGCACATAAACAAGGTCTTTGAAGATTCCCAGTATTACATCATAAGTTTTTATTTCCATTAGAGTTATTATTTTCTATAGGTAATTTTCTGGTAATTCCAATTATTATACAAAGCGATAAGATATTTAATTAAAACATTTTTATTTTAATGCACATTGCAAGAATTTTTATATATGATATATTTTCTCGCTTTTGACATCATTAATTCAAGATGGCTGCAGTGAGTGAGCTTAATTAAATGCGTCATTACAGCTGGGATACACTCAACGACACGCATTCGAGGTGGGCTCGCCTTCTTAATTAGCATAAGGCATAAGAAAACACATTTCTCCGATTAATCGTAGAGCACGTATGCCATGCCACGTGTGTGACGACATATAAGCAAGGTCTCTGAAGGTGACAATCCTATTGCATCATAAAAGATTTTACTTCCATTACAGTTATTTTCCATAATTCCGGTAACTGTCTGATAACTCCGATTATTACACAAAGCGAGAAGATTATTTTAAAAATATGTGCGTTTATCTTTTGCAAAAAATTTGCGATTTTTTAAATTGCAGTAAAGAAACGTGAAGAGGATTGAGAAATATAAATGCTATTCTATGGTAAAATCGAATAAATAGAAACGATTAAAAAAAGCTTTCCTTCCTAAAAAAAAAGTATTTATATAAAATACGCAATATATATAGGGCGCATAATGCATAATTCATTTTTGTTGTTCACCAAATAAACAAGGATAAATGATGCATTATGCGCATCATGCGTGATACGGAATGCACTCATAAAGAGCGATTGATGGTACGATAAAATGCCCTTTTTCGATTTTTCTATATCTCTCTCATTCGCTTCGATGAGATCGAATAACTTCGGATATTTTATTTGTCACCTTCGGCATATTAAAAGTTTTTCGCGTAAACATCTCACTTTCCGCAGCACGTAGCAAACATATTTATGTCGCCTGGTGTTAGAATGCAGAATTTTCTGCGTACACACCCTCTAATGCATTTATGCATTTATACGTAATATTAGATTGGAGCATGCTTTTTTGTTGTTTACGTTAAACGCTTCGATGATGCAGTAGCTATTAGCTATGTGATAAATACCGTGCCTGCCTCTGTTATTATTAATTTAAACTTCATCCATTTATCAGAAGCATTCAATCGATTATCACTTCGCGATATAATTATTTAAATTTAATTTCAAGAATTATATAATTATATATTATATAATAATTTAAATTAATTTTCAAGAATTATATAATTACACATTATATTATACAATAATTATAAATTTATATATTTAAATAATTTCAATTAATATTATTATACAACAAATCATAGGACACACCGAAAAACAAGATCAAGAAAGTATTTAAAGAATGATAAATTGCTTTATTAGATCTTAAACAAAACACATGGACTATCGGATACAGAGAAAGTCATTAGAAAATTCAGACAATGACATAACATGATTCAACTCTGCTCGCCAAAAATCTCGTCGGTGAAATATATTAGCATAAATTAATCGCAATATAAATATTTGGAAATATTACATATCGTTGTAATGAAAAACTTGTCTCGCGGAAGATTCCTGCGCGAGATCATCGACATTTTTATGTAAATCTTGCGAGACAAAATCGGATTCAACACCGATGACGGGTAACGTTGCGCATATAATGTCGCATAAAATATTTTTTTACATTAAAATTGACAATGTCGAGCAGGTGATTTTTGCAATATTATTAACGTCTCTAGTTTTCCCCTACAAAAGCAATTCGGACGACTAGAAATACTGGATGTAGCGCGTTCGCGGAATACTGATTTCCGTATTTCTTTTTCGGAGAATATACATACCCTTAACTATCCTCTAATAAAACTGAGTGTCTAATTCGCGCTGATTAAAATGCAAATAAGTTACTAACGGCTCGTTATGTATATGTACAATAAATCGACTCTATACAGGATGTCCGAGAATCAATGAAGATTCAGTGTACCTCACATTTGGAGAGTCAACTATTTTTTTCAGATATTAATATTCTACATAGTAACTCTCTAGTAACTCTTAAATAATAGACAGAGCAAGTATTTTTATAGTAATTATATAGACGGCGAATTGTAATTAATCAAATAAAAATCTTATTGAGGTAAAACTCGCTTCAAAAATTAAATACAATGTTACATTACTTATCTTCTCTTTCGAAGCCTGATTCCTGAAAGACTTCTCATTTCTAATGGCCTATAAATCAGAATCTACTGAGATATGTCTCATGATATACTGATAGATCAAAATTCTAAAAACTATCTCCAAGTTTTAAGAACAATAATGCTATCTACTTTCCGTCGATTCTAAGACATCTTATATACAATAACATATATAATACAAATAACATTTGCTATGATATCGATTTGCACTATCGATGAAACGGTAAAGTACAAACTGGTTGGTCGACGATCCGTTATCGTAAAAAATGTTTCGACCGGTATTACACGATAGGAATGCATGGGTACACCACAGTGGTATGTAAAAGCTCTTTTTGATCGCAGCCAATTCTCCTGGAATTACGCTCGGTATGTTGGAAAATCACAGATTACAAAAATACGCCGTAGAAAAGCCGTATATCTTCCGTTGTTAAAATTATCCCGTCAAAATAACGTACGATTCTCCTCTCTTGTACTGGATATGATGATCTCTCTTGCCGAGAGCAAACAAGCGAAATTGTGAACGTATGCATTATTCTCCTCTTTTTTTCTGACAAAAAAAGAAAAAGAAGTAACGCGCAGTTCTGGATTTACAGTAACACGATCCCGTGATCTCTTTCCAATCGACGCTTCGCTTTGAGAGCCACGATCCCCATCAGATCCGCTGGGGTAGGAAGCGCCGCAAAAGTACTCGGTGCCACCGCTTGCTGGTAAAAAACTTCTACTCCTCCGCTCTGGTTACCGTAAACTACCGTGTCTTCCGTTCTGCTCAATCAAAATATTCTTTTATGTCAGGATCTTTCGGCAAATTCGATTCCTGTCGTAAACGTCTCAACATATTCGCTCGTCATAATCCACATAATGTTATAAGAATTTCTTAATTTCCGGCAAATTTATATTGCAACTTAACAAAATAAAACGTTACACAAAGAAATCGTAATTAACATGATTTTAATCATTAGAAAATGTTTGTCTTACGAGGACAAAACTAAAACTGATTCGCGAAAGAAAAGTTTTAAGTAATATAAATTAGATATAAAATAGAAAACAATGAAACTTTTTTTAGTTTATAAAGAATTAAGAGTTTCGTAATTACCTGACGATAATGTCTGTCAAACTTCTGGCTTGCGTAAATCTGTCGTGAAGGCAGGATACGATGTCCAGCTCGGTAACGCCCCAAAGTCCGGAACGCTGCACTGTGTCCCACTGCGGATCCACATTCAGAATACTGTACAACTCTTTATTTTCCGTGGATGGCATTGGTTCTAGACACTGCTGCAATCGCGACTCGAGCTTACCCAACGTACTCACACAGGTATGCCACTATACGAAACAAATCATTTATTATGACTGTTATCCGCGTCTTTACAGAAATAACATTTGAGAATATTTCGGACAATTATTCCTTAATCTATTAATTATTGTATCAATTTTTCTCTTAAAAACTGACACTATTATATTATTATTCAAAAATAATCCTCCGTAATTTTCATCGTAATTTTTTAAACATTTAAATCTAATAAATTCCACAACATATGAAATTTTCACACTTACCAGAGCATGTATCAAATCCGGATTGTTCGCGGTGCCGTTTTCCATCAGCAACACCAGTACCATATTCTGATAGCCGCAGAGAAAGAGCTCGGTCTTCACGAGGCAGGCAGCGGGCTCATCCTTGTTGACCCAGTCTTCCTCTAGCTCATCCTCACCATCGCTCGCCTCCTTCTCGACGGACTCCAGTTTTTGCCGGATCAACTGATTCGTCGTTGTCGTCGTCGCGGTGACTGTCACGCCACCGGACAATCCGGACAAATCGCGGAATTCGCTCGGCGTGGTCTCGCGACTGCAGAAGCCGCTGGTTCGCTCGTCGGCCAGCAGACTCAGCTTCGACATTAGCGGCGTCAACTGTAAACCGTCTAGCTTCCGTCTCTGTGGAAACTCAAACGAGCTTCCAGCACCACCGCACTCCGACGTCGATTTCCGCCGATCGTCGCCGTTGGACACTTCAGCGACGACGTTGAGCGGCTTCAGCGGCAGACTCATCGATCTCTTGTACGTCTCTTGCTTGCTCTTGTCATACCCAGGTTTGGCGCATTCTGAAGGTTTATATTTAAAACAAATGTTTGAAACATGTTTCGAACACTAGAACATTCACGACACTACTATTGTTGTTACTATTTTTACTGCTATTACTCATCTCTTTAGCAACGTTGGAAATGCACTCTTCTTTTTATATTAAAAAAAAAATTTTTTTTTAGATTTTTAGCTCATTTAAATAATGTACCTTCGCGAGCATCCTTCGTGATTGAGTTCCGGCTGCTGTTTATCGGTAATTTTGCGCTCATCAGGTCGCTTGGCAGGCTTTTCGATTGCAGATTGTCGTCATCGCTACGACGCTCGTGAACGCCGTCGTTATCGCGCAGCTCCTCGCAGTGCGAGGCGATGTATTGCTCATACAAAGATTGCGAAACTGGTAGACCATCATATCGGAAGACGGGATAACAGGGATCAACGATAGTGCGCGAGTGCCGCATGTTACTTCTGGTGAGTTTCCGCCGGGGTGAATTCGGATCGCGGTCGTCCGGCGAGACTTCATTTAATTTGCATAGTCTGTTAATAGAATATAAATATTAAAATAAAATTGTTTTATAGAACATTCGTTTTATAGAAATTAAGTTCGCCTGCATTATACAATGTGTTTGATTCCATTATTTTTTAAAGCGCAATTACCGACTCAATAATCATATTCAGTAATCGGGTAGCTATAGCATTAATTCAATTACATTTTGTCTAGTTCTAGTTGACGAGCCCTGGGAATACCGTTCAAACGTGGCTTGATTGATGACGTCAAGTCCGGTAGACTAATGCTCTTCCTGTCGGGATCTTTCCTCTTTATCAGTTTCTTCTTCGAAGTAGCGTTTCTCAGCTTGTTCAGGCGTTTACATCTATTATATGTAATCAAAATTCGATTATTTTGTAAGCTGGACAATTATATGTCACCAAGCTTACTTCAGAATGATAAAGTTTCGAAAACGGTCCATCTCCGATTTCAATGAAACTTTGTAAAAGTATCTTTGAAGTGCATAATCTTAAGTTTTACAGAATTTCTAAAAATTAATTTAAAAATAAACATGTACCTGAGCGCCTCTTTGACGACGTCGGGAATGTCGTCGTCATCACTTTTCGACGAGCTTCTAAGTCCCTCGTTTTCACCGCCACTCTCAGACGAGCAGATGAGCATGGCATTCCCGTGTAACACCCGGTCCACGTCCTTCAACGGTGTCGCGCAGACACTGGGCGTGAGCGGATTGGCAGTGGCACCACCCTTGGGACGTTCTGGCTTGATTTCTTGCTTGCGTCTGATCGGTGACTCGTGTTTGACCGCAAGCGGCACGGACGACACATATTGAGCCGGCGCCGGCGGGTAATTCGTCGAGTCCAGTTCACCTTCCTCGGGAACCGTGAAAATCTTCGATGTATCCCGCTTCATGCCGGACGTAATGGGTGGTTCCTTGACGCCGGTCTTAGATACGGTCTGAAAGTTGATCGAATTGAACGCAAGGCGATCTACAAGTGGTCGGTTATTATAATTTTTATTGAAAAGTCAGGATATCTAATTAGATTTTATATATTTATATTGTGTCATCGCGTCCTATACCTACCTTTCTCTGTAATATTTTCTTGGTCACGGTATCTAGACACGAATTGTAGTACCGCTCGTTATTCGCTTCTTGCATCAATTTTGCGAATTGCTTCCGCTCTATGTACACTTGTAACAATTGAACACCGATCGGCAAGTGAAATTCCGTGGGTATCCTTTCCGCAGGAGCCTTCAAATTCAATGAATTATGAATTTCTTATCAACAGAAGCGATCGATTTCGCTAAAAGCCAGTACGCGTCATTCTATTCGATCAGCTACATTTACATTTAATTTTCAAGTCTAATCAAAGAAATACCTTTATCCTATAAGGATCCGTTATGACTATTTGTTTCGTTAGATCTGCTCCCAGCTGCGTTGAGACTATCCTGAAAGAAAGAAGATTGATAAAGATCAGGTGATTTAAAAAGCCCAAAGTAACTAACAGCAATTAGTAACATCAAAATATATAATTAGTGTTAATGTTTGAAAAAATATTAGAACGCGATATTGAAGCAACAATATGATTTTACTTATGGATGTCTGTTTCGTACTTGTTATTGTAAAATAACGCTCCGCCCAAAATGCCATTTATCTCTTGACAATGCTGTAACACTTGCATTCCTTCCAGGAATATGTTGCTGGCACTCTACATTAAAAGAAACACACTTTTATTGCAAGAGAGGAAATATATAAAATCGTATAAATTTATAATTGTTTTGATATTCGTATCTATATTCGGCATTTTTTCTATCTCGCAGCATTTTGCTTTTGTACTTAGTATTATCCGCACTAACCTTTGGAAGCTTAATAACAGGAATGTTGGAAAATAGATTGGCACTATGTTGAAGAATTGGCAGATAGGTCTCAAACATCTGATACAATTTCTCGGTGAATCTATTGCGATCGTTATTGAGGGATTCCAGTATCTGGACGAGGTCGCAGTGAAAGAATTTCAACAACGATTCCAGAGTGTCGGCGCGTCTCTCGAGTATCCAGTCGTGTATGTTTCTATCAGTTCCCACTGCCTAACAAAATTAAGCAACGTAATTTACGATTAAACTTACGATTAATCTCCTAAATGTCTATTGAGTTGTGAAGCACAACGAACATACATATTAGTTCTTTGTAAATATTGCGCCGATTGAATGGTGTCACCAGATAACGTCTCTATCAATATCGAACAATACAAAACGCAATAATATATGTAAAGAAAACATGACGCGACGTGTGTACTCCATATTCCTTGGAGGAGTTTTGAGAAAAGCCAGGCTACTTTTTGAAGCTTAATACTGATATTGATATTCTTGTTTTTGATATTAATATTACTTAGTAACTATTATTATTATTATTTACTTAAAAGCTAATATTACTATTTAGTGACTAACATCTATTTAGAGTACATAACTATATTATAACCAGTCAATTACAATAATGTTATATTACAGATTATCTGTTTGTATATACAGCTCTCAAGTTACATCTTATCTAAAATCGTATCACACCCACTCACACTGGTCCAGTGGAAAAATTCTAGGCACCAGTCGTTGTGAGTGGCTGTGATCAACCGCAACGTGGTCAATCGGACCCCTACCGTATCACACAATAGCAATTGAATGTTGCGCAGTGAAATGCACTTACTAATACATATTGCCCGAACTTTTTTAACACAAACTTTCCGCCTTGCAACGTGATAGAGCGTGGCGCTGAAAACGACGTTGTCAGGAAGTGATGCACTCCCATCAACTGTCCCGCCAGAGCCAGTCTCTGCGTAAGAGATACCCAAGCCGGATGAAAGTACATAACTGCTTCGGCAGGGTCATCCTCCTCTTTACAACACTTTGCAGTGTCGTAAACGAATACTATCATCATCTCTCTGAAAACGAAGGTTTTGTTCTGAATTCTAGGACAAACTTATTGTAGTCTTATTTTAATCGAATATAAGCCTAGGTTTGGATACCAAAACAATTATAATTATAAAGCTAAGCTTATTTGTAGGATACATTGAAACAAAACAGCAAGCTTGTAGACGTGATAAACCATATTACGTAACTTTCGTGGGGAGCCTAAATTTACTTTTTGTTTCCAGTTACAACATTACACACAGCTTACCCAGATCTGATCTGTTAAAATATATTGACAATAATTGCGAAGGTATCTTAAAGTATTTCATTGTAGAAAATTGCACCGGGCAATGCAGAGAACACGTTCCGCAGAGTGGTTTCAGTTTTGGTGCATGACTGAATCATTCCCGAGCGAATAATCGACCGATTAGGCGGTCCCAGTAACCGATACGGCATCGAGGCGAGATAAGATAAAATTACAAGTCGCATATATCAATTGTAGCTCGTCAGTACTCCGCAGACCAGAGCGGCAGCCCAAAGCAATCTTGGAGAGGCACACGCTCTAACGGGAGCTCGCGTCGAGGTCGAGACAATTTTGTGGGATTTGAACGCTTAAAAGAAACTCCGCCTTCTCTTTCACGAGGCTCGAGGAACCTGCAGAACGTCGTCGTTGCGCAGTTGCGTGCGGTCGCAAGGACAGGGAAATAGTAAACAGAGCATCTATTGTCGTCGCGTGCTCGCAATCGCGAGTGTCCGTGCGTATATTCTAATTAGATAAGGCGGCACGATTACGCGCGAGCATACTTCGCCATGGTGATGGTTGATTAATCGTCGTCAGTCGTAGTCCCGGTGCAGCGGGCGGTCTGTCAACCGGTCTCCTCGCTGTCGAGGCCCGCTCTCGTTCTCCCCGATGTACGCTTCTGTCAACGGGAAACGACTGCTGCTAATGCGATCCCGGGCGTTCGGCCGCGGTCCGGTGAAAACGAGACCCCGTAGACCCCGTGGTGTCTGGCCGCGTCGTCGACCGGCGAGAAACGTCGCGTGCCATCGCGTTCTCTTCCTCAACCGTCGATTGTGGACGATCGCACCGCGTGAAGCCGCTCCTCCCGCGCCGCCATACCGATATTGATCTCCCTTGGTGGTGGTTTGTGTGCGTGCACAAATATAGCGATAGCTCCGTGTCCGCGCAACTCTTTTCTCACGGTTTTTCTTTCTCATATGCAGTGTATGTACATACATACACGAGGCCACACGAGGCATGCATAAATGTTCTATGATGTTTCGCGCGTAACAATTTTATACTGAAAAAAGAAAAGAGACTATAATTTTATTAAACGTTACCTACCTACACGCGCACGCGTGTTTTAAAATAATAATAATGATAAATTATACATAATCTTGGCGAAAAAATGAGATTCTATACATTGTTTTATCAATGTTTACCTGCAATAATTGTAGTCGCATCAACATTGTCATTACAAAAGTATCTTCTGTGGGGTGATCTTATGGTTTCTCATGATCCCAGGCAGCCAAGTATCTGCTACTAAATTTTGTCGGCAGAAAGACTATTGCATATTTTTTATATTGGTTCTGATACAGAATCTGCTAACATAATCAGCAGATTGGCGGCAGAAATCGAGCAGAGGCTGCAGGAACCGTCCAGGTTCTGCGCGGTTCCTGCCAGCAATCTACTCAGGCAGCTCAGGCTCTACATGTGTGGTTTCTGCTGCCAATCTGCTGTTTGATTACGTTTCAGCAGACTCCGTTGGCAGAACATAAATTGAATGCGAACGCAGTTGATGTCGAGTTTGCTAACACGTTTGATCAAATCTGTTACCTGCAATCTGCCGATATACTGCTATCATTTTGATTACTGGGATATATCGGCTAATTTGATATTTAATATCATGAAATGTCAAATACATCATTGTTCGATCACTTGATATATATCTGTACAGTTTAGGTTTAGATTATACTTTTTTCCGTCGCGTTTTGCTGAAACTGCCTTGATCTCCGGTTACCTAACAGAAATCCTTATCATGGTTGATCTTCAATTTTGAATTACGTTATTTACGCTTTGAAGGGACTTTTTCGGCTACCTTTATACCTGTCTGATGTTCGTGTTGATGCTAATTTGGGAGATTCCATGAATATCTGCGCAAAAGTAAATCTGCGAAAGATGTGTTCGGAAGAACACCGAGCGTTCTTTAACGGACTTCATCATCGACAACCACGGCGGACAATCGATTAGAGTGACTGACTGACCTCCGATTAATCGATGATTAAATTATAAAATAATATCTATCTAATATCTAAGAAAATGAAATTCGTTATTTTGTCAACATAGATAGAATTATTAATTTTTCGTTTTAAAAAGAAAGATTAGGTCAGGAGCAACGAATTACATAGCTAGAACTTTGTTTCAAACGATTCTGCTGATTTAATTAATTGCCGATTAATCGGTGAACAAATTATCAAATAATATAATATCTGCATTATGCAATATATGCATTTTGTTAACGTGGATAAAATCATTAACTTTTCATCACTTTTAAAAAGAAAGATTAGATCAGGGGCAATGTATTATTTTGCTAGAAACTTTGCTTCAAGCAATTCTACCGATTGAATTAATTACCGATCAACTTAATAAGAACAATAGATTTCAAAGTTCATATATATAATTAATAAAAATCGTCAGTGATATCCACTAATTTTCACAATCAAAGTATGAGGCAGAAGCTATAATTTTTAAATATACAGATACTTAAAATTATCTCTCATATTTTTGCTATAATTATATGTATATTTGCCTTGCACAAGGAAATATCTGTGCCTCGCTCTCTATTCTATATATTCGTCCAACAAACGCAGAATCAAAGTGTGCTTTGATCCATTACACATTTTTGGCAGCTTTCCAGCAAGCGACACAAGTCGACACAAGTGTCGGTCTTTGTTACTCATTGCCAAAAAAGAAAGATAGAACGACATTTATGTCGACTTGTGTCGCCTGCTGGAAAGCTCCCTTTATTAGTAATACAGCTAAAATATAAACGATAGTTTCCTTTTCATTATCGTTTCATTTAAACGAACTCCTCTGTACTTTTCACTGGCTTTTTATTTTCTCCTTGTTTGGAAATCAAAGAATTCTACAATTGCCTTTCTTTTCCAGATAAACTTTCCTTTTTTTTTTTTCATATCTGTGTGTAGTTGTGTGGTGTTGCGTATATATACATAAGCAGACATCGCTGCTCGTCCCTTACAATCTAAACGCCTAAATGTGAATCGTCGATTATAAACAATTTCATAGAAAATTTATTTATGTGATTAAAACAACGCATAAGTAAATAGAATCGTAATCGCTAGCTTGTGTGAGCACGAGACGATAAACGAATTTGTACAATTTATTATGCGTGTAATCCTAAAAAATAGTCTTACGGCTATACGATGACACAACTGCTTTCCTTTGCTTTCCCTTTCTTTCACGTCGGATACATTATAAAGAAATAGTAAAGTAGAGTAGCATTTTTTTTTCGACCGCCTCAAGTGTACTTGTCAGATAGCCGATCGTTCCTCCTTTTTCATGCGACTCGGACTATCGGACGTGATATCACGGTCGCATATTGTATATACATACATAAATAATAGCGTAACATGATGAATGGCGCATGAATTCTGAACCACAACTTACAACTATTGCATGAACTCGAAGTAAACGTGGCGATTTTACGCACGAAATTATCTCTACCTGGAATCCTATATAAATATATATACATATATGTATATATATTTATATTTATTATTACACATATGTGTACTCATATATGTATCTTCCTGTGTACAGGAAAAAAGATTCTCAATATACAAAAAATAAACTTGCAGGTTTTTGTCGATATATATCGTAACGCGAAGATTTAAACCTTCACAATCCTGAATTTCACCTATTCAAGCTCATATTTTTTGTTAACTTATGTCGGTGTTAGATACTCTGTCTTCACATTTCTTTTAAAGGCTGTTACAATTCATTCGTTGCATAGGAAATGATATACCTCCGCGCGAGAATATTAAAATGATAAATAATTAAATAAGACCAATCTCTTAGAGGTGACTTAAAGTGAACTCGCGCATTACAATTTTACCTCATCGGTAGTATTGCTTCCGAAGATGAGATAACTTCGTGGCTCAAGGAGAGTCATCATTTACACATCACTTTATATACTCACAATGGGCATCGCGTCGTTGCAAATTCGCGCCATTTCCTTCTTTCCAATCGAATCGTCCATTTCTTTTCCGTAAAAAATACACAGGCAATGTTATAACGCGAGAAAGAGGCAAATCTGCATTTCGTACGGTTTTGCGGACGCGGCTTCATAATAACATTGTTCGCGAGTACCAACTACAGTATGGAACTTATGAACATTTTCGTGCACATGCGCATGAGACGTAATACAAAACTTTCACTAAACGTTACTTGAACTTGTCTGAAGGAAATCACTTTCGTAAAAAGAGGTTCTTTCACTTGAAGTGTTGCAGGAAGTGTAAAGAGGGTTTAAAGAGCGATTGAAAATGATTCATCGTCATGACTGTAAAGAGTTAAATTGGACGGCTAGTGAGAGAGCGTGTTAAGAACAAAACGACCTTGTGGTCTGTCAAACCATTCCCATTTCCACATGTCCAAAAAAGATAACGAATAAAAGGAGGCTTTCAGTAATGAACAGAAAGATAACTATGTTACATAATTATATATTATATTTTAATAACGCAATGGTTAAAAAAATAAACGTTGAAAAAATGTCAATTTTGCTATATGGCTTATTTTTTCTTTTTCACGCAATAATAGACGGCAAAACGAAGGTATATCTTCGTAGATAAAAATCAACTTATGCGACACGGCATAAGCGGTAAGTTCTGGTCTAAAATTCACACTTCGTACAGCACAACTGGAACTGAAAACTCAGTAAATTGCAGTGAGGGGGGGGGGGGGTGAGAGGGGGAGAGGACAATGTTCACACAACTATAATAAATAGCGGAAACCGGTGCCTTCTCTACTTTTACAACCTTAAATCTATTCCGAGAGAGTTTCAGTTTTTTTTTTCTACATACTGTACTGGCACAAACTGTTCCGTTTTCTGTTTTCCGTAAAACGCACTGCACTAAATTGATTCTCGTGCACTTCCACTTCGATTCGATTCGGTTCGGTTCCACATACGGTTACATCGGGTTTTTTTGATTGAATTACTTCCCTTCCGAGAACTTCTCCCTTAGACTTTTAATCTTGTGAACGAAGTACGTCTCCAGGGATTCGGCGCATTTGAAAAATGGCGACTCCTTCGGGTTGTAATACCGACAATTGTCGAATATTTTTGTCATGTCACCGATGAACTCGCTCAGTTTCTTATAGGACCGGTCATTTATCCTTAATTCAATAGTCTGCAAGTCTAAAACAATGAAATGCAAGTGTAATTAGATCAGATGTATAAACAATTATATTGTAATTTAAAAAAATGTACATATATATCACGCTCAAAGAAATGATTTATCTGAAAAGAGAAATAGATTACTAATATGATGATAATCATGATACTTACCCATTGGTTCTTTTATCACTTTGTAATAATCTGGCGCTTCATTAGGGTCTACTGGTTCCATAAACGGCCATGCACTTTTATGAGCCTATAATAAACAATTCGCATATTTTGGATATCATGTGTCTTTATCTCTTTGAATAGAATGTTCAAACCTTAACCGAATAAAGTATTTTCTTATTTTAACATCCGATAAAATATTACTTTTAGCTCTTTATCTTTATTTTATTTTGATAAATAATAAAAGAGACGGAATCATAAATAATAAAGAAACTTATTTTAACTGGCAATTTCTAGAATTGACTATAATTATTTTAGAACCTTTATCAGAGACATTTTCTGCTAGAGACGAAAGAATTAATTTATAAGAATCATCGATATAGTCTAATAAAGATGGTGTTATACCTGTATTTGTTTAATTAATTTCTTTAACAGATCGAGGTCTTTTGCATTGAGGTTCTTCATATTAGCAAAGTTGACGGAAGAATTGCGTTGGCAATTTGGACAAACATATTCATCGATATTGTCGGCCTCTGATTGAAGAATACCAACACATCGGCCATGGAACCAATCTTGGCATTTGTCACAGCATATGTAAAATCTTAAAAAAAAAAATTAACGCATTACTCTAAATGCTCACCATATAATAAAAAAAAATATAATTATAATTGAAAATATAAAATTGAAAATTAATCATGTAATTATACATAACTTTATGTAGCATTGTCCATATATTAAAAACACTCATACACATGCATAAGTGTACTATACTTTTTTTTACTAGATATTTCTATTATTAACATAATTTCTTATCAGATGCATAATCCACTTACTGAGATTCGTCATAAGGCTGTTTACATAGGCAATACAATTCTTGTGTATCCCTCGCGTGTCTGCATTCTGTACAAACAAATTCTGACAGAGACTTGCTCATTTCTTCCGTTATGCCCACGCAGTCACCGTGGAACCAATTATTGCATAAGTCACATCCCACATAAAACCTTTAAAGAAAGATTGGTATTTGTACAACTTTATCAACATCTTATAATTGGCATTAAGGTCTGAAGTCTCTTTTTAAATTTGAATATAATATAATTAACTAAAAAATATCTTATGATAGTATGTAGATTCTCTACTTCACTGATCGCGAATCTATCAGCAGTATCGCGCAAATAAAATAATCTCACAAGACTTTGTTTTTTGATTAAAGTAAAACGTGATACAATCTTAAAACGTGACTTAAAAAAAAAATACATTGATAAAAATTCGATCAGGCCTCCATGGTCTTGAGCTCTTACTTGGTTTCGTCGTAAGGAGTTCTGCATAAACAATATAGTTTCTCTTTCTTGATGCGAGACGCGGCCGTCGAACCTCCAGGAGGCGTTGTACTGTTACCATGGCCCTTATGCTTTTTCGGCCTGCTACCACCACTTCGACTGGACGGGCTAACCTGTTGTGCCACTTGAGCATTTGCCTTCCGCTTCGCGCTGCCAACCTTTACCTCGTCTTGTTTGTGCCTCTCTGCTTTCGTCCTGGTGGCGAGCTCCGCTGATAGATCCTTCTGCAAGGATATTTATTGAGAATACTTTACCAGAATTATTTTACGAAAATCCTGACAGTTACAATTCCGAATGTAATTCGATGTAATTCAAGATCTTATCTCCAAATAATTTTAAGTAAAACTGCAATTCTATGTATGAGACACAAGGTTTAAAGCTCTCGATTCAAAATTTGGTAGTAAAGTATTTTTTCTTTTGTTTTTTAATTATGGCTGCATTCGGCAGAGAAAGCTGCTTTGCAACTGTTGTAAAATTCGTAAATTTGATTAGCGTATACTCTTAGCTTCGGCCAAAATTAAAAGCATACACCAGTCAGATTCATAAATTTTACAACAGTTGCAAAGTAGTTTTCCCCGCTGAACGCAGCCATGTGCCCACATTATCGAGTTAACCAATACTGCGAGTATTTCGATATTGTATAATTCGATTTGCAACATCCTAAAAGTGATGTTTCGCTAAAGGATGTTGTAAATGAAGTTACAAATTTCATTGGACAATGTCGCAAGTTAAACTAAACAAATATTTCAGCCCATATAACAGAAACAAAATATGATTGGCTCCAAGTTCAATTCGACAATAGGCCCTTCTTTTTAACTGAACTTCTGGCACGGTTTATCTTTCCTCTTTTTCTTTTCACGTTCGAGAGAAAAAGAGAAAAGATGAGCTGTGCAAAAAGTTCAGCTAAATAGAACAGACCTATCGTGAATACTAGGTCATTATTATGTTACATAAAGTTACATAAGATATTTATTCATCTGCTATATTATTTGTAATTAGCATTACCTGTATATCGATTTGAAGCTCTTTCTCGAGTAAAGCTCTCTTTTTAAGAATGTCTTTTTTAAGAAGTTCCTTGTGCCGGAACAATAAAACTTGCATTCGGGAATACACTTGCTGTTTTCTCCGCTGCTCTTGGCTGTCTTTCATTTTTGCGGAGCGGTTCTTAGGTGATGACTCGTTATCTAATGTCTCCGACAGTTTCGGCATTCTAGAAGTAGTTTTAACATTATTTTAAAATATAGCATATTTTAAGTGCTACATTGTTAAGATGACCACTGAAGTAACGAACTACTTATAACATAAAATTTTATTTATTAATATGATGTAATTATCATAAACATATCTTTTTATTATCGCCACAGCATACACAGTTTATCTTAACAGTTTTCAATTTTGTTAAAAGAAAATACAATTGTTCGAAGTTATCCTAGCGATTAAAAATTTGGTCATATATTATTTCAAACAATCTATCTGTTTGTAATTTATTACAAGCAGATAGATAATACAATCACATAGATAATAATCTTTCTAAACGTTGCTTAAAGTTTTTCTTTGAAGAAAAGGTATTGAGCAAAAATGAGGACGATAAAAATAGAGTTATAAAAATATAAAAAAAGTGTAAATAAAAATATGATAGTAACGATACGTCTATTTCGATATGTCATCTTCGCTGGTAAAAGCTGAATACAGAAGAGACGAACTATGAGTTAAAGAGATATCTTTGATAGATTTGAGATATTTTGTATGTGAGCTTAATACTTTAAACCTTTATTTCCAAAATCTTACTCTGATTTTCCTCTAATTTTTATGATACAAATTGACTTCGACATCAATACAAACATCGATAAAGAGGAATTAAATACAAATATAAATTATTTATCCACAGGTTTTCTGTATTTCCAAAAATATTACAAAAAGTGTGCAAATTAGGAATTTGCACATTGCTTCATCAACATTTTATTTCGCTCACAAAGCTCCTCTTATGAGGAAGCTTGTATTTTATTTGTTGTATAATTATTAGTATTTATCAGTTTGGCTTCCTCATAGAGGAAGCTTTATGAGCGAAATAAAGTGTTGATGAAGCAATGTACAAATCCTAATTTGCACACTTAAAAATGGTGAGGAAGCAATGTGTAAATTCCTAATTTGCACACTTTTTTATTTTTATATAACTTTCTTATTCTTCAGTCTTTTCTACCCCTATTTCATATATAATTCTTTAAGATTTGGTTGATTAGTTCTTGAGTCACAAACATTTGAAATTTCGGGAAATCCGTACATACATAGAAGCCTTATAAAACTGGGTCTAATCAACCAAATTTTAAAGAATTATGTATGAAATAAGGATAGAAAAGACCGAAGAAGATAATAGAATTAGAAACAGCCCGATATCTCAAATTGCAATAGTTATAACTGTGGTAAATGCCTGTGGTAGGCATTTCTTAAAAAATTATGGACCTTTTATCGCGTATAAAGCTCGGTCTAATAAAAAAAGAATTATATATGAAATAGGGGTAGAAAAGACTGTAGAATATAATAGAATTAGAAATAGCGATATTTCAAAATTTGCGGAAGTTAGAGCTACCACAGACATTTCTCAAAAAATTCTTAAGCAGAAATTAATAACCCCTTTACCGATCCTCGCCAAATTCAATACCAACCTACCTTTAATGATACTCTATCCATAAAAAAAAAAAAAAAAAAGATTCAGCTCGATATCTCAAAATTTGCGGAAATTAGAGCAATCACATAGATTTTTTTTAACAGAAATCGGTAATCCCTTTATTATTAGTAATTTTCTACTTCTATTATATCTTTTAATTTTTTTCTACCCCCATTTAATGTATAATTCTTTAAGATTTGGTTGACTAGTTCTTGAGTTGTAGATAAATCCGTACATGCATACACACACACACATACATACATACATACACACATACGACCATTTTCTTTAAATGTGATTTTCCGATGTTTTAGAACATTCTGAACACATTGGGCGCGTTCAGCAGACCAAGCCGCTGAGTAGCAGTCGAACGTGATTGGCTCTTACTTTTAGAACAAATCAATCAACGCAGTGTTGATAAGATGAACTCAACAGTTGTCTGCTGAACGCGGCCGTTGGCATCGAAAACTAATAGCGAATTCGGGCGCTTGCACTAGTGCACACTGAGTGCGCACTAAGGCTTGTTTATAATCTATTCTTATATTTAAAGTCATTTAAATACACATTTAAAAACTTTTTAGCCAATAAAACAATCTGTAATATCTATAATAGAGGATGCTGTACAAATCATTTTACAGACTAAGAAGTATTTAAGATCTGTAAATATAACAATTGATTAAGAACAAGCCTTAGTGCGCATTCAATGTGCACTAGTGCAAGCGCCTGAATTCATTATAAAAAACAATTTTTTCTTCGGTCTTTTCTACCTTTATTTCATATATAATTGTTTAAGATTTGGCTAATTAGACCTAGTTTTATACGCAATTAAAGATCTATATACGAGGTTTACGAAAACAAAGCTTCCTCTATAGAAGCAATAAAAAATTAACAAAGTAAAAAAGAAAGAGAAGGGATGTTTTAACGTTTTTTGTTTAAAAATGTTTTCAAATACAGTTTGATTCAATATACTTTTTATACACAAATATGTGACCTAGATTGCATTCCAAATGTAAAATTGTAAATTCTTTTCATTTTTAAAATAATAATTTACATACATATCTTAATGTGACATTTTCTATATTTCTTACATTATTTCTGATTATAATATTGTATATACAAATAATTATAAAATTTATAAAAGTAAAAAAAATTAGCAGAAAAAAATTAAAAAAAGTTAGCAACTATATATATGTATATATATATATATGATTAGAGAGTATATACATGATTAGAGAGTCGCCGCGTTCTAAAAATGAAAGCGAAGCAAATAGACCCAAACGATGTTAATGGCACAGCGTAATACAGCAACACAACTTCGTTTATTTAAGAGGTAGAAAGAAAGAAGAGCATAGTTTATATGTATAAAAGTGCATGAATACAGCATTACTTATGTAACAAGGAACTTTCAGGATCTCAACTCGTCTCCGATCTGGTTAAGCTTATTACATCTAAAAATATTTGCGATTTCTGGTAACTATATATCCTTAATGATCAGTTCCAAAAGAATATCAAAGACGGAAAAAAAACGAGAGTTGCGCTACTGCATCATATACCATGTTAATAGCTACTTGATCATGCTATTTGATCTGTATTTGTAATCGCTTACTTTGGGGTCGTTTCGCGATTTTCTTGCTTCAGTGCTGGTCTTTTCCTGGGTGTCTCCACCCAATCTTTATCATCTTTGTCGCCGACTCCACCGGACGATTGCGCGTTTATCGGCGTCGTCGCCGCTGCTGTTGCTGCTGGAATGTTCGACGACGGCGCCGGCCGTTTGCGCGACGGCGGCCGCGGCGTCGTTGCCGCGGGCGAATTATGAGTCTGATTGCTAGTCACCGAATTCTCTACGCCACCTTTCATTTGCTTTTCCTGGTAACGTTGTAGTAGCAACAATTTCTCCTCTATCTCCGGAGTCAGGTTCTCTTGTTTCAAAGCAGTTTTGATTGCTAAAATCAGAAATAAATAAGAGCGTTTAGAGCAAGAAAATATTCAAGAAGTGTTTCTCGAGTAAGAAATTCTTACAGAAATTTTTGCTATAAAAATTTATATAAAAATGTTTAAAAAGATTTCTATAATATTCGTAAGAAAATCAATATTTTTTATATGAGAAATACCTAAGAAAATTTATTTGCATAAAAAATAAGCTTTCAAGAAAATCCTATGGTATAAAAAAATATTCTTGAAAAAATTTTGTGTAAAGCACACTTTATAAATGTATTTTGATTTTCTTGCATACTAACTTTGTTGAACATATTCTGGGGTCAATATAAATTTATTCGGCGCCGAGTCGCTTCCTTCTTTCACCGATTGCGATGATGGTTGCTGTCCGTTGGCTATATTCGCTTTTTGCGTGTCGTCCTCTGTTGCGTTTGCCACGCGTCCCACTTGCTGAACGACCACTTTCGGTTTGTCCGCAGATTTTGGTGTTGCCGCTTGTGGAGTTTCTGGAATGGTTTCGGTGGCACTTTGCGGCTCTAATAAAAAACAGATTCATAAAATGTCGCAAAATATTAATAATTATTTTGTCGAAAGTATCCTTTCAAAAGAACATTTACCGCCAAATATTTGTCATTTTACATTTCTTAAAGAGTAATAAAAGTCGAAAATTTACGCACCACTGGTAGCCGACGGGGACATTGTAGACTGTTGCTGTTTTGGAGTTGATACTGGGGTATTTGTAACTGACGAAGCCTGAGAATTCTGAGATTGTTGTTGCTGATTGTTGGATGATTGGGCTGGTTGAACGGCCAAGTAAATCTTTGTTGGCCCCAAAACGCCTTGCTTACCAGTCGCTGCGTGTGCTGAAATCGATTTAAAATTTGCAATTTAATTTAACACACCGTTGTTAACCGTTTTGTCATTGTTTTATATAGAAACTAACGACCGTGATCGGCTATTTTTTTTCATCCAAGTTAATATTTCGGGAACAAAATTTCGTTTATATGCAAAAGATAAAAAAATAAACAAATTACGACAAAATGATAGATAAACACAATTACAAATCCTTTCTGAAATCCTAATAAAAACTTTATCAGTTTCAACAATTTGGCATGATGATGTAAACTATATGTCTCCCTCTAAACACGAGTAAATTTGTCACTGATCAATAACGTGCGGGCAACAAAAGACAAGTTGATGTCTCCGGGCAATATGTTAATATCAATTTACTCCTAGAGGAGTTTATCAATAAATTTATAAATAAATTTTTAAAGATTCTTAAAAACCAACCTTTCAAAAGTTGCTGTTTAACTTGTTGCTGCACCATATTTAATTGCTGCGGCGTGAAATCCGAGCCTTGCAAACCCTGCAGCACAATCCGCGGGCCCTCGGCTGTACTGATAACTTGCGCTGTCACACACTTGATTACTGTGCCAGGTGGTTGCCCTGCTAATAAAGAAGCCTCGATACTGCCCGGAGTTGGAGTCGTGGCGGAACTCTGAGTTGTCGTCACTGACGCGGTGGAAACTGCGGTGGTCGTCGTCGTGCTCGTGTTAGTAGTTGCGACTGATTGCGCAACTGTTGAAGTTTGTGTGGCTTGCAAAGCTAAAAGTATAAGTGCACATTCTTAGTAGATATAAAATTTTCGTAAGATATAAAAGTAAAGCGTACTTTCTTTGAAATGCACATTCTTTGGTGAGCTTTTGAGATAATCTTTTTATTTAAAAAATATGCAAATAATTAACCAGAGTAACTAACCTTGTTGTTTATTGGCAGCAACGGGACTTTTCACGATAAACCCACCATTAGCCGAGTTTACATGCACAATTTGATTGGACGCGTTACGTATTACAACTTGGTTGCCGATCGCAGTCAACTGGGCTTTACCTGACGCCAATTGCTGGACCAGGTTTGCGTTCGTGACCATTATCGGACTGCCGCTTATTACTTGACCACCGGAAGATATTACCTGCAATATTTTTATACAACATATAAGTGTAAATAATGTAGATGTAATATATGCATATATTTATTACAATTAACTCTAGAATTCGCGAGCCTTTGAAACTCTATAACATTTAATTTTTCATGTGCTTCTAAATCAATTTTTTTTCAATTTTCTAGAATTTATATAAATATTAAGTGATACTCTATTGGAGTTAAATATATCGAATTTAATATTTTACTAAATTTTCAGCAATTTCTGTTAGATCACATATATTCGAGAATTACTTTATGATTTGATTCACGTTAACCGGAAGCATCATTACCTGCGCGGTTTGTCCTGTGTTGGTGACCACGATTGCATTTTTCGTTGCTTGAGCAGCTGTGGCGGGTGTCAGAGTCATGGTTGCGGATTTTACGCGTTGAACAGTTTGTACCACCTGAGCTTGTTGCGGCGTTTGCGCTTGTTGCACCGTCGAATTTGCCGTTGCCTTTGCAGTCGGACTGGTCTTAGTCGCAGTCGTACTCTCCGTCGCCGTTTTACTAACGGCAGTCACAGTCTTTGCCTAAAATATATCAATTGTAATAAATCAAGTTGTCGCATAAACATTTACGCTTGCGCGCGCTCGTATTGACCGCGATTTAATTTGTTATAGTTTTCTATATACGAGCTTATTATTTATTTTATTCCTTGATTTTATATCGATTGGCTTCTATTGTATCGATTAATTATACATCTCATTTTTATACGCTCTTTTCTGCAAATTAGAATATTAAGTGTTTTTGAAAAATGTTCTTTTTTTAAATAAATTACTTTTGGAGTTGTAGATGTTGTCGAATTTGTTTGAGCGCCTTGTGTAGTGCCCACAGTTTGGCTTACATTCAGCACATGCAGTTTTCCGTCCGGCATCTGAACCAACTGCTGGCCAGGCAACAGCCCGCGCACCTGCAACTTTCCGTCCGGCCCTCTGAGAATTTGCACTCTTTGCTGCACTTGCACCGGTGAAGCAGTGCCTGAAACATATGATTAAGACAATTAAGATAAAATTTTCTAAGAGAATTCATATATTGCGCATCAATCTTTCGAGAACGAAAAAAAGATTTTTATCGTTATCGTTAAGATTACTTTAAATAATAAGTAAACTTACTCGTTGGCGTCACCCTAATCAAGGATTGCTGGTTTGCTCCTGGGGTTTGCGGCGTTTTTGGTAAAATACTGGTAGGGCCGGATACAACCTTGGTAGTTCCATCCGCAGCTAAAATGAAGCAATAGATCAGTTTATACAAAGTCAACTTCGTCATATGATCTTCTATGCGCTCGAACATAAGAGTAAATGGCTTACATTTCGTCATATATATACGCCGTGTACCGATGAAAGTTTTGTTTTGCGTAGGAGTCGTTAAGAGAGAAGTCAACTGCGACTTCGTGCTATTCGGATTCGCTGGAATCGCGACTTTCGAAACCAATTTGACGGTGCCATCTGAAAGTAACATAATTCTCTTTTAATATAATTCTTGTCCTGGTCTACGTTGTTTTAACGAAGATCAAATATATATCGCTGTGTATACACTTTTTTTTTCTTAGTTTTATCATTGTATAGTTTTGTCTTAGCTTACCGTGAGAGGAATTAGCTGTAACTTTGACGAGCTGGGTAGCAGGCGACGAGTTCGTGGACTGATTTTTGTAAGTCTCCAGAGCACGCTTCTGCTGATGAGCCGCCCGCTGTATACGCAACTGCTGTTCCATCTTTTCCTTAATCTCTTCCGGTGTCGCTTTACCGCTTACAAGCTGGTCGCCAGTTAGACCTGTCGTGCCAGCAGTGGCGACGGTGGTGACGGCTTTATTGCCGCCGCTGACGACCACTGATTGCGGTGCTCCTGAGCGACTCCTAGTAATAATCTGCGCATTAGCCTTCTCTAACCTGGAGACAGGACAGACACACCAAGCGGAGGGTTAGTTCCCAGTGGAAGAAAGCAAGCGGTTAAAGGTTTAGCGGTCAGATCCACGCTTAGGATATTCATCCTCGGCGTAAATTACAAAAGCGTAAACAGAGACATGTTTCACAATTAGCACAATTTGTTGTCCTCGAATCGAGAGAGATATATGCAAGGTAAAATATGCACTTTCAATTTTCTAAGATTTGTGATAAACTTAGAGTAACTTAGAGTAACACAGCGGGAGAAGATCATATTATTAAAAAGAATCTGTCGTAAATCTAGATAAATTCTCCGATCTTTTAACTCTATCTCTCTTCTATATAATAATAATACTAATAAATAAACTTGTAATTTCCAATTTTAATAAAATCTTTTTTTAATACAATTAAAAAATTCAGATTATTATTCGTCAAAATTATTCCGATTAAATTAGTTCGACGTTTCTACTAAGAGCAATATAAGAATCGTTTACGTCTAACATTCCTCAGCTGAAACTTGAGCAAGCTTAATGAAATCGGTCAACGGCATAGCAATTGTAAGATAAGAAGAATGTTTCAGAGAGAATTTCAACAAACGCGTTAAACACACAAAATAACATGCAGATATTTCGTTGTCACACACATGTTGGACCAATCTATACCTGTCGCCGTATTGTTTGATTTCCCATAGTTCCAACTTGTCCTCGTCGACCCATTCTTCAGTGACTTGTGGTTCGGTGCTCTGTGGAGATTCCGGACGTTTTCTTTTTCTCAGACCGCTCCTTATAGACGTTACCTCTGCAAAAGTTTTGTACATGACGTCAATATAACTTTAAAAGAAGTTATTTACTTTAATATATAACCATAATAAACTGTTAGCTAAATTATAAATTTTACGCGATTGGGAATTTATATACCTAATATGTTATCTTCTATACAAACCTCTGACTTGTTTCGGAAGTTCGAGCGGTATAAGGACCTTCCTACGTAGATACTGAGTTCTGTCGAGAAACTGCCCGACGTGCCGATGCTTCAATATCTCCAGTGACATGATCTCCGTGTCAGTTGTGATCTGATTCTTGCCGTCGGTGGACAACGGCTTGGCTGCCATGTCGTCCCATCTGAGACACGCCCAAAGTATTCTCAGCTGAATTGCAGCAGCGGCTAGCGACTTTAAACCAACCGTTCTGTACAACCAGCAAGTTTTGAACAAGGGCCTGGGACACGGATACGGCCACACCGACAAATTTGCCTTGGCTTGATGATGAAACCCTTGCACGGGTATCTTACCACCGACGCGGGATAATTTCCTCAATTCGTGTTGAGGAAGTATTAATATGCTGCGCTGCTTGTTCTTCGTACAGAAGGTCGAGCAGAGTGGATACTTGACCGGCGTGCGTTTTTTCTTGCGATCGGCCATCGTGAACGCCACTTTCTTCAAATATACCTTACCCTCCGTCGCCGTCGTTGTATATATCCGTTCAGTGCCGTCGGCGTGCAATTCTTTGACGAATGTACTTCGCTGTACTGTCCTTCCTCTACGGTTCACGATCATCACTGTCTTCGCACCACTCTTATTTGTCGTTGTGGTCGTAGTTTTCGAAGAGACGGTCGTAGAATTACGATTAACGGCAGCATGCTCCTGCGTTACGCCATCCGCGTTCTTCACCGTCTGCTGAGTCGTTGTAATAGTTGTGGTGGTTGTAACGACGTTACTCGTTGTGACGGTAGTCACGCTACTATTCTCCGTATGCTCATTCTCGAGCTTGATCTTCTTTGGAGGGGAAACGTCGTTCTTTGTCTTCGTCACATTCGTCGCCACTGCTTCCTCGTTGCAGCGAGTTGCTGACGCCACTGCCGATTCCAAATCACGTCTGATCGCATCCTTTGACTCGTCCGAGGTTTCCGTTTTCACGGAAGCCGCTGCGACCTGTGGCGAAGACGAGGAAGAGGACTGATTGTTGTTCAGAATGCTTGCCCTGCGTACCAACGCGAGCAGCTCGCGCTTCAGCCGCGTCTTTCGCATGCACAAAGGCGAATAACAGGTGTCGGTACTCGGAGTGATGATCTGCGTGGTATTAATTTGCACGACATTGTTTTTGTTGGCGTTGTTCATGTTACAATAGCGTGAGTAACAGCTGTCGTTCTTGCAGAGCTTCATTAGAGTCGCGTATTGTAAGCGCACCTGCTGGATGCGCTTGCTAATCACCGACAGCATTTCTTTCGCGGATGCAGAGACGGCTGTTACTGCCGTTTTGCTCGCTTGCTTTGGTTGCTTGACGACAGGCGACGACAAAAGACCTTGCAGAGAGGCGTCCCCGCCACCGCCACCGCCACCGCCACCGCCACCGCCAACAGCGTCGCTATTATCCGTATCGTTTTCTTCGTGATTTTCCGTATCAACCTCTGAGGAGTCGCCATCCCCACCTTTCTGCTTTGATGTCTGATTCGCTTCTTTTGTCTTTACCTGCAAAATTGAATTTACAAACTGTAAAGATACAAAATATATTATAATACATAATTTATAATATTAATATTTTTTTCATCGTTGGAGTGATATAGATTTGCATAAAACGACTGCCAAATGACATGATTACACTTATTATTTAATGAAGACATATACTCACAGATTGCAATAACTTTCTTTCTTCCAAAAACTTCAAGTGTGATCTGCGAGGCAGGAAATCGTCGATTCTCGTCTTTTTCGCAACTTTTGGATAATGCAATCTTCCAGGACTGGTTAGTGCCTTGTTGATGTCGATCTCTTCAAACTGAGCAATCGGAGTAAAAACTTTTTCGATTTTCATGCCAGCTAAAACTGAAAAGAGATTTTCTATTTAGTGTTTTGTTACAAATAAAAGTCCATTTTAGAAATACTTGCTAAATTATAGATATTAATTATAATTTTATAACAAATCTTTTTTATTGTATCAATTTAAATTCATTGAATTCGCTACATACATGACAGATTCATCTTCGTTTCTTGTTTGATAGATTGGGATTCCGGTTTTACTGATGGAGAAGGACCAACACCGTTCGTCTCGCCGTCGGTCGTAGACTCCTTTTTTATCTTTTCCGTATTATGTTCCTGTTTTATCGCATCGGTTTCTACACCTTCTTCTTTGATTTCTTGTTTCACAATACCATTCTCCGTCTTACTCGGACAGTACTCCTTGATGAGGAATTCATAAGTGGGCGGGTCAAGCGCGAGGACTTTCAAGCCACCCTGATCCTTGATCTGTACCATAATTTTCTGTGGACCGGCGCGTAAGCCCATTTTCGTCATGTCCGAGAATCGGTGACGGCGTCTAGCCGATACCCAAAGCCAACCGCCTTGGCCATGCACCCGATATTCTTCACCCTTCTGCTTCCACACCTGATGCTTCAGGCCGAGTGTGTATTTGACAAAATTGTAGAGTCGATTACGCTCTTCTTCGTCCTCCTTCTCCTTTTTTTCCTTCTTATCCTGGCGTTTTTTCTCCTCGCGCTCAAGTGCGGTCACCCGTTGCAGTTTTACATGGCCGAGCTGGTCATGCCATACGCTCGCGAATACAACAGATTTTATGCACGCCTGCAGGACAATGAGAGTGCGCGCAAAGTCTCGCGGATTCACACACGCTCCAACTGCTGCGGTCCATGGTTTGCGCAGCAGTGGCCAGTTGGTGTGCATGAACGACGCCTGAATATTGCTTTCAAGCTGCAGAATCGTTTGGCGTAGGGTACTAACCAACAGGGCACGGGTACCAGTTAAACTGCCCACCCACTTGAATTCCGATGCTTGCGTGAGCGAGAACTTGTGCGACAAGTGACGTTTCTTATCGCGTTCCTCGTTTCTCTGAGTCTTATTTAGCGCAATGGGATTGGTGGTATACTGATTGACGTACGACTTAAAGTTGTTGTCCATGCCCAATTTGAACAAGTGTGTGCCAGATGCAATTTGATGTGCCTTCTGACGCGTTACTCTAGTATTGCCATCGCTTTCGGAATCCTTTATACCCTTGTCTAGCTTCTCTTGCTCCTCCTTCGACAACGGTGCCATACTCCGTCTCTTTATATCGTCCATGTTAAAGGTTCGCGGTTGCAACGACCCAGTTTTCGATCTTGTCACGATAGTATGCTTTTTGCCTGAAACAAAAAAAAAAAAGATTGTAAACGCGACACGAATAAAATACTACGAGTACATATAGAAAAGTTCAATTGTTTTATAGAAGCCTAATATTTATTCTACAAGAAATATTTTCTCTTTTAATATGAAGGAAGCAATTTCTTTAACACACAAAGCTCAATATTACAAAATTCTATTGTAAAGCCTTACCGTCTTTTCCAAGTTTCTCCTCTCCTTCTAACGTCTCTTCCTCAACATCTTCAGACGATGACGTAGAGGCACTAGTTTTCGTATTTTTGTTCGTATTCGTCGCGGTCGACGGCGCTTCGGCGTCGACCTCGACGGTTTCGCCGACCACCTCAGGTACCTGTGTAACTGGAGTCGACTCATTATTGGATAATTTTGCTCCATTTGCACCCTGTTCCATTACTGCTGTACGCTCATCGAGAGCATCTGCATTCTCATGCATCTTGCGTATCATTTCCTCTGCTTCCTGTCTCTGCTTTTCCTTCTTCTCCTCCTCCTCTTTCTCTTGTTTCTCTTGTCGCTCTTTTTGCATCTTTTGTATAAGATCTACAAAATATTTAAAAAATTGTTTTTTAATTTTATTTATTTAGTAATTTTTTAAGAATATTTTTTAATACATATCTATATAAACTTTGTTATGCCGCTGTTGATTGAAAGAGATTAAAAAATTAATCGTTAATTAACGAAGATTGATCTTACTGTTTTCTATTTCTAGGTATGATTTTTTGTTTCCTTTGAATTGATTAGTGATGGTTTCCGTAAGCTCCATTTGACGGACTATTTCCTCCTTGTAATCCGACAATTCGCGATAAAGCGCTATTTCCATTTCATTTTGATCTAACACAAGCATCAGCTCTTCTAATTGCAAAGGTAAACTATAATACCACACCTCGCCGTCTTCGCTCTCCCTAGAAAATAAAACCACAATAAAAATTTTAAAAATTACGTACGTATATATGTAAAATCGGAGCTTGTTTAGTCTCTTGCCACTTCAGACTTGTTGCATATTTCGCAGATTCATAATTTCCTTTATTTTCTTATTTTGAATATATAGTCTTATAAAATAAAATAAAATTTTCTTGCTTTAATATTTGCTATATAAGCTATATAAAAAAAAAATAATCAAAATTTTGTAAAATCTCAATTAGACATGCAGATGCGTTAAAATATGTCTTACACAAAAACTCTTCTTGCAAGAAACCAATATTTTCTGCCGTGTCTGTCAAATCCTAAATGCTCTTGTCTACACAGCGACCCGTTCTTTTCGACATCGGGAATACAATCCACGACACCCGTCACTTTGTGAGCTTTACATGTACTACATTGCCAATCCTCAGTAGGAACATCGACCAGAGGCGGTTCTACACATTCTAAATGAAATACAGCTGGGCAAGTCTCGCAACACAACAGATCTCCTAGTCGATGGCAAACTCTGCAGTGATCGTCATAATGCATGGTTCCTGCAAAACATAGATATTGTCCATTCCATATTCTCTCTTGATAAATTTTGAGTATCTTTTTGCCATTACAAGATATTAGATTTAACTGAAATAAGTTTGAACTAGCTTCAAGATTCCCGATTTTACGAGCAAAAAAACAATAAATTTTTTTAAATCATCAAGAAACAATAGTGTCTCGCGCAAAGTACGCGCGGAGCGAGACACTACAGGGTATATTTACACGAACACACGGATTTGCGTAAAATTTTACGTAAAGAAATTGTTATGAAATATAAAATCGCACAAATAAATAGCGTTTCTATAACAAACATAATTCTTAAAATATATAATTCTAAATAATTTATATAAAACGTATTTATATAAAACATTCAGTTCGTTTTTAGTTTTATATTTAATTTGAATGATTGACTAAAAATATTATAATAAGTAACTATGGCCGGTATTTTCATAGTCGGATCTTATTTCAAGACCGTCTTAAGTAGTCTTAAGTTGCTAATACAGTCATTTCATTGGCTGAACAGAGTCTTAAGAGTCTGCCAGAGTCTGCCTTTGACCGAACTTAAGACGATCTTGAACATAAAATCCGACCATGAATACCGCCCTATCAGCATGGACACATTAAACTTTTTCCTTGCTGATTTTCAATAATCATGCCACATTAGATCTGTATACGAAAAAGCTACAGCATATACTTAAGATATAACATGTGTGCAAATGCATTTTATCGTACCTTCATGCAATAGATCTTCTCTCACTGGGTTTGTGATTAAAAATTGATCTGTTAAAAACTGTAGGACCTTGATTCTATCCTCGATGGCAGTAAAAGGATATTCAGTGGTGGCTAATATCTGTAAAATGTTCTGATCGAAACTCTTATCGCTCTCCACGTACGAACGCAACACCTCTGGCCACGTCATAGAGTCCACGAAATACAGGCTAACGTTCACCGAATCCTTTTGGTCCAACGGACCGAAATGCGTCTGCTGCGAGTCCTCCTCTCGCAGCAGCGCCTTGATCAGCATAATGTGAATCTCCGCAAGCAGGTTGGTTTGATCGTCGCACATGAGGGCGGCGCAAAAGTCCTCGAATCTGAAGCAGGAGAGGCGTACCAGGGTGCGAAAGTGCCTGAGTACCTCGTAGATGGAGAGCAACGGCATGACCAGTTCTTTAGGGACCAACAGATCGTCCGAGGACTTGGGTAACACTAACGGGGGCAGTTCTCTGTTCTGCAGCCACAACGGCTCCGGACTGGGCGGCCGCTGTTGGGCGAGCAGGGCTTTTCTGGGAGTGCCACTGGTGGTGCTGTAGCTGGACAGCGAGAAGTCGCTGTCGCTCGACGGATCGGGTTCCTCCATGCTTTCCGAGGTATCCATGTCGCTCGGCATTGGCTCCTCCTCCGGCTCGCTCTTCTCGCTGGACTCGTCACCGAAGTCGGAGCCATAGTGATACTCGGAGTCGTGGTAGTCCACGTTGGGATTGTAGCCGCGACGCTGATAGGCACCACCTGTAGCTCCGGAGTGGCCGCCCTTGCGGGAGTGCCGTTCGCGGCTGTTCCGCGACTTACGCTGATTCCTGGTGCTGCGCTTGCTGCTCTCCTCGCTCTCGACCGACGGCGACGTCGGCCGGGACGCCGTCGGCGTGCTCGGCTGCGAGCCCGGCGTCTCGGCGCCACCGCTGCCGAGCGCCGTCCTGTTCTGCAGGTACTTGGGCTTCTTCATCAGGTGATACTGGAACTTCTTCGGCCGTTCCATCACCACGGACTTGGGCGGGCGCCCCCGCCTCTTCGAGCCCCTGCCCGTCATTATTGTCGTGCGTCGCCGTGGTCCTCCCGATCGTGATCGTCGTCGTCGTCGTCGTCGTTGCCGCCGGCACCGGCGCCGTCAACCTCGTTTCGGAATGCGGGGGCCCCCACGCGGGGGGACTGGGGCCTACCGACCGGACCTACCTTGCCTGTTCAGCCTTTCCCTCCTCCCGCTCACCTCGTCCGACACCTCTATTCGTCTCTCTCTCTCTCTCTCTCTCTCTCACCACTTCTCTCCTCTCCTCTCCCTGGTCTCCTCGCCTCCTCACTCAGCACGTGGCGCGCGTGCTCGCACGCTTGTAAACAAACACAAGTGACATCGCCGCGGCAACGAGCTGGATCCGTCCATGATGTCCGATGCACTCTGATCTTTGCGCCATTTCTCACGGGCCCACGGTCGGTTTCGCGCGGTCACGTGACCAAACACAATCGCCGCCGCCGCCGCCGCGACGCGATGCCCTCGCGGCGATGCACACCGTTCGCCGCCGCCGCTTTCCGTCACACCCGTATGCCCGTCGTACCTCCTCGTACGCCGCGTCGTGCGTCCCGCGAAAAAAACCACTCGCCAAATTTGAGATAGCGAAATCGGCGACGCGAATTACGCCAGAAGGGGGTCTCTAGCTGCGCGCTGTGGCGGTGGTGGTGGTAGTTGTCGACAGTGGCGGCGGCAGCGTCGTCGTCGTCGCTGAATGGCGGAGCGGCGCGTGATAGCGGCGCTGCGATTGGCTCATCGGGCCGCCGCCATGTCGGCCGTTCAGGCGATCAGCTACGATGAAAAAGACGATCGTCCGTGGCCAATGTGCGCGTCCCGTTCGATCCCGACGGTCCCGGAGTCCCACGGAGTCCCACGGGACGTTCTCGGGAACGCCAGTGACGCGCGTCGGGCTTCGACAGCGGCCGCGTGTCGCGCGACTGCAGAAACTCGCTCGATTCCGCCGAGACGCTCGCGAGCTCCAATCGCCTGCACCGTACCTCCCTGCCGCTGGGTTCCTGTCAGATCGACGTCCGCGGTAGATGGCGGCACGCGCGCGTTCGAAAAAAAAAAAAAACGCAATTCTAACCGCAATCCCGTGGCGCGGGGCGACGCGCGGCAGAGACGCGGGCACGGACGCGGGCGCGACGGCAGAATCGCCGATCGCGAGCGGAGAACGGAGAAACGCGATCCGCTCTCCTCCTCGTCGGCGATCACTCCAAAGGTGGACACGAGCCCGGGACTCGGAGATGCGCGCTCGCTGGGACTCGTTGCCAGAGGACACTACCGACGACGCGGCGCCGCCATTTTGCACGTTCCTCGATCGATAACCTCCTGCGTCTCACGGTTGCTGCCCTTTTCGCGAAACTGCATTTTCGTAGATCAGAGATCGCAGGATCTCGCAATTTCTTGCCCAGATTCCTTCTTTACGCTCGCTCGCGAAGCCCGCTCGCGCGAACTGCGACTTTTCTAATCAATCACTCTCGTCGCGCCATCTACCCTGGAGATTCGGAACTCCTCAAGCGTCGCCGCCGGGACGGCGGGATTGAGGTTACCGGCGGACCGCCGGCGCTCGCGCGCGCGCCACCTGGCGCAACCGCGCCGTCGACCGTGGCGCCGCGCGAGGCGCGAGAGCACGCGAGAGTGCGCGGCGGACTGCGCGGATTGTTTTCATTGCGAGTGGATGATGTGCGAGCACGCGACGATGGCGACGAGGACGTATGGGATGTATCCGGTGCGACCGGTAGTCGACCTACCCAACGAGAGTGAAATCTGCAGGCGGTTTTCGATGTACAAAATGCGAAATATTCACGCGGACGGACTTGACGACCGGTGCCCGGACCCGGACGTTGCCGCCACCGACGTCGCCGACGCCGTCGACCCCGCCACGGGTGCCGAGATGCCCGACAGCATTGCCACGCAGGTTATCCGCCTTCTGCAGGTTTCCGTATTTTCGTTTCCGTTTTTTCGTCTTCGCTCGGCCGCGAGGAGCGGCCGACGCACCGTGCCCGCGCGCCACGGCCGACGGCGGCCACGCTTTCCGCGGTCGCGCGAGAGAACGAAAGAGCGAGTGACATGACTGACTCCTCCCGAAAATTTCCGCGGGCACACTGATCCGCGATCGACCGGGAGAGCGGAGCGGTGCTGCGGTTCTTCTCTCTCTCTTTCTCTCTCTTTCTCCCTTTCTCGCTCTCCGCCTCGGGGGGGCTTGATCGATGTGTCCCTCCCCCCTGGGATCTCATTTTTCGAGACTCTCGGGGAAATGTCGGCGGTCTCTCGCGGAAATTGGTCCGGGAAGAAGGTCCGACTGAAATACGGCGTGAACGCGCGAGCAGTATTTCACGGCGGTGCGGACTATTTAACTTCAGCGCGCGCGATTGTCGAAAGCGCGAACACGAGCGCAAAGGTCGGGCGAAACGGTCGGGATCGACCGCGCCGTTAGAAACGGGGGTTAATCCGCCGACGTTGGCATTAATAAGTACGTGATTTTCGGCCGACTCGGCTATAAGCGACCAGTGTCAAACTGCAGCATCACCAATAGCAACCTCGGTATATGTGCCAAACCGTATCAAAATTGCCAAAAATCACCTAATGTTATTGTTAAAGTACTCCGCGAGTTGTGAGAGAGAAAGAGAGATATTGTTTACGCTGGCACTCCATGATTGTATTTAATCGTTAAAAGTTTCATCAGCAGCATGGTAAATTTAGCGTAAGATATTTATCGTGCAGTTACTTCTAATATTGCGTCAGATCGTTGAAAGTTTATTCTCCTCGTTTACGTATCTAAATTATTGCAGCTACGTTGTATAGAGAAAAGAAAGTATTATATTACGCAATTGTTTATTTTATATAAAACTAGAATCATTTCTTTGGTATCTACTGTATGACGTTTGTATCCAGCACATGGTTTGCTCTTTTTCTAATTTCTTATTTGTCATTCTTTTCGTTCTCATCCTAATGGGAATGGAGAGGGAAATCTTTTGTTTAAATTTTATCCATATTATTGGTAGAGTCAAACATTGTATGTATAAATCTAGAACAATGTGTGTGTGCAAATTTCTCTCCTTATTGATATATATTTTTTTTAAATCCTCCAGTGGATTTTACATTTGTATTATTAGCTAGTATTGTTAGCTGCAAGTATTATAGCACAGATATTATATAAACTCAATTATATTTGCTACATTTTGTTTTATGTTTATATATTGTAACACATTTCTCGAATTTGTCATGATATAATATAAATTTCTTTAACATTTGTATATATTGTGAATGTTGGATTCAAATATTATTGAATAAACTTTACATAGAACAAAATAATATACAGTATAAATAGTACTTATGTTGCAATTAATTGTGTTTTTTCTAGGCATCTAAGTCGGAACACGGAACGTTGGAAGCTAGGCAAGAAAAAGTTCTTGATCAATTGGCAGAACTTAAAAAGCAGATCTATAGACTACAATGTGTCGTGAAAGAGTCTTATCAGAAACCTAAGAAAGATTTGGTCCCAGTTCAGGTTAGCTATTATTGTATTAAATATAATTGCTTGCTAAATACTAATGCCTTGTATTTAATTTGTAATTACAGTTAATGCATCATTTGCTTTGTCAGCTGTGATACAAATGTACTTTTGTTTAATTGTTGCACGAGAGACCAACAAGTAATTGTCGTATATTTACAGAAACCAATCTTCGTCGACCTAGTGTTAAATGTGAATCCGAGCAAGCCGCCATATTCATTACTCGCTTTACAGAAACTTTGGAAGGACACTAACTTTAAAGTGAAAGCGTATATTCATTCTACTACAAGGGATCAGATACCTATTGTTTTTCCTGAAACTACTAATAATGTCGCAAATATCGTAGATGTAACATTGATATGGAAAGAAGGTAAGACGTAAATCTTCATCGGTCTTAAGAAAGGACATCCTCATAACAATTTATTCGTTAATAATTTAGGATGTATTGTAATTTTGGAAAGTCAGTTTTCTTGTAATTAAATTTTTAATCACTTTTATCATCCATTCGTTAGCAAACTTTTCTTTAATAGTTTATTTAAGTATTCTATATTTGATAAAATTCCTTTCTTTCAGTCTCGAATATGGAAGTTGTCATAAAAATTTCTCATTCTTGCCCCATAAAGGGCGAAGCCAATTTTCTCAGATATGTGAGCAGGATGATAGAATCACATAATTACGAAAGCACATGCTCACAACCACATACATTAGACTTCGCGCTTGACTTCATTAATTCGTTATACAATGAGCGACGTATAGAAAAGGGATTGCTTGTATTAGCCCGTGACTTTGAGAAATGGTCCTGCAAGGGTGGATTCAACATTGTTGACATTGCAGTCTGGTCTCTAATTAAACAGTTTCCTGGAACAAGTTTACCGCCGGCCCTTCGCGAATGGTATACCCTGTGCGAAACGACTTTTACAGAAACAAATCGTGACAAATAAATCGTTTCTCTTTTATAAAAACTTTGATATGTTAATAAATGGATATGAATATATTGTTTTTCATTTGTAAGAGCGTTATTGATTTATACTTACATGTGTCCATCTGATATAAGAATTCCTTACCTCGTTGGCGATATATAATCGATAAGAAATTAACTTAATGAATTAGTGATGTAGATGTCCAAAAATTAATTGTAAAAATTATTAATTTTTCACAAATACGTTTCAAATTGGTAAATAAAATCGGTAAATCAGCGTGATGTAGACAAATTTCCAAAATGGCATAAATTTTTATTAAAAGATTAACAGATTTTTTCTCAGTGTCCTATACGATTAATATTACAGCTGATTTTTATACTTTTATGTCGTTACAAATACGCGCGTGGAAGTATATAAATAAAATTAAATTTGCACTAAACGTTCACTGGCAGTGTCGCGGAAACAGTGTTTCTGTAGAAACATTTTTTACGAAAAGGGTTTCGCTGCATCTTGCGACGTTCATAGAACTTTCTTTTTTTCTTAAAAAAAAAAGTAATAAAATTATATCTAAATGCTTATAGTGAGCCTCGCGTAAAACGAATGATTTATGAAATACGAATCGGTAATAGTCTTATTTTATAATTACTAGTTAGATTAGGCTTCTCCCTATCCTGTCTTTTAATCAAGTTTCATTATTCGCACAGTTTACGATAAATTTGACATATGCAATCGTCGTAGTTCCATTCGATATTGAACTTTGGACGTATGTTAAACGAGAATGTTTAAGAAGATATGAATACTGCGTCTCAGTAACTATGATATATCTATGTACAATAGAAGCTCCATATTTTTTTTTTATTTGCGTATTTCCTATAATATTCACGGGCCTAAGATAATCCGCTTATTGCAGGATACGAGGATAAAAAAATAACATTTCTTAATAGTTCCTAGAAGCAATTCTTATTTTAAAATAAGAAGAATTATAGCAAAGATATATATACTTTTTTTTATTTTTCATGTATATATATGAAAAATAAAAATTGTGTTTATGTATGTGTAAATATATAAATTATGAAATAAAAATTAATATTAAAAATATATATTATACATATACTTTTTTATATCAAATTTTATACTCTTTCTACATACATTTTATTTTTCGGAATCGCGATTTCCACGTTTATGACGGTTTAGCAAAATGTAAGTCCCGCGAATATGGAGCTTTTACTGTATATCACAAAACGCGAATAGATATAGTCCGCTCAATACAATGTGTAGTAGCATTATACAAAATCTACATTCTTATGGAAAGTATATATAACATATTTACAAGCGTCTGACGTAACGCAAGTACGCCAGCGTAAGAGCGGATTTTTTACAGTGTCCCACAACTCGCGGTTTTCACAATGAAAATCTTCAATGAATTGATAAGATGATATGATAGGTCAACGATTGCAACGTTAAGTCTGAATTGATATTTGCTTCTTTTGAAAGCTCTGCGATATTGCGAACACGCGATAACGCGATTATCCGCCCATAAATGCGTCTGCGATAAATACCTTCGAAAAATGACAAGACTCTCAGAACTGAATTATGCGTGTAACCGTGTACCTATAACCGCATACCTGAGAAGTAGAGCGGGAATAAGACCGAAATATCTGTCGAAAAAAAAAAGGAATATTTGGACTTACACTCTCTCCTCTACTCCGCAGGCACGAAATTTGTGAAACATTCGTATGAGATCCGTATGCTAGCTGTTTGGATCCTTAAACTAATCCGAGAAAGTACAAAAGTGTCTTAAATGCAAATGAATGTCTTATCAAGAATTATAAATAATATATGTATCAATATATCACAATACGAAGATGCCTCAAGCTTCTTATAGTTTGCTATAAGTCTATGCCGTCAGCACGCGCGAAACACACGTGTTTCTCCGACGTAAGTCTTTCGCTCTATATATGTATATGTATAAAAAAAGAGACTTTGCTCGAAGCGAAGTAGTTGCGACGGTAATTTTGATATCGATATATGAATAAGAAAAAAGGTTTCTCTGTCTAGTCTTGGTAATTCGGTTAATTAAACGAACGACGAGAAACCGGGTAGCGGCGCTCTCGATCTGGCCATGTTGTTCATGATGATCTGACCGCCGTTTAGACTGACGACCGCGCTGCCTTCCGGCTCGGAGTCCGTGTACGATGAATAGTTCCGGACGGGTTTCTGCCGTTTCCACGACTGCCTCAACGAGTCGTTCACGTTCGCGTAGTGATTCACGAAGGAATGTGGATCGGACTGCACGCTCTCGTTCTCGCTCTCAGAACCCTGTGAAACAAAAGCAGGATTAAGATTCTCTTCGTCAGAGAATCTTACGCATTGTCCTACATTTTAACGAAGAATCACCTGGGAATCGGTGGAACTGATTTCGGAGGGCTTCTCCGTGACGCTACTGTCGTCGGGATTCTCATCGTATCCCTTGAGACTTTCCTCGTCGCTGTGATAGGCGACCGATGCTGGGGAAGGCCTGGGGGGCGATTTGCCAAGCATCGTCGGTGGTGGAGGATGCATCGCCTTCCGGGCCAACGTATTCCTCTTACCCAGAGTGCCGCTTGCCGTGTTAACGGAACCACCTCCGCCCTGGCGCGATCTGTACAATTCCAGGTCCGACTCCTGCCTGTCATCCGCGTCCATCGCCATCGACTCTTCCAGAGTCTTTTGTGCCTCTTCTGTAATCATTTATATTAATATTATAAATCTATCTGTATCGAATTATATTACAGAAAAGCGATCTATTAACATAATCTAATTTTTCATAATTTAAAATCAATTTATATATGTTAAATTCAACTTACGTTTGTATTTGTAGCTTTTACTCTTCACGCATAATACTGCTATGACCATAATTATAATTATAATTGATATAGCGGCTAAAGTGACCATGAACCAGGTCTGCCTGTAAAACGGCCTGTGCTGCAGATATGCGTATTCCAGGTACAGTTTCGATGGCGTCAAAATCTGGATAGCGGTAAAATGATTTTATTAGTAAAACGTACCAGTTCGCAATAAATTTTATCTTCAAATAAATAAATATATAAAAGTGTAACACTCAAACAAGTAAATTTAATGTCCAGACGAATAGCTGTTTCACTTTAAATAGACTTACCGTTTCAGAGGAATACGCTGGACAGCTAATTCCATAACGATTGTACGATATCACTCTGAACAAATACGATGTGGACGGCAGTAAGTTTTGGTAAGACACAGTATACTCTGTCAGTGGTCCGTTGCTAGTACGAACTATTGTCTGCCAGCGCGTATCGTCTACAATTACATACATAAACCACTTTATAATCTTTAAATTAGTAGGCATTTCCTAAAGGAAAATTCCTAAAGGAAAAAAAATATTTCATTTGGGTAGGCATATCACGATTACATAATCAAATTTTTTAATACAGGATGTCTCATTTGTACGACAGGATTTTTCAGTAGCAAATTCTTCGATCAATTTGGAGTCGACTTTTCCTCAAAACTGTTATTTCAATATTGTGCATCTCTATGAGTGATCATAAATTTTGCAGCAAAAAATCAACTTTATATAATTTATTTATTACAGTAAAAAAACATATATTTTATTTAAACTAACTGAAGGATATAACTTACAATTAGACATTCATTTTTCTTTTGAGATTTAACTCGCCAGAAATCCTCCACCTTCAATTATTAATCACTCGATTAACTTAGCCCTGATATTTTTCTTAAAGAACAGTTGATTTCAAATTAATCAGAGAAATAGAGAAGTTTACAGTTTTTTAAATAATTAAATCGCGTAGATTTAATTCCGGGGAGGGAAGGGTATTAATGTCCCAACGATAGCTGTGTTTCAAGTCCGACAAATGATCGGCGCGCAGTCTATTAGAGTGGAATATATGTATATGTATATTATCTACATTTTAATTTGTTACTCTGTAACTATTAATTTCTGTACTTGCGCACCACGTACCGCGCCTGACTCTTATCGCCGTCTATTAATTTGTTAATCAGAGAAAGTATCGCTAAAAAATAATGCGATAGAAATGAGACACTATGTATAACAAATGGGTAGGAGTTCGTATTATTTTGGTGACTAATTGGTGACTTTAACACTTTGAGTGCCGTCCGTTTTCTGCGTGAAATTCTTTGAAGAGTAATCGGTTATTCTCAGGACTCCGTTTTGCTATTATACGACATATGTCATGTGTGCATATATCGTCTGCACGCAAAGTGTTAAAAAATAAGATTAATTGCGGCGGGGGGAGAGGGGGCGATCTAAATAACAAAAATTGCGGCGTTCCCAACAGACAATACAACAAATCATCACGCTAGTATAATCAATCACTGGATCGTTTCTTTGTCAGGATAAAAGTATACACGATATGTTATAGCGCTATCTCCGAAGTAATATTAAATAAGTTAATATATCTTCAGTAAAATTCTGCTTGAACGTATATATAAAATGGGTTTCTGGCGACGTCATGCTATGACATTATCATGCAAATTATTGGAAATACCAAACGACCACGGCACATATGGTACATGTATAGTAATGTACAACGGGCTGTCAAAAGCGATATTGTTACGCTAACGGGGATCTCACTATAAAAACCATCTAATGCAATGACTGACGCTCATTGTAGTTACGTGCGTTGACACTTACAATGCTGCCATTCTTCCATCGCTATACAGTTATAAAAAAGACGGTATTAGTGTTAGCAGAACCGATAATCGAATCGGACGCGAATGTGAAATAATATGACGAATTACGCGGAATTTGTTTTATAAATCACTCTATGGTTGTATATTATCGTTTTGTGAAATTGCAACGTTAACAAATATGCACGATGCGCCGAATTTATTTTATAAGCTAGATAAATTTATTTTATAAGCTAATTTAAAAAATTAGTTTACATTAAAATTATTATAGACATTTTTAATTTTCTGCCGTTGCAATTTCGATAAACAGTAGCACAAAATGGTAGGAAATTTTGAATAGATCTCGTAACAGGCTTTCTCGACTCCTGTTATGTAACTAAATATGTAACGACTATTGTATAAAGATCGTGTATTTACCTTTACGACGAGTCTCGATGTAATAACCGAGTATAGGACCTTTGCCGGAAGCCCCGTTGGTCCACTGCAGTTCCACGCTGGAAACCGTCTTGGTCACGCCGAGATTGCTGGGCGTCATCGGCGAACCTTCTTGCGGACCAGTCGTAACATTGCCGGATACCGGCGGTCCGAAGTCGATCGTTTGCGCGCGAACCATGAAGGTATACGTCACCTCCTCCTCCAGCGGCTGGATGAGAAGACTCGTCTCCGTCACTTTTTGCTTAACTTGTTTACTGAAACCTTAAAAAAACGTCGACAAGTCAGCAAAAGAAAAGGATATGAAATATATCGTTGCGAATAATATCTTTGCGAAGTGACTCTAATACGCGCATTTTTCTCGGAATAAAATTAACGTGTTTATTTATAAATAATAATATACGTAGATATATATTAAGTAAAGCGAAATACAGAATGCCCTGATGATTGCAAATCGAAAAAGTAATAATAGTGCATAAAAAGATAAAATGTAAAGTTAAATTCTTGATGTCAAATATTGTGATCTTTTTAAAGGAACATTAAATTTATCTTACGGTCGTTTTGCTCCGCCGTTTCATATGTGACGATGTAACCAACTATCTCGCCGTTGCGTAATTTCGGCGGCTTCCAAGAGACGCGCAAGCTGGTCATGGTAATTTCGTTAAATTGTAAATGATATGGCGGTCCTGGTATGTCCTGCAATTACATTATGTTACAGAATTTAAATACCGTTTTGTAAATATTCAAAGTTGAAAATATCGATATTGTTCGTGAAACAATTACGACGCAGCGTCAGAAAATTACCTGTTTCGTTCTCACAGTAATTGGCGGAGATCGTGGGCCATCTCCAGCTGGATTAAACGCTAAAACTTGTATGCGATACTCTGTATACTTATCAAGAAAGACTAAATTGTGCGCCAAACAAGACGCTGGAACAACTTCTATCTCTTCCTCCTGTTTTTTCTCTAAATCCTGAGGAGAGTCAGTCACCAAATAAAAAATCTGCAATAAAATAGAAATATCTGTTATAATAAATACAAAATAATACAGATAATGAACAAAGTAAGACTGTAATATCAAATTACAATGATTAATCTATACTTAATATAGGCAAAATAAAAAGCTATGAATTTGCCACGATTATAATCTATTATTGGATTTATAAAAGCAATATATAGAGCGATTAATCTGTTGCTAATGTAACTGACAATGAGCGAAATTATTACCTTATATCCTAGTAAATCGCCATTTTGCATATTGGCTTGGGGAGGTTTCCAACGCAAATGGACTTCGGTGGAAGAGATGGGCTCGGCTTTCAGGTGTTGGGGCTCTCCCGTAGGAACCGCCTCCCCCACGTACACGGTGACCGGCGGACTTGGCGGGCCTTCGCCTTCCGAGTTAAATGGTAGCACTACAATCTCGTAATATCGGTCCTCTGTTAAGTCGCTTAAAACCATTTTCGTTTGCTGCAACAAAGTGAGGGTGGATTGCGTTAGTTAGAAGACACGTGTAATCAATCTTGATATTATATCATAAATTTAAATTGACATTATAAAGAAAATATATCTATGTTTTAAAGATATATTATACACGCACTTTGATTCCCAGAATCTCTTCTTTCGGCGTTGCCTGAAGAGGCGTCGGGAAATCCGATACCGGCTGATAAACGACGCGATAACCACCCGTTTCATAATCACCGCTCCAATACACTTCGTCGATCATGTTCCAATGAACTTCGACACTGGATGTTGTTATCGGTACAACTTTCAGACCAGTGACACCCTTTGATGGCGCTGTAAGAAATGTGATATTTTTGCCAGTGTTAAAAAATTTATTCGAAGAAAAGTGGAAAGAACAGAGATTCAAAAAATGCCGAGAAAGAATTTAAATTTTCGTTCCCTATAGTTTTCCTAATTTTTCTAATAAAGCTGTCCTTTCTAATGTTTCATTGAGCGTCTCGTATTGTTTTATCTTTGATACATACCTGCAGGCAGAGTTTGTACTTGAGCGGACTCATTACTCCACTCTGAAGGACCTATGTCATTGGTAGCCTGAATGCGAAACTGATAGTGCGTGTAAGGCTTTAAATTGTTAGCCGTGTAAGACGTCAGAGTAGGCTCAACTCTCTCGGGGATGATTTGGAACGGTCCGGAATTCTCCGACTGTTGCACTGTGTAATACCTATTGGAACAAAAGAAGAGATTGATATGCAGTTTAACGGGTAGAGGTTGATCGTATGCGAGAAAGATATTGGTACCTTAACGGTGCAAAACCATCTCTGCCTGGCGTCCAGTTAAAAGTGATCTGACGACTCTGGATCTGCGATTTGCTCACTTGTGGTACCGACGGCGCTTGAGGACGTTCTCTGTTGTTCGTGGTAAATACAAGCGCGTAGGCCGTCTTACCCCAACCCAATCTCGTCTGCGCCGTCACAGAGAACATGTAATACTGCTCGGACTCGAGTCCGGTGGCTCTGCAAGTGATTATCGTGATATTTAAGGAGGTTGTAAAGAGAATCAGTGATGTCAAGAATTGCAAAAAATTTAAAACATGAGCCTTTTTATAAATAACGTCAACATGTAATTCTTTTTTAGATTTTTTAACCTGTTAGTTTCTGAGAACATTTATTATATAATAAAGTACGAGATCTTTTTATGAGTTCTAATGGGAGACTCAATGTTGCATATTAATTATCAATAAAAATGACTATTAAGAATGTTAAGAACTAAATAAATTTATGTTTAATATATAAAGAATATCATACTAAAAGTATCTTCAAAAATTTGAAAAATATGACCACATTCTCACGATATTAAAATTTGCACTACACAGTAAAACTGCAGTAATAAATCGATGTCGATACGTGTATTTAATTGAAATTTACTTAAATGGCACAACAAAAACTTTGCTTAAATTAGACAAACTTTTTTTATGTTACACCTGAAATACGTCGGTTTCAAGTGCTCCGCTGTATAAAATACATGTAGACAATTATACGATAAAACTTTTACTGTGACATTAAAGTAACATTAAAAATCTTTGAATCTTGAACTTTGTTATAAATATTTTCATAAACTAACCGGCAAAAAAAATCTAAAAAAATGTACACTTTAACTCACGATTTTATTACTATTTTTAATTGATCTAATTCTAAAATAATCTTTTACATTTCAATCTAAAACATGGAAATCTTACGATTTAAATCGTAAACTGGATAACAAATTTCCAATCTAATATTTTAGAACTCTCACATTTTTAATTTTTATTTTATTTTAAACCTGTAAATTTGAGATATAAGAATTTTTTGTATAAATGTGATGTAATTAGGTCTATAAAATCCCAGCAAGTATAGATAAACAGAGGAAAAAAGTCTTTGTACCTGAACGTTCTGTCTGACGCCGGGAATTCTTTAGAAAATTGGCGATCTTGGCTGTTGTTTAAATGAAACATGACTTTGTATGCGAGAATCTCGCCGTTGGGATCCTCTGGTGTGTCCCAGATAATACGCGCTGTGGTCAAACTCACGTCGGGGAAAGATACATTAGACGGTGGACCAGGAGCTGTGATACAAAACAGAAAATTATAGAATTATCATAGAAAATTTCATTCTTCAGAATATTAATTATATGTTATAGTATTATCATTGAATTTCATTCTTTTTGGCTTTACTACATGTTACATTTCACATGTATATAAAACAAAATATACATTTAATGTACTACATCATAATAATTATATTAATCTGTGCCACACGTTATATCGTCTCAATTGTTTTTGTTAGCAAAGATTCAATTGCAATAAATTTTCACTTACTGTCTTCAAAGGTCTGGACTCTCACAGGTGGGATGCTCAGTGCCCCATCACCAAGTCTCGTGTAGGCTAAAACCTGCACGTGGTATTGGACAAACTTGCGAAGTTCCGTTAAGGTAGTTGTGAAAGTGGTATTGCTGGGAATATTCTTGTACTGGAAGGTCGATCTGGAATTCGCGCCGTAGTATACCTTAAAGCCTTCGATCTGCCCATTTTGATGTTCCATGGGCACGTCACCCCATCGCACTAGGATAGTCGTAGAAGATGTCGCATTTGCTTCTACGTTAATCGGTCCCAGAGAAGGAACTGAAAGATGTCATGTATCTTTACAAGGTGTGTGAAAAATGTTTCGCACAAAATCAACTGTATCATCTGTTTTGCAAATGTTTGAGTTTCAAAAAAAAATTACATTAATGCCAAATCAATTATTAGAAAGAAACGTACATATATATATTAAGAAAATATTATTTTATTTCTAGTTTAATCGTACAAATTTATTTTTCTAACGTTCTTTTAAAATAACTATATTCGAAAAATTGCATTTTGAAGAGTTGCTTCCTTTTTGCGTAACTACATTCAATTATATATAAAAGACATACCTGATTCACGAGTTCGTTCGATGGCTTTTGGACTCGCCATTGAAGAACCGACGTCGTTGAATGCTTGCATCACTATTTCATAATCAGCGTACTCCTCCATATTTTCCAAAACGTATGAGTTTGCGGTGTGATCGTCGATAATACTACTCTTTGAAACGTTCGATCGCACTTCCGTATAAGTAACATTGTATCCTCGCGGATTTCCGTACCATTCTATTTGTTGCAATGGCTACGCAGAAAACAATACAGTTTTTACAATATAATCTCTCTAATCGTTATTCTTCGTTGATAATTAATATAGAGATAATATTTTTCATAATCCGATAAGGATACTTACAATCCACCTAACACGTAACTCGGTGGCACTCATCGCGCGGACCGTGACGTTTTTCGGGGGATGAGAGGGTGGTGCCTGAATCGTCTGAAACTCTTTGGTCGGCTCGGAAGGCTGTGAAGCACCGACGACGTTGTTTGCAATTAAACGAAGTTTGTATTGCATGAAGGGAGTCAAACCATCGACGGTGATTGTACTAGCGTCGGGATCGGACACTTCGTAGATATTGTACCACGTCGAGTTTCGCGCCGTTTGTGCCTAAGAAATCGACAACAATTGATCACATATTACTTCTTTCGATTTATTTTCTGTTTTTCATCTATCGCGTTATTCTATCACATTAAATCTTTTCGATTGTGTCTTAAGAATAAATCTTATAAAATTCATGAATTAGTACTATTGAGAACGTGATATTTTTCAGATATCGAGCCTTAGAAGAGCAAATAGATAATAAAACATTATTCAACATAAAATAAATTTTACTTCGACGAAATTTTATTATACATATACGAAAAGGTATAACTAATAATAATCTTGGACTTTTTCAAAGAGAGCATTGGCTATAGATTGACCAACCTGCACTGTCCACTTTGTGATGGACGAGTTTCCGTCGAATCCCGGCGTGAACTGTAACACAATGGAGAACGCGTCTATGTTGGATAACGCCAGCTTCGTAGGAGGTTCCGGTAGCACCGGTTCGACGCCTGATTGTATGGTCGCCACTTTCGATTTACCGGGTCCAACCGATGTCCAAGCGCTCACTTCAAATTTGTAGTGGGTCAGTGCCTAAGAAAAGAAAAAAACAAGAATAAATAATAGTTATATTTAATTCTTACACTTTTAAATTATCTTGTTTGTAACTTGATATGATTTTTAGACTTTTTACTATATTTCTTTTCTATAATTTCATGCTGCTTGAAATTGACCTAGTTTACATCGATCACTTGATATCACTAGTTTACATCGATGACTACCTGAAGATGCTCCACTTTGGTCGATAACACATCTGCCGTGAAGTTTTCGACGCGCAAAGAATCTGGAATGTCTTTAATCATGTATTTCAATTGATAATGTGTCAATATTCCGTTGGTCTCTTTGGGGGAACCCCACTTGACCGTTAGCGCACGATCGCTGATATCTTCAAACTGTAGATTCTCCACTTCTTCAGGTACTATAACAGATTATAAATATATAAAAATAAATAATATCTACAAGAATAATTTTATTCATATTCATTTATTATACAAAGTAATTGAAAATATGCCAAAAATAACCTTTCAATTAAAATCATCTTTATAAATATAGCAATATAATTAATAATTTTTAAGTAGTTATTATAGGTAAACATACCATCTTCACGAGTGTGAATTTCGACGGGCGAGCTTCTTTCACCGTCACCTGGATCGGTGAAGCAGAGCACCGTAATATTATACAGAGTGTACTTCCTTAAACCTATCATAATAGCGTTCTGCTCGGCGAGCGGATCGAATAAACTCGGCGGCACAGTCATCGATTTGTATTCATTCGCTTCTGTAAAATTACCGCCGATCCAGGCTTGCAATTTGTATCCCTGATTAATACCATTGATCTTTTGAGGATTCGGTGGCTTCCACCAAACTTTCACCGCCGTTGAATTGAGTGCTTTCGCTTTTACATTTGTGGGAGGTGCTTCCGGGACTGTAAAAATTATTTTTTCAATTTTTAACTGATTTATATAACATTCTAGAGTAATAGTATGTTAATCCATTATATTTTAGTAAGTTAATTTATTTACTATGTTAAAATGATAATAGATCGTTTAAATTAAGATGTTATAAAAATACAATATTGTAAAGAAAAAAATTATAATTTATTTATACAATATTGTAGAATTATATTTTAATTAATTCCTAGTATTAATTACCTCCTTCCTTGGTTTTTATTTGCAAGCCCTTCGAGTATACACCCACGCCTTTTTCATTATAAGCCGCTATTTGCACTTCATAGTCCTTCCATGTGATTAAATCTGTAATGAGATAATTTCTTTGCGCTTCATTGGTAATGTTTTGCATCGTCCACGGGCTGTCGTTGTATCCGAAAAGCGTGTATCTTAATATATATCCCAAGATATGACCGTTTCGGTATTCTTCCAGCGGAGGTTGCCATTGCGTTATTATTTCTGATGACGAACGTGCTGAGCCGACAAAGCCAATCGGCGGACCACTGGGTGCTAAAAATGAAAATAAAGCGTTTAAATGAAATGCTATATCGAAATTGCACATTGGAGATCGGTCCATAAGTTTACCCGTATTTTGGTAAAGATTCAATAGCGAGGGAGATATATTATATTGTTATTTCCTTGAGCTAAATTACTTGAGCAATCTTCCTAATCACTTACGTTCTTGAGGTAGAACGACGATTTCACTGGCTGCTGACGATGGACCTTCGCCGACGCTATTCTCGGCGCTAACACGAAATTGATAAGACGCCGCGGCTTTCAGGTTATTCAACAATACCCATCGACTGGTCGCGGACACATTATCGCGTTCGGTGATCCAATTTAATATTGGGTCGTGTATAGGCCCTATTTACGACATAACACATATTATAAATTAAATGTATAGAGATATAAAAAAACAAACATAATATCAATTTTATAATTAAGTCTTCTATTGAAAAATTATAGTGTTTTCTGAACACACATAATAATACATTTACGCGATTATGTATATTCAAGAAATATTAAACATGTCAGAAAATATAAGTATAACATTAATGCGTATTCAATTATATTTAAAGTACATTTAAGTTTTTATATTCAGATTACACTTACCCAGGTCGGACACCTCTCGTCTCTGGATTATAAATTTCTTAGTAGGGCTGTTGCCGTCGAAGCCGGGTACCCACGACACGTTGATCGTGCGCGGCGAGATCTTTTCGACCCGCGTGGCCATGACGTTGATCGGTGGGAACGGCAATTCAATCACGCTTAAACGAGCGGATCGCGTTTCATTGCCACCCGGTGACACCACCGAGCAAGTATACTCGCCCACGTCGGAAGCTCGAACGGTGACGATCTCGAGAGTGCCATCCGATCGCATCTTCACCCTTTGACTCGCTTGCGTGTTTATCACTCTGTAACAACAGAATGTATCACTTTAAAATCTTCAAACGTCAGAAGAATTACAGGATTTTGTCCTCCCGATTCGAACAATTTTGCTGGTTCTATAAATCAACAATTTAATTGATAAAATTAGCATATTCGAGGTACATAATGTAAATAATTCTTAAATATTTTAAATCAATCAGATTTTAATATCAATGTTTTGGAGAATAACATTTCGATCATAGATAAGTTGAAAAAAAAGTAAGCTATTAAATTTCTAATCTCAAAATTTTTAACTGACGTTATTTGCATTATAATATTTCTCTTTATACGTACTGTCCGTTGTGAAACCATGCCATATCGTATACGACGCTGGGATCGTTTGAGATTTTACACTGCAATTCGGCGGTACGCCCGAGAAGCACGGACGTATCAACAGGTGGTTGGATAATTTGAGTCCGAACTGTAACACAGATACAGATTATATACGACAAACTGTGCAATGTTTCCAACGAAATTCGAGCAAAAGAATCGATTTCTATCTTGAGAAAGCATGCTTTCGTGATTCGCTCGAGCTTTTTTTTTATAAACGTTTGTCTCAATAATCACCCATAACAGTCAAGTATGCCGATCCGTTGACAGAGCCGGCTTCGTTCGCACGGATGCAAGTATATTTTCCCGCGTCATTCGGCTTCACCGCCGCGATTAAAAGATCGCCATTATCCAAGACTTGTACTCTCCCGGCAATCTCCACAGGTATCGTATCTGTCGTAATCAAATGTAAACATTTAACATGTAAACATTTAACATGCGCGGGGAGATAGCACTTCGTAATGGAGGAATATATTTCTAAAGTTCCGAGAATCGCGCCACGGGGCAATAAAAATGAATAAAATAAAAGACTTAGAGCACAATTCCCAGAACTTCAGAAACATTCCTTGTGATATATTAATCTTATGTATCTTACAATTAATTTTATAAAAATCACACACACACACACACAATAACTGTAGCAACCAAATTAAAATTTATATGACATATTTATGTTATATATGTATACACATATACAATAATATTATATAAAAAATAATAATTAACTAATTTAGCTTTGATTTAATTACCGTTATAATACCAGGTGACATTTGGCTTAGGCGCCGCAATCGCATTGCAACTCAGAGTTACATCTTTGCCGTCTAATACTGTTAGATTCTGTGGTCCATTTTCCATTATCGGTCCAGACGCTGTAAATCACAGAAATTTTGTCATTAACATCGAATCTATTTCCGAATGTTTTCTCACAACGTGCAAATGAAAAAAGGGTGATCAATCGCCGCTTGCAATATTAAACCCATCTGTAATTCTCACCTCTTCTCTATCTCTCTACGCTGATTCCAAAAGACAAGCTTATTTTTTAAGCATAACACAAACACATATTTAATAGCAAAACTACGCAAACTTATAACTAACAAAAAGTACAGTCATATTTAATGATAAATGCCGTAAAATAATCGCTAAATGCTAAATGCTAATGGCACTTATCTTGAGACATTCATAAAATCCAGAAAAAAATTGGTCTTATTGAAAATATATCTCTAATATTTGAAAAAACAGGACGTGCATGTCAGTGTTACTTCCCTTACGAAAAAGACCGACGGGCGGGGGATTGTAATCTGTGTTATCCAAACACTACAATAATTACAGAAAAATATTACAATAATCACACACAAATATTACAATAAGTTGTCCACCGTAATACTTGTATTACAATAATTACATGAGTATGGTTCGTCGAATGTAATATTTTCGTGCGGGATTACAATAACTACATGGATTACAATTCTCCGCCGGTCGGTCTTTTTCGTAAGGGTTGCAATGTCGCAGACGCGTGCTAAAGATTATTATTTCATTACGTCAAAATACGGCAAATCGTTCCATTTGATGTTTCTTCAAAAATATCGTATAGAAAAACATTCAACTATATACAATTATTACAATCACTAATCATAAAAAAAACGTAGAATTGGTCAATGTTTTTCGCTAAAATTCTATAAACTATAATCGTGGAGCAATAATAAATATTCCAAAATGCTGACATGGTGCTGTTTGCCTTATCAGAGCTACACGCAAATTTGTCAGGAGAAGCAAAAAATCGTGAAGTGAAATTTATACGCAGTCTTTAAGCATGTGCCGAAAATGATAATGGAAAAGAAGTGTGGAAATCTCGCTGCAATATTCTTACTGTTTGGATATTGAGAGAACATAAAACGGCGATCAGACTGGCGAATTCTGACTACATTGTAGCCAGCCGCCCAGCGGGCAATTCTGTTTCTCAATCTGCTTCCTAATCCTTTTTCTGTGCCGCACACAAAAAACACGTCATTTATATTAACTCTGCTTGCGACATTATACGCGAAATGTCCGCGAAAAACGCGACTCAAAGGTATCTTCCTTTAAACAATATCTAACATACTTGTATATGGCTTAACAATCTTGCTATTAATATAAGAAATTATCTATGTTATAATTTATATTATACGCTGGCTAAAAAAAGACAACAAATAAACAACATATAAATTTTAAGCTCACCTGGTATTCGAAACTAAATTGTACACTTGCGTTATTTATAATTTGCTTATAAAAATCTCGACTTAAATAAAAAAGATTATATTGGTATTTTAGTCGCGTGTTTTGCGAACACTGGATACGGACTGATAATTTCACTATTTTTAAAATTTCGCGATACATTATGGAAACTATGAAAAATTACTTACTTTTCGCTTTCAGCCAGGTATAACTGGACGATTCGCCGGCTTCGTTAGATGCGAGGCACTGAAACATCCCCGAGTCATCCATAGTTAATTTCTTAATCGTCAGTGAGCCGTCTTCTTCCATCATGTATCTGTAAGAACGCGAGTAAAACAATAGTAAAATGCTTAAATAATTTTCGAGTTCTGATTTCTTCTTATAGGCGGAAACGGATTTAAATATTTAAGATTATAAAATATTTTCCAAATTTAATCTTTCTTACTTCAAATTATCTTTTCTTCAATGATAATTCCTTTAGTATTATATCACATATATATATTTTTTTAATTTGTAATAAAAATATCTATAATAAAAAATTTATTTCTCACTTATCACTTCCATGTGAAACAATTATAGGTTTAGATTTACAGGAAAAAATTCCAACGGAACTGATAATTAAAATAGAAATAATTAAAAAAAGCCTCTCTCTCTCTCTATCCTTCCTTCGGATTCTAATGATCACAAAGGCAAATATTTGCCGAGGTGTACCTAGTTCCCAGTAAATGATCGATAGGCTCGGCATCACGGAACCAACTGATTGTAGGAGGCGGCACGCCATTAGCGTCGCATGGTAACGTTACCGTGGACCCGTAATCGCTTAGAGTTTCCCTTTTCAATTCTGTTATAAATGTCGGTTTTTCTAGAAAAGCATAACGACAAATTTAGGAAAGACTCAGGCCTATTTTTATTTTCAGTGTTGTATTCTTACTTTTTAAAACATAGTCACAAGACTATTTTCTTATAGGTATTTTACTGAATTATTCACATATTTATTATCTACATGTTTATTGTCGATCACGCTTACCATATACAACAATTTTAGCGCTAGCATTTACAGTCGGATAACCACCACTCCGCAAGTCCACGTGGCAGGAGTAAATTCCTGTGTAAGTTATGTTGGCTGAAATCAATGCGAGTGTTCTGTTCCACGAATCGTTAAAGCTATACGATATTCTAGAGTTTTCGATCGGAATGCCGTCTTTCATCCACAAAGTCCTTAGCTCGTGAAGCGATCTGAAACGATATTAAAACCTCGATATTAAAGCTACAATTCCGAATCTTCTCGAGTTGGAAGAAAACATTGACGACATGGTTTTTGCATTGAGAAGAAAAATAAGCAGCGAATGGTAAACAAAAATTCGTGAATACCTGGCGTTTGCGATGCAATTTAAATGCGTGACATCTTGATCCTTGATTATCTGCGTGTCCTGCGGCTTGACGATTATGGTAGGCGCTACCTCCGCGTTCGGATCACCGGTAACTTTCAGTTTGAAAAACGGGCTGATCTCCTCCTTGCCCAATTGAGTGTTAATAGCCTTCGCTCTGTATCATCAGAAAGGTGTAAGTGTAAACTTCATTTGTTAGGAATTTTAAGACAGCGACTTTGTGCGCTGCAGTTAAAGTATTAAGTGGGATAAGCTATTGCTGCGCACTGATTGCATGAATTATACAAACCTATATGAGCCTTCGTCGTTTTCCGAAGCGTTTAGTATAATTAACGTGTGATGGGTCGTGGCGTACTTTATGCCGTACAAAGGAGTCCCGTCCGAGGAGAACCATGTTACGTCAGGGGTGGGATGGCTTTCGATCGGAGGTAGTTCCAGAATCGCGGCGCTACCCGACTCGACGGTCACCACTTTCTCCGTGAGATCGTCGAATGTTCCCATATCTGAAGCGAATCGAAACGTCGATCTGTCGTCGATCCATAATTCGCAACGTGGATATATCTTTGTTGAGATGATACTCACAAGCTACGGCGAAGACGAGACGATCGCTGAATATGGATCCCACGTCGTTCGTTGCGACGCAATGATACACCCCGGCGTCCTCACGCCCTGTCCTCTGAATACGATAGTAAGGCCCCGAGGTGAGCTCGACGTTGAGGGGCATTCCGTCTTTGAACCATTTGTACTTTGGTTGAGGATTGCCTGTGAAGATGATACAAAGTTGTACATACCTAAGTAATTTTTCTCAACTGTTTAGTCTAAAAGATAGTTAAAGGATAAAAGAAGGTTTAAAAATTGTGTAAAGATATTTAAAAAATACACAGGCCGCCTCTCTCATTGACAAGTGTATTTCCTTTGAACTGCGTAAAAACGATTATTTGTACGATCTTTAGTCGAAGAATGATTTAACGTAAAGAAACTCGTGAATGATTCAATGCAAAGTCACGGACGATGCTACAGCTCGCGAGCTATCTAATACCATTAGGACAGGGTCATACGATTGAATTACATGACGTTGGACATTGATAAGGCTTCATCTGGCCACCGTCTCATCCGCCTGTACGTCACCCGATATTTCTGCAGGACAATGAAACGCCATGCGGCGAACCTTATCCTCGATGCTGCTGCGGTCCTTACCTTTCTCTTTCGCCCTTTTATATTTTGTTTATTTTTTTTTATTCAAAGTAATATATTGATTGTATACTTAGGCACTAAAACCCCGAGAAATTTTGACAATTCGTACAAATTGATGTCAGAATAGCTCGAACTATTGGCAATTGGATGAAATGGATAAACAAAATGGTAATAACAACTGGGTTTTTATTTTTATAGCACATTTGGAAAGAAACAAAACTAAATTTGCAGTATCTCTAAAGATCTTGCTACTTAAAGCTATCTTAGAATTGAATTAGAGCAACAATCTATTAAAAAAGAAAATCTAATCTTTTTCTGTTCAGAAAGATACATTCAAAAGTTTTACAAGTGTAAACAGAGATGCGCAACACTTTCCGAGATTCAAGAGTTGCTACTAAAATTTATTACCGGAGTAAATTTTCAAGAACTCTTTCTCTATCTCTCTTTGTTGTTCCTACGCCAGGAAATTTTCAGAGAAAGCCCCATATGTTACGGTTGTGATTCCTACCTCTCGCTTGGCATTGCAGAAACTTGGTGCGATTCTCGCTAAGTATATTGCCACTGCTGGACGGTTGATTGGTGAAGCGCGGCTCCTGAAGTGGTTCTGCGAACAGAGAAACGTTTTCTTCTTCAGATCGATCTCGCGGAGGCTGATGGAAGCCTTATGGCGCCACAGATTACATATTAGTCTTGCAATTCACAAGTATTACAAGATTGGTTTATAAACAGTTTGGATAAAATTATAGTGAATATAATAAATGAATCATGTACACGCAAAAGGCGCAGGCAAAGTCATGATGTCTACCTAATACCTACAGTAGAAACAAAATAATCAGAGCGCAAAAAGAATAGATCATAAAACAAAAAGTGAATAGAACAAAAAAATAGATCGTAGGACAGATGTAAATTAGCTAGAGTCTACCTATCATATCCTAAGACGTCTTAAAAATGTCTTAAAGATGTCTTTAAGACATCTTATGTCCCGATTTTGGACATGCGTGCTGTCTGGGTAACATAAGAATGTACAATAAGTGCAATATTGATTAAGTTTATAAAAAATAAGACTCGATAAAACGGTAGCAGCGAAACGAAAAGAGGGGAATAAGAAGGGAGATTTAACGTCACAAAGTAACTAATGAATTAAAATATTTAATTGCGGCGTAAGAAGAGGCGGCGGTACGATTTAATTGCGGAATTTAATTTTTGAAGTTCGTATGGCAGATTCGATCTTAATCTCGTGTGATTACACGTGAATTCCATACGGCTGACCGACAGCCTGACTCACTGCGAGCGTGTACGAGAGACGTAATAATTTATTACGGCGCTCCAAAAAGGCTGACGAACGAGAGGAAAGAATGCGAACGAACGGCCGCGGATGCCGAGGTGCCGAGTCACATGCAACGCACGTAAAGCCGACACGTGCACCCGCCCGTATCCACCGGACGTTCCACGCTCTGGTGATCTTGACACGCGGGTACACCGCACCGGTGTGTCGCAACCTCTCGTCGTTCCCCGTAGAACTACGGTTTGGTCGTGAACAAAAAGGAGCGAGGTAACGATTCAAGTCAAGAGAGAGCTTTCAAGAAGGTACGCCAGCCGATTTTCAAGATGCAAAACTCTTTATTATACTTTTGAGCGGAACAGCTTAAAAGATCTCCACACAGACATTTACTTATGTCTTATATAATTATCTTTAAAGTAGGATGCCTCAATGTGCGCCTTTCTATAGATAGTAGCTTTGAACAAAGTATGCTTCGGACGCTTCCTGACTTTCATGACGCAAAACTAGTTCTCTAAACAGAACAGTTTCAAGAAAATCTCCGAAAAGATTTATATGATCATCTTTAACTCAGAAATGGGGACCTGAGGTGATTTTTGTACCCCAGTGTCGAAAAAATAAAGCTTACGTCACAGTAATTTTTTTTATGGATCGAGAATCCATACCTACGTTTCATTCAAAGGTTCCGAGACCCAACCCGCATAATAGAAAAAATTTAGGACCTGTACATTCATAGTACAGACCTATTGAATCTTGTTGGGGTGTAGACATCATTCCAGGTGACCGTTTACGTTACAAAAGTTAATAAAATATAAGAGTTTATATTACAAATTCGAAATAATAATATGAGTTACAAGTATATACAATACGTTTATAATAAATAAATAATAATGTATAATTATAGATAACAATATAACAGAAAAAATTAAAAATAAATTCAATGAAAACATAATATGTGTAAATACTTGGAAAAAAATAACAAGTAATAAAATAAATGGTTATAAATTTATCTAATGCAAAACATGTTTTGTTAATATGATATTTTTGTATGTATTTATTATACTTCAATCCGATTAATACATAAAAGATTTTAGGAAGAATCAAGTTTTTATAAATATTTATTTTCATTTAAAAGTAATTTATGTAACTTATATTTTTATATAATATAATAAACAAATATCATAAAAACAAATTATTTTTAATAATTCTGGAGCAAATACAATATGAATGATTTCATATAATAGCGAATAGCCTTATTTTAAATTGCTATCAAATTGATATTATATAGTAATGTTCTTTTTTCTAATAACTATTCTTTTTACGAACCTTTAAATATGGAATCCTATCAAAGCAATACACAAGCGTTTTATTAATTAAGATCTCCAGTTTTTAGAAATACTATCATACTAAATTGGTTAATGTGTCGCTTCTTTCGTTTTTTAAATATTTTTTTCTACTTACTTTTTTTCAGACAATGTTCATGTCAATCTATATACATATTGTCTTACTAATAAATTATAGAACAATCAAAAATATGCAATGTGTAATTAATAACAATGACTTTAAATTAGGGTGTAAAAATTATTTCAGGTGGCTATGCAAAAAAAATTAGGCGCCCATTCCCGGGTTAAAGCAAGGTATCTGTCTACAAGATAAACTCGAATAATATTTTATACATATAATATTTATAGTTTGCACAAACTTGCATGTATTTGCGACTTCTGCTGATTTGAAGCGCGAATTTATGATTTATGATTTATGTGGAACATTCTTTAGAACTTTAGAGAAAGTTCCTACGGATGTATAAACAATAACAATTCACAGGCTGATGACGATCGCGGGCGACGAGTTTGCCGCGCGCATCGTTGTACCTTTCAACCGGCAATTCATTCCGACCTGATGCACCGCATGATGCACGGGTCCGCGTTCTAATCACACACACGCGGTACAATCAGTCACGCCGTATCGTAGGCGGATTCTAAGAACGAACATCGTGTGATCACGTCGCACCTGGGCCGCCATAAATATCGATTCGGCCCGATAAGCACCGTTGACGAAAGGTACTTATACATGATATCGCTGCCACGTATGGCAATATGTGACAAGTCTCGCAGTTTGATTTTTTTCTAGACAAAAATGGTTTTTAGATGACTAGCGAAAACGAAAAATTTACCGAGGGCTACTGTATTTTGCGGATATAAATTGATGACGAAATTATAGTCTAATTAATCCATTAAGTTCTAAGAAGGCGTCTACGCATTTTTCTGTTTTAAATTTTTAACTCAAGTCCTAATCAAAGTTTTTGGACTGCAATTGATATTTAGGGATAAAGAGAGTAGCTCTTTCTAAAAATTTAGTCGACAATGAGGTGGGATATTTAATTTAAGAAAAAAGATATAAAGGTGAGAAAGAGTAGAGATAAAAAAATCTACCTTTTTGAGTAGAATTTTTGTTATATAGATCATTTAAATAAGAATTATATCGATTTATTCTGTTCAAAAAGATAGACTCAAAAATCATTTATTAATTGAATATATGTCAGTAAAAAAGCACACAGACAAAAATGATGTTGTATTAACAGCATTAGTCTAATTGGAAATAATCTTGTTAATTCAATAGCAGTATTAGTGTGAAACAAATAGTTATTTTATTAAAACAAGAGCCTGACGTATTGAATCAACAAGATTATTTCCAATTAGATTAATGTTGTGTACACACATCATTTTTTTCTGTAGAAATCACATTTTTACTTCTACTTTCAACCTTTATATCTTTTTTCAGATATCCCATCCTATCGCCGATCTCTTTTCATCTCTAAATGCCAATTTTAAAACTAAAAATTTTGATTAACCCGAGTTACAATAATTTTAGACTTTACTTTAACAGAATGTTCACGCGAGCTCTAATTACAAATTATAAAAGACCTTAGGTGTATGTAATGCTAAAGATCGGACAGTCACGGTAAACGCGCGTGCTCTTATCCTGGTTTAGGATTTTCTAAAAACACGGATCGGTCTTTATCTCGAAGTAACTTAATATGCCTGTGTCGTTTCATCTGTCATTTTTGCGAAGAAAAATTCCACCTCGAATTAACCAAAGTATGCTCTGTGCTCCTTTGTATCCCTCGCATTCCTCATCTCGTCAACATAACGGAGCACTGGAATCGTTAAGTCTCTTGGACGCGAACAAATTAAATTTTTTGTACGATACAACGGTTTATCTCCGCGAAGGCTAACTTGTAAGGGAAACAAGGTTTATAATTTTATTTAACGTCGTTAGCGTTTCAGGTGCCTCGCGTAACGAGGATTCAGCTGAAGGATCCAGTTTCCGGATCTTATCTCCTTATCGCGCATCTTGCGAAAGCGTGATGAGGTGACACCGTGACGCTAATCGGGCGCTCCGCGAGAATGCGCAATTCGTAAAAACGCGTGTGTAAGGAGACACGTTGAACACCTAAGAATAAACCGGCTAAACCCTACATTTTATGCGCCCCTATTTAACTGCCGTTATTTATTTCAAGCTCGTTGCAAGCTCGCTCTCCGCCGAGCAAAAGGACAGGCACTTTAAAGCTAGAACACGAAGAATTCCTAGAATGTGCGCACGGGGGATAAAATAAATTATGCAACGTTCTTTTTGTTAAGGTATCGCTAAATGCGACGGGAACAAGATATAGGTGGAGGTGTTAATGCGAGGAACAGTACACTCCAAACGAGACTCTCGTTTGCGGGCTAATTATTGCAGAGGTAAGCTCCTCGAGTATTAACAGGTGCAGTTGTTGCAGCACGTGCTGCGCCGCTCAATAAGTACTTGCAATCTAAGCTGTGGATTTTAAATTCTTAGCACGCGTCCGAACGACTTACCGCACTGCAGACTGATGTTTTGATATAGCTAACAAATTTTCATCTACGTTAAAACTGATTGACTGTATAAACTGATTTTATAATAAGAATTAAAATAATTTTGATGTAAATAAATTAAATTGTTCATTTATATGTAATATTATTATATAATAATAATTATATATATATAGAGATTATATTTTGCAGATAAAAACTAGAATCTCTTTACAACAAGTGGAGGAAACAGCGAATTTCGAAATGAATAACATTAATAGCATTTCACGTTCACTTTCTGTATTCACTCGTTCAATAAAACCGACGATTGACTTCAGCCAGGATGTAATCGATTCAGATTCTCTCGAGCGAAGGAAGAGAGTACGTGTTACTTAACGCTTTTAAAATCCGCTCGTTCTAGATCCTCTAGATAGTCTTGCGGCCAAATGGAAAGTTCGAGCATCATATCGAGGATGCAAATCGCGAGCTAATTAGAAGTAGACTTTCATGGAATTTTAACGAGAGAACAGTTTTAACGGAGGCATCTTGGCGGAAAATGACGTGTAATCGCTTTCCAGAGATTCATGAGATTCATGAGTTGAGTTTTCGTTAAGTATTCGATGAAAACCCAATTATAACTGCATCTGCGAGAAGAAAAATGAATGTCGATTTCGATGCAGAGATAAAAATGCATTTGCAACGCGCGTATTAAGGCCATTATTTATTTTAAACAGATTTTGGACGGTTTTAACTTGTTCCTTATTTCTACCTTTGCGAAAAACCGCCTGGAATATACCTATGTTTCCAGAATTTATACTTGTATTAATTATAATTAATTCTTAACTTATAAGTAATAACTAAAGTGAATATATTCTTGCGGCAAATTTAGAGACTTTTAGTTGGCTCATTCATATTGATCAACTCCTGAAATATTACTAGATAAAAAAGTATAAAGATTATAAGATAATTTTAATCATACTTTAAAACGACGCTCTATATTCAAACAGGATGCGCAATAATAAAGAAAAAGATATTAGCCTCTTGAAGTTATGAAATTCGCGAGATATCTTTTAGTCAGGCAGGTTTATATTTTCATGTTAAATATTTCATGAATATCTGACGTAAGCAAATCTAGAGCATCGGAAATGAAACGCGTGCTCCTATAGAAATTGTGTAGAACGGGTTACTGAACATAACTGTGATGGCAATCATCGCATGATTCGCCGTGCACACGAACACACACATATACACGCAACACAGATACAATACGTGCAAGCCGAGGCCGCTGAAAAAACCCCTATTTTAAGCGACGCAGCTGTCACCAAGGGTAAAACGGGGTGGCACGTTTACAGAGGGGCATGGACGCGGGTCGCGAACGAAAGGCTTTGGTGTCCTCCAGCAAAATGAAGGAATTTCTATTTCGCGTACGCGACCCAGAAACCACCGTCGGGATCCATTCATCTTTAAGCGGTCGTGCCGCTACAATTTGGTTCGCTGTATGCTAACGATGCGAAGGACGTGATAAACGGTAGTCTTGCGAGAGAAATCGAAAAAACGCGAGCCCGGCACGTTTTGGTTAGCGTAAAAGTGCAAGCGCATATTAGAAATAATTTGAACGTTCGAGAATAAAAAATATAACCAACTGCTAACTAAATATCAGGAAACGCGGAAAAAGAAATAATAAAAATATGTAAAAAATAAAAAAAATATGTATCTATTTATTATAAAAAGTACGAATAAATATAAATATTTTATATTCTTATATTTACAATGTTCATTCTTATCTCTCATAATTATAATTGCAATATTACTTTGAATAATAATTTTGCATAAATTTTGCAAGAGATTTCTCAGCGCGACAACTGGAGAGTGACGGAAAGAAAAAAAAAAAAGAAAGTCTTTGGAGCGCGATATGCAGGGACAAGCACTTTTAGATGTACTTGCCACGGGTTCCGAACGGAGATGCCCAGATAATACACACCGGTCGGTGGGGGCGAGGCACCGCAAAACGTTGCGCATTGCGTCTTACTGCACGCAGCCAGCTATATTGCAGTTGTCAGGGTGCTGACTCCCTCTTCACTGCAGTCTGCAGGTGGCCAACCTCGAGTTCTCTCGGGTCGCGCCACTTGACGGATATTTTTCGATATCGGAGATTTTTCAGGATTTCCTCGACAACTAGCTCCTTTTTTTATTTTTCAATCTTATGGTTTTATCTTTTGACCACGTACGCATAAAGGAAATATAATAGTTTTTAAATTATTTATGTATATATGTATAAAATAATACAATTTATACATTATATATTACATATATATATTTAATATACATAATTATTTAAATTTAAATAAAAAGTAAATGTATATAAAATACATCTTTGCGTAATAGAATCTGATTGTATCAAATTACCTCGATTATACATGGGAGGATGTTTCTTATTAAAATCATCTTACAGTATAAATCGCTACTGAAATGCTGTGTATTCATTCGAGTAATCAATAAATACTAGCAATGCGAACGTAGAAATGCACATTCTGCTGCAAATTAAAGTGCGCGGATTCTTGAATTATTTCAGGTAACTATTATTCGAAGTTCCTTTAAAATGCGCCAACGACGGCGAATGCGATCAATCGTTTTAAGTGACGTAACACGCGATGAACTTTTCTCACAATTTTCCAGATACAACGTATATACGGTATCTCAGGCAGAAATTGCACAGCGTTATTTCTTGCCAAGTTTAGAGTTGACTTATCTGAACAAAACAAACGTCCACATATTTCTGTAAAGTTAGCACTTTATTTTTGAAATATAATTAATAAAAGTTGTGGCTCTTACTCAAAGACTTCTAAAATTCTTGATACATTTCAAAAAGAGATTAAATATGAAAAATAGAAATCTGGGTAAACGGAGCGTCAACTTTACATTTTCATTATTTACTAAAATTGCTAATAATTTTTTCATTTTAATCAAAAACGGAAACTACACTGTTAAATTCGTAGTGTCAAATTATATTCAATTTGAGTCATTTTTAATCATTCCTATAGGGGTCGCCACTGTTCCTACTAAATATGTCATTAATTTAATTAAAATAATGTTAATTTAACTAAACCAATAGAGTTAAAATAATACTGTTTTGTATCAAAGTAACAAATTCGACACACATGGTAGTAGTAGTAGTAGTAGTAGTAGTAGTAGTAGTAGTAGTAGTAGTAGTAGTAGTAATAAGCGGGTGGTTCCACTTGAGCCCCCGACGGTACCTAGATCCTAATGATCCTTTGTACCTCCCACTCTTTATTTGCTAGGTGTTTTGGGACCAGCCCTTAGCATAGTACCAGGTTTATCAGGTCACCCTGTCACCCTAGCACTTTTCCAGATCCTGGTGTCTTTAGGTACTTTAGTCCCAAGCTTTTGGGGGTCTTAATTAATCGCCACGATGGCACCGTTTCTCCGCACGAGCCCCACTCGTGCGGCGGGGCGCAGTGTGGAATATACTGGTGGAAAAAATTCCTGTGATCAGGTGGACTCGAACCCGGTACCTCGGGGTTATGAGTCTGGCGCTTTACCACTAGACCACACTGCGCCCCCACATGGTAGTTAAAAATAACAAAATGTTATTCAAGGCATTTAAATTTCATCCTTTAATATTTAACAGAAAATATTTTCATCCCCATCTTAATTTTAGAATCTTAATGTAATAAAACTGCACACTCTGAAACCAATTCATGTTTCTTTGATTCCGGGACACCCTATCTGTCTGTCGCTCGCGAGACATCATTCAGTGTAACGCGTTCGAATGCGATTGCGGAGCGACTAGCATGTGCATGAAAAGTCGGTGGCGGTTCAGACCAGACACGATACCAGGGATATTTGGCTGTTCGCCAATAAGCCGAGAGCAAAACGAGCGAGTTTCACGGTCGAGATTGGAATCTAGAATGCACTCGACCAGGAGAAGAGGCCGTGACCCCAGAGAATTAAACTTCGCGCGAATTTCCTATTGCGTTCTCATACAGTTTGAAAAATAACAATAAAAACGTCATTTTTCATGCGTGACCACGCAAGATCCGAGATATTTTTTGCGTAACTTTTGAGAGAATATAACCGCGAACCACGAGTTCTCTCTCTTGCCGCGCTACCGTCATAAATATCGCTACTCACGCGATATTTACGAAATCTCCATCGCTACCATTGTTCGCGGTGGTCGGGAAATTGGGACAACCATAGTTGCCTTCGAGTGCGCAGCGGTTCCTTCGCCACATCGCGTGGAAACATTTACAGTTTCGCGAAGCGAGAGGAATCGCGCAAGGTCTCGCCCTTATATGCGTGCGAAAGCGGCTTTGACCGCTGCACTGAGTCGCGCAACGTCTCGAGCTTGAGTAGAACGAGCTGCCAGTTGAGTTGGCGGGGCAAATATTTTCGTTTACGTCGAGACGTTTATTTATCCTAAAGGGACACCAAGAACACCAACTGCGGGGATCTTGTTTCAGATAAACACGTCGATCTGTACATGTCCCACTCCTTATCCACTTTCATTCTTCTTTAGGACGCTTTAGATTTTTCTGGGCGGTTTTTTGTTTCGTTTACATTCTGTCTATTTTATGGTATAAACATCATTATTTCTTTTGCATTCTCTTTCTTTAATTTCTGGTAGGCACTAGCCTACCTTATTGTGACGCCTTATTTTTTGCGTGCATTCTTTCGCGTTGCATTTGTATATCATATTTGTCTTGTAAATTATCACTACCATCTCTTATGCATAAATTATTATTATTATATACTGCGGTCCGATGGACGACGATGAGTCAGCGCCTAGACGAGAAAGGGGTTTTTTCAGGGGTTTGTCTAGAAATAACCATCCGCCGGCAGTGGAATGCACTTACTAGAGTGCAACCATGCAGGAGTGCAAGCGAGGCACATATGGTAGAAAAGTGCAGGCGTGTAAACTCGCACGAAATCGCTGCCACGTGTTGTTATCCGTAGTCGACGCACGTCCGGGGCTCGTAAAAAAGGCGAGAATTGAGTTAGTTTGAACATGCCACGTTTCATTGAGCGTAAACAATCCGCGTCCCGGAACGCGGTCGACTTCGGCGAGCCATCTAATGCCGGTATCACACTAGCGATTGGCGATTGCGTCTACGTTTGCGTTTACGTCTCTTGACCAATCAGAAAGTAGCTGCTGGCGATTGCGATTCGCGATTTCCGTTCTAATTGGTCAAAAGACATAGACGCAAACGTAGACGCAATCGCCAATCGCTAGTGTGATACGGGCATAAGGGAGCTTCCCTAATCCGTGAATTCTTCAACCATGAGAAGATACATATTTCGATCGTCAGATCGACTTTATCCAGTTGTTTACTTTGATCCCGGATACGTGACTTCCTTTCTCAGCTCGTAAAACAATATTACTAACGGAAACTAGTTTAAAAACTGATTTATGCGCGTACAAAGATTTCTATCAGTACACGTGACAGTTAAAAATCACGAATGTCGCATACGTTTCTTAGCCGATTTTCCAGAAAACAAAATATTAAACATGTGTGACGAAATGACGATGTTTTTTCACAAATGCACATGTTTCATTTACTTGTCCGCGCGCATCCGCACCGTCGATTACGGCACATCCCCTCTACGGTGATTAATAGCTGAAGGTGCATCGTAGCGAGAAATTGCAAGTCGCTCGTATGCGAAGTATCGCCGAGACTGAGAGCCGTCCTGTTATCGCAACGGTGCCGGCCGAGCGTTTAAAAACCGCATGTTCAACGAGGCATAACTCCGAATTAGCACACAGCTACATGCAGATTCCCACCGGAGATACATTCCCATAGACGCACACCGTTTGTCTACTCATTGTCAGTCTACTATCGTGCATCCCGTTGTCCTGCAAATCCTTCCTCCGTAATTACAAGTTTTCCATATACCTTTCTTTATCGTATTCATTTATTTCTAATTATCTTCCTCTTTCAGCATTTTAGTTCACGTTTATATCATTTATCATAATTATGTTATCGCTTTCATGACTTCCTGCTCTTCTACCCGGTATCCTTTTATACCTTTGAAAACCTGAGAACGTTAGTGATCTCATCTAAACGTAATTGCAGGTTCTTGAACGGTATTTCGTCTGCTCCTAAGTTTTCGAGAGACTTTTCCGGGGTCTGTGCGTGAAGGGAGAAAAATCGTTGTCCGAGAGTACCCCTTGGGATAAGAGGAAAGTTTAAGTAACGTCGCGCAAGAGCGCAGGCAGGTTCTTCCACGCGTTGGTTCACGAGCTTTAAATTAGCGCCGTACCGTAAAGTTTTCGGGGCTCCGCTCCGTCTCCGACGCGGATGCACTCTCCCCCACATATTTGTTATGCACGCGCGAGTGCACCGGCGGGAGGATGCACGCGTTCCGAAGTTCAGTGAACAATCTGGGATAAAACGAACTGGGGGCAGCTGTCGGACCATGTGCGGCATGTATACGTAAGCCGGTAACCGGGGAACCTGTGCGGGTCGCCTCGCCTGCTGCAACGCGGATGCAAGGATGCTCTCCAAAGGGAGGTCCTTTAATGCGTCCGATTACACGCGCGGCGCACATCCCCCCTGCTTTATTCTCTCCTGCGGCGTTGTGGCGGAAGAAAAAAATTGTTTCAATCGTTCCTGGGCGGAAGACGAGAGCGACGGAGTTGCATGTGTGTATACGTCTAAAAAATGCGGAGGACTCCTCATCCCAAATCCCAAACATTCAATTAACAACAAAAACAACGTAGGATTTCTATTTATTTATACCGAGTCGGCGGCAGATGTAAACTGAACTAAACTGAACCGGATTGAAGATTGAACCGAACGGAGAATCAGTGGTTGGAGCGCGATGCACGCGATGCACTCTTGAAAAACGATCCGTGACCCGGCTCCGTGACTTTATTTCTGGCCGTGCGTGGCCGTGCGTGCACGCGTGCAGCCAGACGGTCACGCGGCGACCGTAAGCGGCGGCGTGTTATGCGGAGGGTCTCCGCGCGGCCTATTTTACGGCCTTGAAGAAATCCTGCTTTACCGCGTCACCGTGACTGGGCACTGCGTGAACGCATCATGAGGAGAACAAAAGCACATCTACGAGGTGCAAAAGACATCACGCTGCACGACATCCGAGGCGAATATTTCCGTTAGTTAAGGTCTTGCTATATGTACTCGTTTGATGAGGTAATTACGGTAAAAGATTAAGTGAAAAACAATCTGACTTTCCTTGTTTTCAGTGATGAAACTATCTTCTCTGTACATCCGATTATCCAATCATTGTTAAAATTGGTTTTAAAAAATATGTAAATTGGCAAGAGAAGATTCAGAATTATAGAGAGAACCTCAATTGGATCAAGTTACATCCCGAGGAGCGTGCGGCAGTTTCTCACAGTCCCTTCCTTCGCGTGACGTCCTTCGTCCTCTGCCCTTCTTTTTCCCTTGCTCTTACGGATTTCGTTCTCGCCGCGAAGGAAACTCGTCCCGTGAAAGGATCGACGTACAAATCGCTCGAAGGGGGACGCCAGCGAGGCCGGCGATCGCGAGAACGATTTAGCGTATCCACGCTAATTCCTCTCGCACGAAACAGGAAACCGTGGTCAAGATGAGAGACAACAGAGGCGAAGGTGGGCAGAACGGACGGAAATCGAGGAAAGGAGTCATGCGAACCTCAGATTCGCGCTTGATGTATCCAAACATTAAGGTAAATGCACCTATTTGCGTCCGTGCTCCTATTTGCGTCCGAATCTGATTAAAAAATAATAAAATCAATTAATATCCACACTTATTGATTCATGAAGAATATTTATTCCATTCTATAGACAATATTCTATAATTGCGTCTATTTTAAAATGTGTTTCATTGAAATTAAAAAAATATAACACGGTTTCAATTTTCATAGTGCGCGCCGTGAGTGACCATTTGTGTATACGCGTGCGCTGAGGGCAAATTCTTAATAGATCGGGACGGTGAAAGCGACTGTCATTTTTTTCGTTGTTGCGAATCCTGAGAAATAATCACGAGGTAAGTCCAAGTGTTTTAAGCAATCCAGCTAAACAAGCTACTCAAAACGATACGTTCGAAAACTAATCAGGCGGACGCAACGACGTACAATGATACCTTCGCGTAATTTTAGAATTTTCCGGTGCAATATGTAGCAATTTGTCAAAACAAAAGCTTTTTTCCATAAAGAAATATATACTTTTCAATCAGTAATGATTTTTAATCAAATTGGAATAGATTATACTCGTATATTGGTCTTCTATTCTGCTATAACCCTTACACGGACGCAAATAGGTGCATTTACCTTACACGAATTTAATAGCTTTTTCGACTGGACTGGGTTGGGTTGATCAAACCCAATTTATTATCGCAATCGACCAATGAAACTGATCGATTTGTCGAAGTCATTAACCCTTCGTAGTCACACTTCTCTAGAATCCCGCGGTAGTCACACTGGGTCATATTGACCCAGTCGATTTTTAATGGTTGCCATTTTAATGGTATCGATCCGATCGGATTCAAATAATTCTGGAACATACCTTGAACATTCTAGAATATAAAAAACGAGTACATGATTAATGGTCTCTACCTATAGAGGATACTTCAAACTCTTGTAGATGGCGGACCATTTTAAGTTAGGCATTTAGCTAATATTTAGATCCAAATGAGTGTGGGTCATATTGACCCAAGTGTGACTACAAAGGGTCAGTCGCTCTACACAGTAAAAAATTTGGTGTTAAATTTAACACATTTCACATGTCCCAAATCATCCACTCAAATTTTCGTGTTAATTTAACATAAAGCAAATATGTAAAAAAATAACAAACATAATATAAAAAATTAACATAAAAATTTAACATTTAGACGCTATTAGAAATCAAAGTTTATGTTAAATTGACATCTTTATAATGTTAAATGTAATTAAGATAAGATGTTATTTTAACACTTGAGAGAAGTATAGCCGCGCGGTCACCCATTCGAGTTTGTACCGCACCTAACGTCGCTTAACATCGATGATCGAACGGACTAGTGGTGATCCTTTGACTCTGACGCTTCCTTATTACATTTGATGAGAGAAGTATCTATTTTTAGTTTTGATGAAATTATGATGAATAACATAAGAATTATGTCAATTTAACACATAGTAACTGTTATAAAAAGGAAGATAACACAATTTATCTGTTCACTTTAACATATAAAATATATCACCAAGAATTCATGCACTTACATATAAATTGTGTTATTTTAACTCTTAAAAATGGTTAATATTAATTTAACATAGAAAAGTTAAGTAACACAACAACATGTTAAATTAACATACAACTGTGTCAGAAATTTAACACAAAACTTTCTACACAGAAAAATTTTAACACAAATACAAAATGTTTTTTACTGTGTAGGAGTTCAGTCGAAAACGCTACATATAAATTCTTTGCTTATTTTCTTGAGATGTTTTCCACTTATTAGAAGTTTTCCGCTAAATATTCTTTATTTATATTGTCTACTCGCGATTCAGAATGAAACGGAAAGGAGTGCGAACTGCTCAGTAGATAATTTCTAATGTCGTTACGTAAATCGTGGAAACATGAAGAAGCCGCTAATAGTCGTTTCACGAAGGTGACTCGTTGCGCATCGCGCGCAAGAGCCGTCCAAGCCACAATAGCATCTCTCGGTGAGAGTGATGCAACGGTCGATGATTAATCCCGAGGAAACGCGGAGTGTTCCCGGAACAGACGATCCGTGTTAACATTAAGCACCCGTCTCCAATGTCCTTTCGCACTCGCGCTCAGGTGAGCGAGAATTTTCCGTTACCGATAGGGACCTTGAGCGAGCGTTGCGCAAGCTGCATAGCATACTAGCAACTGACTCGAGACGGAGACTCGAGCGTGTGCAACGCGCGCGTCGTCCCGTTCACCGATATTTTCACTTTTCATCGCGATTCCGCCGCGTGGTGCGTGGTCAGTGGCGGAACAAAGGAAACGCGGAGGAAATGTAGCCGCGGCCGCGCGTACGAGCAAAAGAAAACGGAGGAACGCGAACAGAAGAAGCACGTGGGAGACGAAGTGCCGCGCCGTGGCGCGCGAGAAGGGCGTCGAAAGTCGGAGAACGGGCACGGATGCACTTGCTTCGACACATGCGGCTCAGCTCATGCTGGGAAATGTCGCGGGCGACATAATGGCGAAGAGGCATGTGTAATTTACTTGCCGTGGGCGTGACAGAAACAGAAAGTCACGTTTCGCAATTTTTCCACCGCGTGCACTCGACGAAGGTATTACGTCTATCGGGAAAGTGTTTACACCGTGACGTTGCGCTACGCGGGAGATTTATCGTATTGCATCAATCTCCCTTCCTCTTGTCAATTCTTGAATCTCAAATCGCGTGGTTTTTAATTATCCACCCACATATTGCAAAAAATTAAATTACATTTAAATTCGAAGTAAAGCGGTTTTTCAGCGGCACGCAACACGGATGAAGCGGGAAAGAAACGAGTCTCTGTCTCTGCTCGGCAATTCGCTGGGAACGCGATTGCCACGCTCGGCACGATATCGGAATGAGCTGCGGAAATCTAACATTGGCGAGCTACCAAAAAACAATTTGGCGCGAAGCGAACAATTCGAGGATTCGCTGCCGCTCGTAACGACGAATATCCGAGGAATTCGTGCCTTAACAAGAAATAAATATGAGAAATTGCTGCAAATGAACGGAATTGCTGCGAATGTACGAGATACGCGAATATGGAACTTGTCTACCGTACCGCGATAGAAACTCCTATTTATGACGCCGAGCGCAAGTACACAGCAGGCCTAAGAAAATAAAACCGAGAAGTTAGAAAGAGAGAGAGAAAGAGAGAGAGAGAGAGAAAGAGGAATACGAAGAAGGAGAAGATGATGAAGAAGAAGAAGCAGAAGAAGAAGAAGAAGAAGAAGAAGAAGCCATGAAAGACGAGAAAGCCTTGTCGAGGGAAGGGAGGGAGCGGTCAGTGGCCCCTGTGCACCGGCTACCGCGTCCCATGGCATCGCCTCGCGTCGACGAGTTCCACGGCGAATAATAATGGGAATTACGGAGTGGCGCACTGTGAGGACTTGAGGCCCGCGCTGCTTTTTGTCGTCGCCAGGTCTCATGAAGATAAAGCCCCGCGACTACGGTAACGAGGTCGAGACAATAGCGGTCCCGAAGCAGAGCGCGGGGCCTCCGGTTCTCCCGGCATTCTGAACGTTCCGCCTTTTCTTCGAGGAGCCGATATGCGGAGGAGAGGGGCCCGTGGGCCCGATGAAGAATTCGCTGTAATGACCGAGAGACGGTGGGTCAAAAATTCGAAGATCTTCCGGCTTGCATCCGATATCTCTCAAAGGAATCTCGTCTTCTTCTCCTTTCGGACATTCGTCCTCTCTTTTACCCTTTTATCTAGTTGCTTCCAATGTATTTAATCGAGAAATTAACGGCAATAACGATGTTTTGTCTCTCTATACATATTTGATTCTTTCTTCTGTTAATTATAGTAACTGAAAAACATTCTGGAAATACGTTTCCGCTTATTTGCCTTCTGCTATAAACTATTATATTCTGATATTCTGGTAGGAGAGCTTGATGCGCTCCAATACGTTCAAATCGGCAAAAAGGATTTCGCAGACGGGAAGAAAAATGAAGAAAATAGGCTAGGCTTCAACGAGAAAGGAGATGGACGGTATCAAACGCAAAGGATTCCGCGGCGTGAAGGACAGGAAAATGACTGTAATGAAGATGACGCGGTCACGGAACGATAAAAGCAAAAGGTGGCCGGCACATCCGGTCGCTCGGAACGGCGCGGGCGCGGCGCGGAGAGGATAACGGCCTAAGGCCACTCCGGAGCCGGTAAAGGCCGCAAACTACGATCTCCGTCGTTTGCCGAGTTTTTGTTATCGCGACTCGCAGAAATCGTTGCGTCTTGCCGGTATATACCATCGGCGACGTTACGTTCAACTGTGCCGCAATAAGAGTATCGTACGGAGCATTCTTCACAACGCATAAGCGTACTCCTTCCAAACTGACAAATTATTTGATCGATTTTGAATTGACTTTTCCTGGATAAAAATTCCGAAGTGTTCACAATAGCTTTTCGGGATATAAACAATCGAAAAATGCAGGATTGCTCAAAAACTAAGCTCCGGTAAAAGGAACAAACGGGTAACGAAAACATTTTCAGTTCGTTTCGAATGGATTCTATTTCAATGGAATTTTAAATGTAGAGTTTACATACTTGTGCAAAGATAGATAATATTGAAAATTAGAAAATTATGTGTCTGTATGTATGTGTGATACAAAACGGTAACTTTTTCGACGTTTCCGGTGAGAGAAAATCGATTTGAAACGGGCCAAAACATTGAATGAATGGTCTCTTTTGCTTTTTCGTGATTTCAGTCCCTTCTGAAATTCGTCGCATTTTTGAATGACTAATCCAGGAAGAGTCTCCCCGGGATACGCACTCGATAGTCCTAGCCGAAGAAAGGCACACTCGCTCAATAACGTAAGTAGGAGGCTATAGAAAATGGTGGGAGCATAAGGGGGAGAGCGGTTATTCTACGGGCGAGGGAGCAGAGAGGGACTTGTCGAGGACCAGGTAAAGGCCCTTGTTCTCCATTGTGCCCCGGTAGAGCTGACGCCAGTGATAGATACCTTTCCTAGCGCACGCACCTACGTATGTGTACACGGCTACCACTACAGTCTTCTGCGTGTCTTCCACACGCAGGTTAAAACGCAAGCCCTTTTTATATCGGCCAAACGTGTGGGAAACCAACTCAGTTTTCTTCCACGAAGTCCATCAGATAACGATAACGCGAGATATAGCATGGCAACCAATAACGTCTCATTTTATTATTATTTGTTCTTCTTTTCTTATACTATATTTTTAATCAATGTTTTAGAGATATGTAAACTATTCGAGTACAAATCTCACCCGATTCAATTCGATTTGAATTTCTATGATTCGAATCCAAACAATTTGAAATTTTCGAATCTAGATGGTTCGAATATGAATCATATATAATGTTAATTTTAAAAAAATTATATTTCCCATTAAAGCAAAAGTATAGGCACGTTAACAGGTAGGTACGTTAATAGGTGCGTTCCAGTAATATAACCACTCACTGAGTGGCTAAATAGCAGTCAAAAAGTTTATTTCAAATTTTTGACAGACCTCTCTGTAACCCTATCAAATTGTAAAAGTTTGAATATGCGTAAAAAAAATAGTAAGCTATGAGTATTGATAATAAAATTTTATTTTATTTTAATTTCTGTGTATGTAATTGGATAGTTATTGGATACTACATTACAGTATTTTAATAATTTATGTATGATTTTTCTAATTGTTTCAGTTACTGCGACATTAACTTAAATATATTTTATTAGTTTTATATTAAATATTTAAATATATTTTTTGCTTTAAAAATAATTTATTTTATATAATCAATATTATTTTTCTATATTAAATCTCTTATTACCTATGTATTGAAATTCAATCTAATATCTAATAATTATATTGTTAATTAGAAATTATATTTCAACGATTCGATTCGATTCAACATAAAAAATCCTTGATCCACATCTTTACAACGTTTACGACGAAAGGAAATCTATTTAGCCCAGTCAAATTAAGATTTTTGGATGAAAAAATTGCCGGCAAGCTGGAAATTGGTATACAGGTTCATTTTAGTGTTCTTTTAAACATACTAGAAGTCCCCATACATAGAACGTGAGCCGGCTGCGCCATCTTGAAAAAAAGAGTACAAAAATGGGTTTTTTGCGAATAACTCGGAAATTATTAGTTTCACGGGAAAGAACATTCAGAGCGAAAATGTAGCTGATAAAATTCCTCGCAATTTGGTTTTTTGTAGAACTTCGTACGACCATTAGTTCCCGAGATAGATTTTTTTGAAGCATCGGGCAAATGAGGGCGTCGAAAGTGGCCGCAACAAATTTCTGTTTCATATGCAGAGGCGAGCACACAGTGCAAGTAAAGGATGCATATTTATTGTTGATATACTAATAATTAAACCAATAAAAACAAAAAACTGTGTACATAATCTAAAATAAAATTTGTTGCGGCCACTTTCGACGCCCTATATCGCGAATACTACCCGTCTTAAAAATTTAACCCAAAGACCAACGGGAAGCTTACATCATGTATAATGAGATTTGAAACTTATGCCGACCGCAAAAATTTCCAAATAAATTTTTTCGACAATATTTAAATCATTTAAAAATTACGGTAAACTGAAGAAAAAAGAGCAACATTATTTCAGCATCTGTTGTTGGTATAATTGTTGGTCACATATTAATGCCGAATATATTGTTTTTCAGGAAATTTTATAAGCTTCAAAAATGCTCGAAGAAACAGCTCTTTCCTCATTTGCCCGATGCTTCAAAAAAATCTATCTCGGGAACTAATGGTCGTACGAAGTTCTACAAAAAACCAAATTGCGAGGAATTTTATCAGCTACATTTTCGCTCTGAATGTTCTTTCCCGTGAAACTAATAATTTCCGAGTTATTCGCAAAAAACCCATTTTTGTACTCTTTTTTTCAAGATGGCGCAGCCGGCTCACGCTCTATGTATGGGGACTTTTAATATGTTTAAAAGAACACTAAAATGAACCTGTATACCAATTTCCAGCTTGCCGGCAATTTTTTCATTCAAACGCCCAAAAATAATCTAATTTGACTGGGCTAATTCTATAAATTGTAAATCTAAGGACGGATATTTCACGGTTTTCTGTATAACGAATACTGAGCGAAACAATCTCAATTTTACGAAACGAGGATCGCTCGATTTTTATTTAAAAAAAAATAGGACGCGCGATTTGGTAAGAAAGAACGAGACTTCGGCATCGCGACTCTTATCTCCCTTTATCTGCCGGTCGGCTGGTATCAATGCTCGACGTTGTTGTCCAAAGAAAATTTAATCAATGGAGGTCTGTCCTCATTATGAAGTTGCGCGTGCCAGAAGCGGAATGAGAAGCGAGTCTTGATTTTTTTTCTTGTATCTTCTCTAGAAAAATCAAAGGGGCGCGAGTGACCTTTGAATCAAGGCTCGAACAAACGAGCCAACTACGTGTCGATTTACTTGAATGATTTGGAGTAGACGTTTAAACTTCAAGTTTGGAACGTCTGTGAAGTTGGCCCCACTTTTTCAAAATTTGAAAAAATTTATTAAGGTAGTCGACTCGCTACGTGCTAGTCATGTGACTGTTTGTAGGTTTTCACGTTCAGAAATATATTTCAGGCAATTTTTGCTAAGGGAAAAATAATTTTATGAATTATGGTGTAAAATTTCATACGTGACAAAGTATGTTACTTTTTCCAAATTATGTGATTTTTCTCATTTGACTCCGTTTTGATCAGCTGATCATGCGAGTCGTCGAGAAAGGTTACTCTCCTTTTCGATTAAATTTTGACACTTACTGAGAAAGGGTTTCAAAACGCATGACAGGGGTGTCAATCACTATCCAATTCGGCTAAGAAAGACGAGCCCCATAACCTGCAACTACAGTGATTATCCAGCGACGTTGCCAAGTCTTCCCAACCTCACCTCGACCAAAAAATGTCTGCTCGATTACCGCATTTTCACTAAAATAAACTAAAAAATTAGCAGCGAAATCTCCGGTAAACTATATATTTTATGGTTGCATCGGATTCTTCGAAATCTAATGTACAAAAAGCAATGTTTTTTCTCATTTCATCTAATCGAAAAATGCGAAAATATGTGATTGAAACCGTGATAGAGCCTTCTTTTTCTGGCCGTCTGTATGAAGTAATGCAAAATTTGTGATTTTCGAGATCGATTTTCTAGAGTAAATAGTCGGTAAGGAGCCACAGAAAAAATCGACTGCAAAGCTGATCATATAATTTGATATAAAATCCGAAATCGAAAACTTTATCTAATACATGCCCTGACGAGTCGACTACCTTAAAGGACCGTATAGTTGAAGAACAGAAATCTATTTTTGACCGAATATCCGAAGATTTAACTATTTGAGCTTTCGATTCAGAAAACTCGAAACAAATTTGAGTTATCGCAGTTCGATAAGGATTCGAAGCCGAAGTTAATTATTCGTCGCAGACGAAAACAATCAGTTTTCGTTTGTTCCCTTCTCGCGCAATATAATCAACTATATTACTTTGCCATTTTGCTTTAATTCAAGCTCGAACAGATACCTACACGATGCGTTCAATGTACTTGCCTCGCGAAAATATATCTTGTATTCGCGCATCTGACTTTTAGTCGCCCTTTTTTCGTGCTAGACGCGAGAGGAAGCGTGGAAAGTGAGCAGAAAGGGTTAATTCAGTATTGTCCCCATGCGGCACGTGCTCACGGAGCTATTGCGCCTCGCCTCCCATCCCCCCCCCCCCTCCCACCGCAAACGAGACGAGAGGTCAACGGTTTAACTTCGTTCGCACAATTGGTCCGGATTAACGTCGTAATAAATCTCAATTAGGGTCGCTCCTACGCCGCACACTCGACCGCCCTGGGGGAGATCTCGCAGATTTTCCCCCCGGCGGGCGCGTTGGTCCACCGGGGGTTTCAAAACGCCGCGGGACGGCGTTTATTGAGAAGTAATCACCGTGCGAGTCGCGTGCAACGTATTTGCATACAGTTATTTACGTTTACGCGTAAGCTAAATTATCTTTCCATACATAAATCTCGGTCCCTTCCAGCAAACACCATTCCTCTTCGGTAGATAAACAGATAGCTAGATAAATTGAACCACTGTGTGTGGTTCGATTCAGTTTAATGATATAAATCATCGATGCGTTTAATGATATCCTGCTCTTTTATTTAATCGTGTAATTTAAATCACTATTCCTCAATAAATAAACAACAAATCAGCGATTCGATAAGGCTACTTGAATCATGAAGATTTCTTCTTGTTTGTTCCTTGATCTTTTCTAAAGATCTAGCCTCCCTGCGGTTTCCCGATTAGTAAATCCCAGACAGAGCACTTCGGATAAACAACTGGAAAAAGTTTCTCTCTGTCTTTCCCTCTCTTCATTTTTTTTTCCTCTGTCAATCACCGAGTCTATTTACACATGTCGCAGTACCATCGCGCGTACGCCACTTGAGAATCTCTCCAAGTCTATCGTAACATAAAGAGGATTGGATGCTCGATGTTCAAACTAATGAATTCATTGACCTCAGCTACGGATTTTCTTTTCTCCTGCCTCTTCTCTTTTTATATATATTCTCTTCCTGTTTCAGCAAACACTCCAAGATCGCCGGTAGTCGGCGATATTTCACGCGGAATTATTTCGCGTCTAGACTCTTCCGACAGCTTTAGCAATCGCATAAGGAGATGACCTCGAGCAAACTTCGATTAACTTAATCGGCAATTAATTAAACTGGCGGGATTACTTACTGCGAGATTTCTAACTGGACAATTCGTTGTCCTGATCTAATCTTTCTTTCCACATGTTAAACGGCAAAATAGGTCGAAAATAATGCAAAGTAATGCTATTCACATTACACGGATTGTAGGAAGATCCAGGTTCGAACCCTGACTGGGGAGTGATACTTTTCGCAATAAATTCTTTACAGCGATTTTAAAAAGGATGCTTATTAGCATCAAAAGTTACATCGATTGAAAAGGACCAAAACGAATGGTCGAAACGTTTACTTTATATCAATTTTTATGAATAAAGCTATTTATTAATATATCTTACATTTAGTCTCTCATTATTCTCTATGGCTGCGGTCCAGTTGACGCTACAAATGCTTTGAAGCATTCCTCTTCTCTTTTCTTTCAATGAAGAAAGAAGGAGAAGAAGAACGCTTCGAAGCATTTGTAGCGTCAAATGGACCGCAGCCTATATTGCTATAAAAAATCTTTATTGTGTTTACTGGGCACGAAACTTGGGACATTGTTGTCCCAAATCGGGATATAAAACGTCTTGAAGGTCTTAATGACGGTTTTGAGACGTCTTATGTGCCGATTTGTCTAGGGTGCATTTCATCATCATGTACGTCACAAACATAGAATTCTCATTATCGTGAGCATATCGCAATGACAAAATAATATTGCGCGATCGAGGGGCTCGCATCTTACCGGTGGCGCAGATGCCGCCGATGATCCAGACGAGGCAGACACCGGCGAGAAGGCCGCGCGTCCTCGCGGAGGCCGCCGCCGCCGGCCGCTGCTCCATCCTCTCGCCTCGCCGTTGCGCGACGTTGACCTCACTCTCTCGCTCCCCTTCTTCCCTACCTCCCCCTCCTCCTCCCCGTCTCCGTTCGCCTCCTTCTTCTCCACCGTCGTGGAAGGCCTGCTCCTTCGCTCGCAGCGGCCGCGCGTAAGAGCCTGGCTCCGGAAGCGCACACACCGGGATCTACGCCAATCGCGGCGATCCGCGCCGCGGCCCCGTCGTCTCACGCACACTCGCGACTCGCATTCCGCGCGATGCTCTCGCTGCGCTATTCACCCCCTCCGTCCCCCTCCGTCCCCCCGCGATCACGTTCGAAGGAGGCGCGAGGCGTGCAAACGCGCTCGAGGCGGCCGGACTCGCGTCCTTCTTGCTCCGCGAGGTCCGAGACGAGCGGGAAGGGTAAACGAGACTCGTGATGCCTTTGCGAAGGGAAAGGAAAAACGAAACGTCAGAGGTGCAGCGGAGACGAACGCGCCCCGTAACGAAATGAAAATCGCGCCTCCGCCCACCGCCTGTTCACCAAGTTGACTTCTTCGGGCTTCTCTTTAAAGACGGGCTCGTTTCTCGTGCCCTCTTCTCTCCCTCTTGCTCTACCTTCCACACTCTTCTCTCTTCTCGCTGCTCCGCTCGCGCGCGCGCGAGAAGAGTAAAGTCCGCGAGAATCCGCAGAAATTGATGGGAACGATGGGAGAGACCTGTCGACCAGTGTCGATCGAGATCGATCGTTATCTCCGTCCTTCTGCCGTTTAACGAACGGACGACGATCACAGGATCGTCGCCGCTAGATCACGCGACGTTTCGATCGCGTTCAGTTCCCACTCTCGCGTCTCGTGTCCGACGCGACGCGACGCGCTTCAACTCGCCGCGAGGATACGTACACGCGGTCTTCGCGTAATATTGACAGGCGGCGTCAAGACTCCGCGCGACGGCGAATTCCTCCTCGCCGCGACTCGCGGCGTCTTCCTGTCTTCCTCCCCGCTCTGTAGGAGGGAAGGTGACGCGAACGCCGCTCGCGCACGTTCACCTGGTAACACCTGGCAACACCTGGTCGAAGGTGTTCACAACACCGTTAATGCCGCTCGCGGCGAACTTCGCGGGGGATATCGGACGGAGCGCGGAACGGAAGGTAACTGCCGCGCGACTTCGCGATCGCGATCGCGCGCGAGATCGATCCGCCTTCCTTCGTCACCGCGACGACAGTCGCTCCGGCCTCCGACTTCGAGGCGCCGTCCAAGTTCCGTGTGGCCGACCACGCTTGCACCGCGTCGCTCGGCGAACGCGTTCGGACGACGCGACGGGCGAAGAGCGTTAACTTGAAATCGCGTGCACGCGCATGCCCGTCGTAGCCGTCGTGGGCGCTAGTGCGCTACTGATCGGCCAATCGCCGCCGAGCGTACGCTCGCGCTCTCGTACGGCCGCGTTCGGCAACGCATCGGCGAGCGGACGACGTCGCGCCGCCGCGGCTAGGGAGCCCCGTGATCCCGCCGGTCGAGAGAGCGGATTCGCTGATTTCTGAAAAACTGTGTATCAGCGTGCCACTTGTTGAATGTCGAAAGAACGGAAGAAGAGAATAAGGACTAATAATATTACTATACGTTTACGCGAGCGTTACTTCTGTAATCTAACTTACGATAATTCCTCCGCGTAAACGGGGTTCTGTATATACATACACATTGCAGCCCATACAGCACAAAATGTTTTCAAAAGATATTTTTAAATATTTCTATAAAAATATTGCGAGAAACATTTTAAAATGGTTTAAAAACCTTTTGTGGTAATATTTTTTAAGAATATTTTAAGAATCTTTTAAAAATATTTTTAAAAATGTTCTTTTTTATCACCCAGGCAAAATTTTCTTAAACATTTGAAATATAATTTTGAAATATTAATTCAACTTTACATATTTATTGTAACTTTACATAATCTTGTTTTAAAATATTTAAAAAATATTTTTATTTCTTATTGGTTCTATAATCTTTTTTAAAATATTTTCGTAAGTAAATTTCAGTTGAGGGCTAAAATATAAGCAGGCCTCTGGCAAAGCAAAATCATGACATTCGCGACATATATCTTCGCAATACAACGCAAGGCTTACCCAACACCACTGCAATGCTATAAAAGATTTGCCCAAAAATTTCCATTATGCGCAATGATACATTTGTATTCTTATAGTATGTACATATCTATAAAGCTAATGGGTATACACTTAACGAACGAACAGCGAACGCGAACGTTCGGACCTTTAGTTCGGACATTCGCGTTTTTGCTCCTAGGTTGTTTGTTCTTTTTTTCTAATTGCATCAAATATACTAGAATTCGACTAGATTCAGTGTTTGCTGCAGGTAGCAATTTAAGATTTCTGATTATATCTGTTGAATAATCCCTGCCGGCAGTGGTACGTGTTAAAAACGTCATTATGACGTGTTAACTCGTCACACGTTACGTTACAACGACGTCTCAATTGGTGTTCGAAACGTAATTGCCACGTTGCTGTGACGTAACTAACAGCCAAATTCTTGGTGACAGAAACGTTGTAGTGACGTGTATTTGCGACTTTATGTGACGGGTTGAGCACCTATTTGCAACCTAAAAATAATCAATCGGTTTTGAGAAATTAAGATTAGTTTTTATTGTATTATATATGTTAACGGTATATATTTTTATATATTGGACAAAATAAGTGATTATATATTATTTATGTGACAGAAATTTAAACAGACAATATATATATTTTATTTTAAATAAAATATAACATCTATTTTATATTTCTTTCACAATAAGTATAATCATTATGTATTTTGTCTATCAATATAAATATATAGTTTACATATATAACAATAAAAAGTAATCTCAACTTCTCAAAATCAAACGATTGTGTTTTATAATATAAATATAAAGCACCAAGAAAGGAGGTAATAAATAAAAATAATGTAAATATATGTTTTTGTTGCTACATTAGCCTTTTATTTTCTCTTTATATCTCTTTCTCACTCAATGTTAATAAATGTTATCAAAATACGTAACTCTTAAAATCGTCTAAATTATCAAAAGTATATCAACATAATAAAATATACGGTTATTATTTTAAAAATAAACAGTCTTTCTCTTAAAAGAATATTATATTATAAAGAATTGTTATATGTGTGAATGAAGTGCAGCGAAAACGAACAGACCTAATATAAATTCTTTTGTACGTCGCGGCAACGTGTAAAAGACGTAACTTATTTTTTTGAGACTTTGTGACCAATATAGCACGTTTCTTTTACGTCTAGTGCTGGCAGGGATGACAACGAACGTTTACGTTTGCTGTTTGTTCGGTGTTCCGTTCGTTATAAAGTGTATACCCAGCTTAAGGACTTATAATTTTTTGTTTCGCATAAAAAATACTACCATAAACCATCGTCAAATCAAGGGGCCACAGTTATCGTTATATTGTCCCGGTTAATGAATCGAATCAAATAAGTTAAAAAGCAATACAGGGTGTCCTACTTTAACTTAAACACCATATTCAAAATATCTCGAAAACAATACATTTTCGAAAAAAATGTTTTAAATAAAAGTTGTAGGGTTTAAAGAGAGCCATCAGATGAGTTGACTAAATTTTGAGCCCGGCGTCCACTTTGGAACAATAAAGCCCACCTTGATTTTCTTTCATGGAAACTCCAATTTTTTATTGTACCATCTTTTTTACTAATTTATTTGCACAACTTTTGTTTGAAACATTTTTCTATTTGCCTAATACTTTTTGAGATATTCAAAGAAAACTTAGTAACTTTTTTAATATTTAGCTCACGATCATAGCTCAATAATTATTTGTTGGAGGAAAAAGTGGTATTACAGGACTTTTTGACTTGATTTTGTCTCAAAAATATGCTATTGCAATAATAGTACTTCAATTTTTTTTTAAATATTTATGTATATATACATAAAGCTCCAAGGAGATGCATACAAAAGTTGTTCAAATGAATTAGTAAAAAAAGATGAAATAATAAAAAATTGGAATTTCCATGAAAGAAAATCAAGTTGGGTCTTATTGGATCCAAGTGAGTGGGTCCAGTAATAAGTATCGGACCCAAAATTTAGTTAGCTCATCTAATGGCCCTCTTTAAACCCTACAACTTTTATTTGAAACATATTTTTTTAAATGTATTGTTTTCAAGATATTTTGGTGTTAAAATGAAACACCCTGTATATATTAGGAATCAAATTTAAAGAAACATAAACCTAAAGAAATCTTTTCCTTTGTGTATGTGTGTGCACACACGTACGCGGAATAAGTTATGAGCAATAATATATTATATTATATATTTTCAATTATTCTTATAATATTTCTGCAATATTGTTTTTAATATTTCGACGAAATATTGCAATTGCAATATGTTTCTGTATATTCGGATTTTGTCATGTAATTTTATAAATGTGTATTGTAATTATGTCGTTTATGTTGCAAATATATTTTTCGAAGCTTCGAAGCTTCGAAATTTTCGAAGTCGTCAACCGACCGATCTGGTTAGTTTTTCCCATCCAGTTGGTAGGCCAAATATTCATTCGTCTTGATTCGTCTTGCCATTCCCGCCAATAGTGCTAATACGCCGGCCCTGCTCTCATCTGTTTCGCCGAGATATCTACTCGTCAGTTGTCGTTACGTTACCGCACGCGATCGTGTGCAAGGAGTATCGCATCGCGTCGTATTTTCGAGCTCCTCGATGAGTTTTTCAAGTTTTGCATAACGAAATGACACGGCTCATCGTTCCTCAACGTGTTCGCTCGGGCGCTCGCTTGTAGAACGTACTCGCCGCGTGATTTTCAGGTCGGAACGGAATGACGACCCAGGAAAGCCAAATCGACGTAAACATTTACCTTGTCGTACCGAATTACCTGAAGTCCAAGGATGATTGCGGCGAGGAAATGTGGGAGGCATTTAACGTTCGTACATTCTCGTAATACGCTATAGCTAAAGTCCTTCTTGCCTCCGTTTTTTTTTTTGTTTTCAAATGTTAATACTTGAGAGATACACGGAATCCCAAGCTCCGCGTACTTCGATATTTTTTATTCCTTTCGATCGCGCCTTCTTTACCTTCTTTTATCGTTTTTGAAAAATTTTTATTCTGTTTATTAGAAATGCTCCGACCTTAGCTTGTGCATAGAATGGATTACTGAAAAGTCTTGCAGTAAGATAAAACCATTGAAAACCGATGTATTTGTTGTGGAGGAATTCAAGGGTGATTTGTTTGAGAAGCTGAAGACCTTCAGATGCTCGTAAGTTTGCAAGCGACTAACTTTTGCTGTAGATAAGTTCTTAATTGAAAATATAAATTATTAATTATGTTATAACATTACTATCAATTTGTATTCCGGCAGAATAGTTTCGCCAAAGTGCCTGCTTATTTGTCTTACAAATGGAGAACCAATACCGGAAGGGCGGAATCCGATATATACGACGTCCATGAGAAAAATGTGTGTTTGTGCATCAGGTTTTAATCCAGAAATTAAGGTATGACCATTGTGGCAATTTTCTATATTTTTCAAACTTTAATTATTTGCAAAGGTGATACAATCGCTGGCCATATTATTAAGGCCTGTGTCCACGATGCTAGAACTTGGCCCAAGTTCTCAGACCGAGGAAAAGTTACCGAAACTTGGATCGTGGACACACTGAACTTGGATGCAAAACTGGTGTGTCCACGATCCAAGTTTTAGTAACTTTTCCTCGGTCTGAGAACTTGGACCAAGTTCTAGCATCGTGGACACTTAAGAAACATCTTAATCTTTTATTACAATTCAGGTTAAAGAGAAAAAATTGACTAATTTTACATTTATATTTATAAAAAAACCCTTAAGGTCTTTGAACAATAATATGGTGAATAATAAAATATAGATTTGATAGTAATAATTATATATTTATTTATTTTTGTCAATTATTTAGGCAGTTATAAAAAAATATTTTTTTAATATTTAGTCAAGCTGCCTTTGGCATACTATTAATGCATGTTTGTATTGTCTTCTGCATTGTTATTATGAACAATACAACTGACGCAGGGTTATACTTGTTTACTATCATTGTTATTACTGTATTATATATTTTCCTCAGAAAAATAGTTTCTTAACATATATCGATGAATTATAAAATGATAGATGAGCTGGTGTTAGGAAGTCAATGATTAGGGATTGTGTGTCAGGGATTGTAGTTTTAATCATTATTACAGGATTGGATACAACAACGAGTTGAATATATGGGAGGTTTCTTCACAAAGCAATTAAGAAATAGTGTCACACATTTAGTAACTGATTCTGTGATGTCAGCAAAGTATGAGGTATGATTGAACTTATGTAATTAACGTACGTTTTATGAATAATATAATTCATATTATTTTCATCGAAATATTTACAGACAATTTTGTCATGTAAAATAAGAGAAATTGTATCTCATATAAATTTATTAAGTATTATCTAAATGTGTATGTAATCTTTAAGTATCTTGTTTTTATGTGTTGTAAAAAGATTCTTATAAAATTATTAAAATTTTAACCTCTTCCGCAATATTTATTAACAGCTCTGTTTTTCAGACCGCTATAGAAATGAAGATACCAATTATGACAAAGGAATGGATAGAAGCTGTGTGGGAAGCAAATCTGAAAAAGGTGGTTAAGGCGGATGATCAAATTTTTGATAAATATAAATGTCCAGTTTTTATGAATCTAGTAGTTACTTCAACAAATCTGCACAAACGTCAGAAAGAGGAAATTAAACGTTTAATACATGATTATGGAGGAGTGAGTTAAACCTTATGCAATGTATATGGGAGTAGTAAAATGTTTAGCAATTGGCTGTAATGTTATACGTGCGTTTTGCAGACATTCATGGGTCCTCTTGATGGAACAAAAGTTCGAGTGGTTCTAGCTTCTGAAAGCGGTCCATTGAGCGAAAAGTTGAAGTACGCCAAGGAAAACAACATTCCCTGTTTGAGACCTGACTGGCTGTACGAAAGTATTAAAGTAGGATACGCTCTACCTTTCCGTAATTTTATTATCAAATCTGTGAAAACGTGTTCAACACCAGAAAAACCAAATAGTACGTATATAATGACAGTAGATTATAATTTTTTAGCAGCATTATATATATATATATATATATATATATATATATATATATATATATATATAGTTGACTGTATTATTTACTTTAATATAATGAATAATCAAATTGAATGAATAGCAGAATAATATTATTTATGTACTTTTTAGCTCGAGAATTGCTCAGTTGTTCAGAAATCAGCTCTATAGAACACGATAAGCATCCCAATAATTATGTAGATGAAAGTTTTAGTTCGACAATATCGAGAATATCAAATTTTCCCAGTGTATACTCTAGTGCGGTAACCAGTAAACTCTCCGGTGGTAGGTATTAATTAATTATATGTCGTAATTGAGATTTAAATAGAAAGCATGTCTATACTTTGTTTTGTGTAGCCGCTAAGGTAAACGTATTGGATCGACTTACCTTCGGCGAAGCAAAATCAGCTGGACCGTTTCTGGATGGATGTAATGTAAATCTTTTTTAAAGTTTTCGTAACACGTTATGCTTTCTTTTCTTTCAATTTGAATTTTAGGATTATCACCTTGTATCGCCTTTGCAGATTTACCTCGTTGGATTTGTGACAAGCGTCAGAGATAGGCTGAACAGAATATTAAACGTCGGCGGTGCGACGCGTTTTGATGAAATATCGGACGCTGTGACACACGTGATCGTTGGCGACGAGAATAAAGCGTCTGCGGAACTGAAAACGATAAAATCGAGAGGTTTATGGTATAGTAATACTGAATAAATAAGGCTTACAATTTATTTGCGTCCCAATTTGCAATAAAACTTATATATAACTATTTATAATTAAAAAAAATAGATATCCTTTCAAAAATAAACTTTTTCTTAAACATAAATAAAATTTTATGAAGAGTTTATTATATATTATGTATAATCTATATAATCTATGTAGATGCTGTATGTAAATGTATTATTTTATATTTTATATTAGCCATCTTTTTTTGTTTTTATATCTTTAATTTTTAATTCTATTTTATTGTATGCATTTTATTTTGAACAGTCCTTACATATTGAACATAGAATGGTTGGAAGAGAGCATGAAACTGAAACGGCCTGCATCAGAAGAACGCTTTTTGTTTGAAGCAAAAGGTGGAGCACCTAAGAAAAATGTTGAGACACCCGCTTCACCGCTTAGTAAAAAGGTATACTTGATAAAATGTTTTACAGTAATTATAATTAATAAATTTATAATATTTATAATTTCTCAGAATGTTTTACAGTATCTTTTTTGCAAAATTTTTACAAAATTTTCACAGCTGTTATCTATTTGCTTTGGCAACTCAGAGTATTACAAGGACTAATATATGTATATTCATGTGCTGTTTTAGAATTTACAAATGTTGCAACAACCGAAGAAACCTCCTGTGCCACTTTTTAATTTAGAAAAAGTAATTGCACCCGTGAATGAAGATGAGCAACCAGATCTCGTACAGCAATATTTACAAGAAAATAATGGTAACAGCGTGGATTATCTTTTAATATTTGCGTCGCTTTACAAGCGTATTTTATACATATATTATTAATTAATTTTAAACAATGCAATATTCTCATAGGCAAAGTTTTAAAAAAATAGATGATTATTAAGTGGTACATAGATGCCTCGTTGTATAATTGTAGACAATTGTGTTACAGATTGTAGCAATGTCATACAAGAATTCACGAAGCCCCATGCGCCTGTTTCGGCAGAGAAAGACCGAGAGAATTCGAGTAGCGCAAAGAATACGCGCACTAGCGAGATTTGTTCATCAGGTGTCTCATCGGATAAAAATGATAAAAGTGATAATACTGTGTTGCTCAGCCAAAGTTGCACGTCTAACGAAAAGCCGCTCAAAGGTAAGTTCTCTTTGATATTTTTATCTTTTGTGAGCAAATGATTTTATACATATATTATCTCTTATATTATTACTATAAGAGATTTTTCATATTTCTATCTTTTGAAGAAATGTTATTAATTCATATATCTATACAGATTTTTCTGAATACAATAATAAAATTATATATGCAGGTTTAACGTTCGTCGTGGTTGGGTTTGACAATGAAGACACTCACATAGAAGAGACAATCGTAACGTTGGGTGGACGTTTAGTCCCGAGAACCTATAGCGGTATTCCGGATTATGGTGTCGTGCCTGTGCAAGGAGCACCCTTAAAATATACGGTTAATGAAATCGTGAACGATTTATTTATTGTAGGTATCTTTTATACATTAATTCCTCATTTTTAAAAAAGCTTAAAACCTCTTTTAAGAATAAAAATAATGTATTAGAAAATCTTTACAAATTACCGAAATACCGTTTTTCAAAATGTAGGCTTGCAGTCCAAATCTATTTTTTAAATAATAAATGAATTTCACATACATTTTTTTAAATATCGTTGATAATATCATTATCAATTTTTGATTTGTTAATAGGAAGATTGCATAAATCAGGAGCAAGTCGTGGATATTATGTATTACCACAGGCCATTATCTATTAGAAAACCTTGTAATCCATTATCGGGATGCGTCATAACGATGAGCATGTATACCGGGGCCGAACGAATGTATCTTTCCACGTTGGCTACGACACTTGGCGCTATGTAATGTATACTTGCTATTTATATTAGAATAAAACAAAAAATCATGCATTAAAGTCTATGTATATAGAATGATTTGCATTATCGTGTATAATTGGAATCTGGATGATTCTACATGATAAGAAATGTCAAAAATATAAACTTTGATAAGCCTTTTTTTCAATATTCTCAGATGTCAAGATATGTTTGCACGGAAAGCTAACGCAGAGAGGAATACACATGGCAGTACGCATTTGGTTTGCCCGTCCCCGGAAGGAAACAAATATAACGCGGCCGTGAGATGGAAATTGCCGGCTGTCACTGCCGACTGGCTGAAAACCTGCGCGGATCAATTAACGCTCGTAGACGAAACTCCGTTTCTCGTTGGGGAAACAATAGGTAAATTGATTCCCTATGATTATATTTAGTTATCAATTATTCTTCATTTTTCTGTTTACTTTTTTAACTAGATTGTGAGCTTTGTATTATGCAGACTCATCATTATGGAAATATCATAAATTTCAATATTTCGCGCATAAACTGATAACTTATTTATTATTTTTCATTCATATTAAAAAAAAAATTTAAAAAAATTTTTTTTTTAATGAAAACTAATATAATTTCTAAATCTTTCTTTTTATGCTTGTGTATATTGTGTATAATTTTAATATACGTGTTGTGTTAAAAGCACCAGATAGATCAAATATCAGCGAAACAAATCTCTCAAGTGCTCGCGAAAATAGAATAGGAGTAGAAGAAACCACACCAAGAATCATCATTACGCCGAAACGTCATTTATCTCAGATCAAAGTATGTATTATTTTACAGATAAAATAAGATTATTAGTGTTTTTTTATATACAACATATATTTGTGTTTAATAACAAATGATTAAAATATGTAACGTTTGTATGTAAATTGAGTTTAACATGCTTGTAAAAAAATTTGATTTATTTAAAATCATTTTGTTTAAATATACCGCAAAATTTATTTTGGATTATAATTAATAATTTATTAATGTCATAGGACGCACCCTCTGCTGAAACTCCATTGATAAATAAGAGACTCAGTCTGGTTATGAACCAGACACCGAAGTCACCATTTCACGTGTCCACTCCAGAGACTCCGTATGGACAGGTCTTTAAGTCCAATCCTTCGCCGGACACGCGAAAAGGGTGGATCAAATGGGTAGATAATTTTCCGGATTTACAAATAGCAGAACCGCCATTAAAACGACGCGCTCCTAGCACTGTGAGTATTATCTTCTCATATAAAAATGATTTCTATTTATTAAATTAATGTTATAATCGAAAATTATTTGCAGCCGCTTTCAGATTTGAAGAAACAGCTGTGGGAGAAACTGAAGAACGCAAATCAACCTGAAAAAGTAAGATAACTATGTTCAGAAGTCGCGTGTAATCTTGTTGCTGCGGCGAATATTTTGTGTGAGGACAAAGTAAATTTGTGATATAATAAATTTGACATCGTGATATAATTAATCTTGCATAAATAATTTATAATGCTTGACATTTTCTAGTGATTTTATAAGCTACAGCTTTTAATGATTTTATAATTGTGATAGCATTAAAGAATATTACACAATTATGTTTATCCAAAATTGCTTTATGTATTAGAGCACTGTATAATTATGTTTGAAATATGTATAATTATGTTTTAATTATTGCTTTATTGAACTGCCAGGAACATGAATCGAGTGAAGCAATGAGACACGAGGATAGTAATACTTTTACGGAAAGAGCTGAGGAGGAGACCGACAATCAGTCTAACAAAATAAATCCATCAACTCCTACGTCCACCACCCGAAAGCTCGTCTTTGATGAAAAAGATAGCCCAATACCAAATAATGAAATAAACATGTACGTGCCTCTCAAATAAAATATAGTGTGAGATAAAATAATGAAATATATTCGGTATAATAATATTATATAGATATTTATGAACATAATATTTGTGATAAATATTTCTAAAGAGATACATTGTTTTCTGCAACATATTATTCTATATACTACTTATATTTGTGAAAGTAAATTTGGATCTTTTTGGTTTAGGCAAATAGCGCAATTGGATCAAGTGCTTCAACGAACGTCGAGTACACCTGAAAATAGATACTCGCTGTCTGGGGAAAATGCGAAGAAGTATAACGAAGCTCCTGATGATATACAAAAATGTGAGCATCCACAAATTATAGATATATATCGCTGAACCGATATTTCCAGCTTTTGTAAAATGTTCACTGATTTATTATTTATTTTACAAACAGATATGGTAAAAGACTCACAACCTATTGATGCCATTGTATGGGAAGATCCGGATCATCCAAAGCGAGTATGACTAATTTTTCCTTTCAAATGACTCACATATTTCGAAGATATAAGCTTTATTCTTGACACATGCATTAACTTATTTAAAACAGAACGATTATACAATTCATGGTTTTGACGGGTTTTTCTATATGAAATGAAAAATAAAAGTAACATGGGTAGAAGAGTATAAAAAACATGTGTTAATTTGATGCTAATATATCAAGCTTATGAAATTACTAAGTAGAGTTTATTATATATCTTAACTATTATGGTCGGATTGAGATAAATTTTGATATAGGATCTTTGTCACGATATCGATTTAATTTTTTTATTTTTTGTGGATTTTATGGATTTGTGAATATTATCTTTTATGAGCATTCAATTGGTTCTTATGTATCAATGTTCTTCCATTTTTTAAATACTCTTATGCATCGATTTTATATAGTATCTGTCTTTACAGTCAATCTTAGGTAAACGATCAAGTAAGGATAAACATAGCAACGCGATTAACGAAGAACATATCGAGGAAGATGTCGTAGAACAGAAATGTGAATCACCGACAACACGAAAATTTATGCTGTCGGGTATAAAGGTATTACGCCTTCAGATATACCGATATTGTTATTTTATCCGATTTTATCGATATTATTTTGATATATTTTAATAGGATAGAAACGTATATGAACGTATAATAAGGGATCTGGGCGGAGATGTGTCAACGGACACAAATTTCGATAATAGTGCTACACATCTCTTATGCATCAGGCTCTCCAGAAACGAAAAAATGCTTGGCAGCATAGCTGCTGGAAAGTGGGTCCTACATTGCTCATATCTACGTGATTCCGAACAAGCTGGCAGATTTCTCGATGTTAGTATTTGCCAAGTAAATTAATTAAGGCCATATCAGAGAATTAACACACATGATACATTTTTCTGCCGATTTAAAAAAATCAAGGGGAAAAATGAAAAAAGCTATCATTTTTATTGCATAAAACATGTATCGTTATTTACGTTTACGTTTCTACGATGTCAGTCGTGAATACAATTTTCGTAGGAGGAAGAGTATGAATGGGGCAATCCGAAGAGCAAAGATAAGATTCCGGAGCCAAACAGTGAGATCGAGAATGCAATCGCAGCCGCGGCTTACAGGTGGCGGCAGAAATTGCAGAAAGAGCTGGATGGCCCGTTTTCCGACATAGTGGCTCTGCTGATGGTCTCCGAGGAGAAATACGATCAGTTTAAGAGGCTGATTGAAGCCGGCGGCGGCTCGGTAATGCAAGCAAGGTGCGGTATTGAATCAGCTTCCAAAAAAAAAAAAGAGAAGAGTTCTATTTTCCATTATCGTGATTCCTTTGATTTGATTTCAGACCACCCTATGATACCAGTCCGTCTGGACGCAGAATCACACACTGCTTTGTCAACGTAAAACAAGTGAGCAATGTTTTATTTTTTGAAATACATATTTCAAAGTACAATGCAATTCAGGAAATTGGGGACCTAAAATGATGAGAAATGTTGCACTGCAGAGAATTTATGACTGTATATATGCGTTACTGTTAATTTATAATCTGTTTTGAAAATAAAATATTTTATTATTATAAACAGATAAACCAACCTGTGGACTGGGCCATGCTGGCTAGTAAAGGCATTCTCTGCTTTTTGCCGCAATATCTCAGTGATTATCTGACGGAAGTGACGCCGCTCAATCCGCGAGATTGCGTACTCCCAGAATTCAAGAAATACCTGACGTTACTCCCCAAGTAGTCAGGTTGGAATTGAAATTACGTTTAAATTTACAAACATAATATCAACGATTTGATAAGATATGCAGAATACAGTAGTGTACATACATAGCGAGTTCATGTCAAAGGACTGAAATAAAGATCTCTTGTATAGAAAAACAATCAATTGGCTGATCGATAAGTTTGTTTATTCTTCTGTTACTTTCATTACATTACAGTTATATTTTGCACAATTGTTTCACAGAGGATTTTTCGAAATCTTTGTTTCTTGAGACGTGTAACCACATATAATGTCTGGTACTGTCAGATACTTGACAGAATTACAAATCAATTGTATAATATTAATAAAATTAATATAATTATTATAAATTGTATAGAACTTCACTAATAATCATAGCAATTGCACTTCCACTATAGAGAGCCATTTCCACTATAGAGGCTTATGCCCTACTAACATATCCATCAGTCAAAATATTTCCAATGCACTTCCTAAAATAATACAAACGTAAAAATTGCAATTGATATACTTATCACTGCATATCGCTAACGCGTTATATCTTCTTGAAATCCAGCAGGAATCCTGCTGGTGGCGAGGTGAATACGTTTCGCGGATCGTAGGGGGTCTTCCATGAAGGATTCAGCGCAACCTCGTAATCACGTAGAATCGCTATCAGTCCCACGGCGGTTTGCAAAGTTCCCAGTCGCATACCTAAATCAAGTAGAATTAAGTCAAAGAAGATCGAGGAAGAATTAAATCTTTTCTTTTATATTTATGCCAAGATGAAGCGTACGATTAAAATTTAATTGTAATTTTTTTAGTATTAGTGAGTACTTTTTAAACAGTAACCAAAATTTTGAACGAGATTTATGATACTTGGGGAAAATTAATTCTCTATCCCTCCCTCTTTCTCCCTCCTCCTTCTCTTTCTCTAATCGCTATTATTCCAGAGGCAGCAAAGAAACGCGTAAATCTTATGATAATGATAAATGTCGCATCCTCCAGTAAATTCTGTTTTCTTTTTTAAATCCGTCTATGTGAACGGGTTCGATTTACCGACCTATGCAATTTCGTGGACCCTCTCCGAAGGGCAGGAAAGTGCAAGGTACAATCTCGTCCTTCCTCTCGTCGCTGAATCGCTCGGGATCGAAACGCGTAGGATCCCGATAGTACCTTGGATCAGACTGAATACCACGTAACACGACGTATACCGGTGTGTCCTTCTCGATAGTTATCTTTGTACCAGGAAACTGAAATTTATCTTTGTTATAATTATAATTTATAATTTAATACTATATATATATATAATTTATTTTTTAATCAATTTTAAATTGATAAAAAAATCTGTTATTAAACATCTTTTTTTTTTAAGGGTGAAGAAATCGTGTCTGTAATACAATGTACAATATCTCACTGTGTAATCGCTGATAGGAACTCTATCGAGGAGCGGCGCAGGCGGATGAACCCTTAGCGTTTCATTCATCACTTGATGCAGATACTTCATATTATGGATCGCTTCATATGTTACACCATTTGCATCCTGGATTGTCTGGAGGATCTCCTCCCTCAGGCGTTTTTGCATTTCTGGATGCTTGGCCAATTCGAAAAGAGCGCAGGTCATAGTAGTAATGCTGGTCTCACGACCGGCCACGAAGAAGATCGCTGCTTGTGCAAAAAGAACGTCCCCCTCGAATCCTGGAGAAAATAGTAATGAAAGTAGATCGTATTTTTGATTGTCATTTACGTAAAGTGATAAAAACGATTTGAAATTAATACGGATTAAACATTTTTGCGTTAAAAATGTGTCACATAGATTTTATTATAATTAATTATTGTATGTAGTAAACATCAGTTGCAAGTAAAGACTCGTTTTTATTAAATTAAATTAAATTAAATATAATTCGAGATATTTAGTATTAAATACATTCGTTTAATTTTATCTTATTAGACTTGTAAAATATTATAATTAGTCTAATTGTAAGATTCAGACCTTAAACCCTCCTGTTGAGCGCGTGAAAATTTGAAACAAAAAAGGACGCATGGGGTGTAACTTACACCTCACATTATTTATGCTATAAATATTAAACCAATTAATATTTTTGATTTTCTGCTTAATATTATTCATTGTTGCATATATCTTAAAGTATATAAGTTGAAACTTTTTTAATTTTAATGTTTTTTTGATAATAATCGGTTCTGTATTGAAACGAGTCCAGAACACTCATGTTTTACAAGCTATTGTAAAATACATATCACGCGCCTACTGGAGAGTTAATACTAAATATTGGATATCTATACACATTAAGTACTCACGGAAATTAGTATTATCTGATGACTCATCTTTTAGTTGTAAAAGAGAATCGATTAGATCTCCCCGTTTCATTTTCGTAACGCTTCTATTGTCCATAGAGTCCCAAAAGACTTTGCGAAAGTAATCCGTGTATTTGCCCAATATCGAGCCGCCTAGATACTGTCCGATTTTCGGCAAGAAGAATAGGAAGAAGAATTGGAAGGACCTCAACAAGGTCTGGATGAAAGCCTTACGTGCTGCATAAATAAGCATGTAAAAAGACTATACATTGTACAAAGTTGTAGAGAAAGGATGAGAGAAGAAGAGAGATGTGTAATATATAGCATTTTTAAACTCGCATTCATATTACTTATATTTATAATAAGAGAAGTAAAGGCTATAAGGGTCAGACGCAGATCTCCGTGCGTAACATCAGAATTACTGATTTATTGGTTGTTGTGATTTACATCAATCCGTTATACGTACGTTTCGGCTCAACTTTGAGCCATCTTCAGCGGTATAAATTAAAATAAATTAAAAAATGTTCTCCATACTACATTGGTGAGCTTACTGATTCGAAGTTTCAAAAACTATGTTGGAAAAATAGACCAATTGATCCATATCTGTAAAAGTTGTTACATTAATGCTGCGATATTAATAACTAAAATAAGAAAACCTTAAAAAATTCACCAATCAATCTAAAAAACGGGGAATTCAGAGTCATACACAAATTGAATATAAATTATGGTAGATAAAAATACTCTCTACGAAGAGACTTAACGATCTTGTCGACACGACACACAACAATGATATGATTATATATTGCAAGAAGAGACAAGTCGTAGGTCAAACCAACGGTGAGATAAGATTTATAAATTGTAGGTCACGCCAATAAAACAAAATAAATATTTAATGTACCAATAATAAAACGCGATTTGACAACAACAAAATGTTTATGGGCATGGATTATAATTTGTTTAAGACCGTCACATATGTATGATGCAGAAAATCTGTGTCAGTTTGAGAATTAAGTCTATTCTTTTGCAACTTGATATGGGTCATCTCAGAAACTGGTCTCCTAGATAAATATTTTTCTTTATCCAAGACTTCGACATTCTCCCAATCAAATTCGTTCGATCGAAATTGATTCTGTGTTCGGTGATGACAGACTAGTTGTATTTCTGTGGTGGATATGATTGCGATGTTCAGAAATTTTAGTCTTTAATTGTCGCATCGTCTGACCAACATATGAAGCGTCGCAATTTTTACAAGATATTTTATATACAACATTTTACTTACAGTTTACATAAAATTCTGGCGGTGATGTGTCGAAGCAGTTCACTCGAATCCCAAACGCCACGGAGGATATCACATCGGTGGTGTATTTGTAAAACGTGTCCTTGACAGTTATCGGCACGGTTTTGGATTTGTCCCTAATCTGATCGCGCAAGTGATCCCTCATCTTTTCCCCTGACTCTTGCATCAGCAGAAAGAGACTCTTCAGCTTGCCGCTCGTGAACACTGGTGACATTTTCGTCCTGAATGAGAAGCAGTCTCTTGATAATTGCAACATTTTCTGATTATAACATCATTTTATGCTCTGGTATGTTTTTATATATTTCTTATCCTTTATCCTTTTTCTCTGTCTCTCTTTTTGATAGCATTCTTCGACAATCTATTTGCAAAATGACTATTTCTTTCAAATGATCGTCGGTCATTATGATTCAATGATCATATTATTATGATTTATGTAACATGTATCGTTTACCTTAGATGTTTCCATTCAGGATTCTCTATGGTGAAGAGAGTCCATTTGCCGACTGTGTCGCCCTTGGACGCCCCCCTGAAATGATGATTCGGGAACACATTGAAGTCCCTGATCATTATTTGCTTTATCAGTTCCGGATTCCTTAGAAGCAGGAACGGCTTGTGCAGGATGTAGATCCCCAGGACGTCATCTTCGTCCGCGGCTTGCCGGTGTAGTTCACCGAGAATCACTCCCGCTGACCTGCGGAACAGGATCGCATCCTTGATGTGGCCGAAGAACCAATGTGCGGGCAACGTAGGTACACCACGTCTTTGCCAATAAGTGTGTTTCCATTTCAACCACAGGTAAAGCGTCGCGAATAACGACGAGAATATCACGAGCGTGTCCAAAACAGCGCATTCGGTTAATATCGCCATTTTTTGCGCAAATCAAGTAAAATCTGCAACTCCGTATAAAACTCGGATTATAAATTATGAAACATTGCAACTTCAAACAAAAATTTTCTCTGTATAAAAATCCATTTGAATTATATAAGATTGCGTAAATTATGCGCAAAATTTAGTTAAAAAACTCTGTGCATACTTTGTAGAAGCTGCGTGCAGATCCAAATGCTGCGTAGAACTGCGGGTCGATGCAATTTGCGAAGTCATTTATCAATGAAGTGGATATTTGTTATCGTCTGATATACTAGGTGTCATAAAAATTAACAGAAATCGCAGCAGGAAAAATTGGCAGCAAAGATGACGTAACGAAAATGCATTTGTTTTATTTCGAGCAATAATATTTTTCTAAAATTATAAGGAGTTTGAAGTTTAGTTACGAATCTGAGGCTGTGATTAAAGAGTTGTCCATCGCGAATTACGTGCATATTAGTGCTTGATCTTTTGTCTAGCGGCGCTTGACCGCGCGAAATGCACAGTTATTTTGTATCACATTATATGCGCGATCGGAATGAAAAACTTAATGCATCTTCATTAGTTCCTTATTTATTATTTCCACATTTGAATTATGTAACATCTTACGTATTCAAATAAACTTGATATGAAAGAATTTGATGTGCATATCTGGTGATACTAAAGTAGTACGAATTAACGTTATTTAATGCGTTAAGTAATTTGAATTATAAAGTGTTAAAGTGGGCGCATTTTTTTATTTCGGTAAACTTGTTTTTATATTGACGCGCATTTGCATGAACATGAATGTTTTATATATGTTTTATTAGCGGAGTTTCTAAAGATATACATATATATATATATATATATATATATATATATATATATATATATATATATATATATGTATATATATGTATATATACACGGAGAGAATTTTTCATTATATTTTACCGCAAAATTCACTACAAGTTTTACCATGTTTGGTAATACCTTTGGGACATCTTGGTAACCTACCAAATATTATCGGTAATAGTAGGAATTTTTGAAATATACAAAAGACATTTTACAAACAACGTAATAAAAATTACCAAGCAGATTGTAAAGTATTCTGAGACAAAATTTTTACAATGTGCTTCGTAAAATGTACATATTTTTAGTGAAGTTTTCCTTACTGTAAGTAAATGCTTTGATTGCATAATTATGTTGTATGATATAATTTATGTGTATCTTTATTAGAGCTCGGAATACCCCGGGTATCCGGACGTACCCGTCCGCTCGTCCGATACCCGGGCGGTTGTATACGGATTTCAAAAGGTTCTACGGGTACATACCCGGAAAATACGTTAACGTTTATTATGATCTGTGAGGCCCCGGGTGGTCCCTTTATATACAGGTTGTGTTGGAAATTAAACACGAGTAACGGTACCGGCGATGCGGCGCCTAGCGGCGTCGCGCCGAACTACAGCTACCGCTGAGTTACCGCGCGGGCGTGTGTCTCAAGTGGCGTAGACCGCCACATTATGCAATCAAAGCATAAATTACCATGCTGCATGTTGAAATTACCATGCTGCATGTTGAAATCATCATGAGCGACTAAGCCAGAATGAAAATATTCTGCTACATTGTAAAATTTATACAAAAATATTTTATATGTTTATCACTACTTGGCATTTATTGTATTGAACATATTAAAAAATCATAAATTTTTAGGATATTTTACAATTACGGAAATTTTACCATACATTTTAGTAAAATTAACCGAACACATTATATATTTTATTGTGATAGATATTAATATTTTTTATGTGCTAGATATTAATCAGAGTAGACTCTCATAAAATTCTTGGAAATACCATATTGTCCCACCTATACCCTGATTTTCAGGGTAAATTCTGAGAGAAAATTCTCTCCGTGTACATATATATAATAATATTGTAATAATATAAATTATAAATTATATATATATATGTATATATAATCCTCTTACCATCTTTGATGGTAAATGGGACATCCATTAAAATTCACCCTGCATGTATATACAAGGTGTTCCAAGTTTTTCCGCACAACTTTAGTAGTATATTCTAGGAGCAGAAATAAGAAAAACATGTTATATAAATATATGTCTCAAAATGGTTTATTAGAAAGTTATAGCAAAAATACGAAATGCGTAAGAAACAATTTTACTTAAGTTTGCATTTTGAAGTGCCGTCCGTCCATGTCAATACAAGCTATACATCGATGCAATATTGAATTTATCACTCTAGGAATTTGAATCCGTCAAGCGTAATTGCAAATAAAGATTGATAAAGACTGTATGATTCGGCACTTTTCTGTTAGGAAATCTTCGTTGATATTCTCTTACAGAAGCCTTTGCATTTCCTGCATATAAACCGTACACAGAGAGAACGGTTTCTTTGGATTTAATAAATTTTATTAGATTCAAACAAATTTATCTTTTGGAATAGTCCAAACAAACAAATTTTTGATTCAACAAATACGATTGTTTGATTTTCAAAGAATATATATCTTTGTCTTAAATAAAAAAATTGTTTAAAACGAAAAACATATTCTCTATCGCTTTAATAATACTATTGTTTCATTTAAATATCAATGCTTTATAAAAAATGTCTTAAACATTTATTTATTATTTATTTATTTATATATGATATATGTGGTAGTCGGTTGACTGCTACATATATATATAAATAAATAATAAATAATTGTCATATCTCCATCACTCGAGTGACCGGTGTGATGGATTCCAATGATGTGTACAACTGCGAGTGATAGACGCTTTCGCCGTGGGGTCTTATATACGATTTCTGGTCGAATTTTACTTACGAGTTTAGCAGCCGCCTAGCGGTGAAAACGCTTATTACATTTATGGTAACCAAATAATATATTATTTGTTTGGGAGATATTGCTTCAAAGAATAGTGTCTTTTCCGTTAAATAATAGAGTTTTCTTGGATTAAACACAAAAATTTTTCATTCAAAAACATATTATTTCGTCTACGCATATGTTGTTTCACTGAAAGAAATTTGAATCAAACAAATAGGATTACTAAATCCAAAGAAACCGTTCTCTCTGTGTATATAAACCTGCCGTTATATATGAAATAAGTACGAAATCTACTCGGAATGTGGCCAATCTCATAATGAACTTATTATATTTACAAGACGTCACAACAAAATATCATTAAAAAATATTCTAGTTAAACAACTCTTGATATTCTTGGTCGTTTACTCAACTGTAATATACACATAATGTTCTGTGATAATTATTATTACATAGATAATATAATATTTAATCATTATTAGTTTGTTGAGAATAGAAAATTTAAAACGTAAAAGGGCGCGTGGAATGTAAATTACACCTTACATTAATTATATTTATGTTAAAAACATTAAACCAAGGATATTCTGGAGTGATAGTAATTACCGACATTTTTTCATTTTAAGATATCTTTGAATTTGGCTTTACGGAATTGCAAAATTCTTTTACACGATTAAAATACGCACAAAAATGAGGACAGCAACAGTCGAGTAATTTTAATCGAGTAGTCTTAAAGTATATTAATATAATAAAGTATATTAATAAAATTAAAGTTGGAATTTTAATTTTAATGTTTTTTTTCGATAACAATCAGAAATGAGTCCAGAACACTCATTAGGAAAAAAGAAGGCTGTAAAAAGAAGCTTATTCTGTAGCTCTTAATAACAGTGTCAGTATCGTTATGTTGTCGTTGCGCAGTAATATATGGAAAAAAAGCTGCGCAACTATCGTTATGAGCACATAACGACGCATAATGGGTTACAGAATCGCACTACTGGCTACTGGGGAGTAAAATACACTCTACACGCCTACTGAAGGATTAAGAACATTTTGAGCAACTTTTGTGAATTAAAAAAAAGTGTAACTGTTAACTTTGATAAATAATAAACAATAATAATATAGAAAACAGCGTGCACAATAGGCTTCCTACTTCAAAATACTCAGTAAGGCACCCTCTCCTTCCTGTTTAATTTGTGTAAAGTCATAAATATGTGATAGCTTGAAGAATCACCAGTCAAAGAATCACCATGTGTTGCCTCTTCAGGCTTCACTATCACATATTTATGCTCATATCTATGCTGTCTTAAGCTGGCTTCGCAGATCCTAAGTTCCCTATTTAAAAAAAAAATATATATATATATATAGGGTGTCCCAGGTTTTACCATACAAACTTTAGTAGTATTTTATGAGCAAAAGTAAAAAAAAAATGTTAAACAGAGTGTTTCCTCTAGAGCACTTAGAATATCTTTGTTTTCTTTGATGATACGAAAAAAGTCAACGGCGAAAATTGTTCAATTCAAAGAGACTAATATTCCGATAAACAAAATCGTTCTTTAATGTCACTTTATAAGATTCTTCTAATTATTCTATATGTAAAAGTATTTAAAAGTGTCAAAAAATAATATTACGAGATATTTTATTTGATTTATCTCATTATTCTGTACTAGGGCTTCAATATACGATCGAATTTGACGCTATCCGGATACCCGATTATTCGGACAGCGAAAACAAGTGACGCTTCAAAACCGCAATATTCGGGTTATTCGCGGATCTGCAGATACCCGAACATTTGAAGCGTCGGATCCGGATCCGCGGATCCGAATCTACGTTCGCGGTGAAGTCGACCGAAGTCGCCTAGCAATCTAGAAAATTTTACAATCAACAAATTGATATCTTTTATCTGCTATCACGACATAATCTGAGACGATAATAATTTCCAATTGCCGGGAATCGTAAATTATTTCTGCTAAGAATTTGTGTCTGAAATTATCGTAAATTTTATTTTATTACGTTTACACTATACATTTGGTTACATTTCACAAAGGTTCTCTCCGTATTTTTCTTTCACTCGCATTTATATAAACTAAATAAAATATTCACATATATTCACATATTCGTTAATTCCTACCAATTATTCGAGAGTCCTTCGGCTGTTATAAAATCTCGAAAACAGTTACTATTATATATTCTTAACACTTTCTTACATCTGTCGACTTTACATCGCTAAGTCCTGAGCAGAATATAATATAAAATATCCTTTCTTTTTATAAAGTATTGCAAAGTTGTGAGGGCAAGATCAACATGTTAAGCAGTTGGGTGTGGAGGCATTGCGAACGTTCGGCGGATGGTTCGGAAGCAACCTGCAAAATCTGCAATATAGTGCTTCGTACAAAAGGATCAACATCGTCGATAAATAAACATTTACGAGTTGTTCATGGAATGAACATCGAAGACAGTGCAGAAAACAGAGACCGCAAGTACGGAAAGCATTCTGCTATAAAATATTATTTACAGTAATGTAGATATTTTTATATTCGAAATGGATATTTGGTAGCAATTTATGTAATTTTATTTATCTGAAGTGGCATAAACTAACGTAGCGGAAATGCTACCAGAAAAGACTACTATAATTGCGAAAAAAGTATACGAAACTATAATAAATATTACAATAATTGTTGTAGTTTTGTGATCTTTTTTGCAACCGCAGTTGCTTTTTCCATAAGGGACTTGCTACGTTAGTTTATGCCACTTCAGATAAATAAAATTGCATAAATTGCTATCACAGATCCAACACCTTGCCCTCACAACTTTGCAATACTTTATAAAAGGAAAGGATATTTTATATTATATTCTGCTCAGGACTTAGCAATAGCGTGTAAAATCGATAGATGTAAGAAAGTGTTACGAATATATAGTAACTGCTTTCAAGATTTTATGATAGCCGAAGACTCTCGAATAATTAGTAGGAATTAACGAATATGTGAATATATGTGAATATTTTATTTAGTTTATATAAATGCGAGTGAAAGAAAAATACGGAGAGGACCTTTGTGAAACATAACCAAATGTATAGGCGCTGGCCAATGCGGGTTGATAGGGGTAAGATTGAGGTGGTATCTCACAGCGATCGTCGGCCATGAGTGGACCCACTGCTTAACGTCTCTTCCGAAAGACAGAGCCCAGTTTTCCATCTAGGATTACCTAGTACCTAGCGGATTCTGTCCGCTAGATGAAGGGAGCGGCGTTTTTACTGGAACAATTTCCAAATAGCCTAGCGGGATTCGAAGAACCCGGTTCTCTGGATTACGAATCTGGCGCTCTACCCACTAGACCGGCCGCTCCCTTTTTTTGATAACTTTACTTTAATACTTTTATATGTAAAATAATTAGAAGAATCACATTATATAAGAATCATATATTATAAAAACATCATACAATTCTATTTAAAAAAATAGAATTGACCTTAAAATCTCGTAAAAAGAGATATTAAAAAAAATTTTAATTATCAGAATATTATCCCTTTGAATCAAACAATTTTCGCCGTTGACTATTTTCGTATCATCAAAGAAAATAGAAATATTCTAAGTACTCTAGTTAGAGAAAGCATGTCTTGTGCAACATAAATCTTAAAATGCTTTATTAGAAAATTATAGCAAAAGTTAGAATTTCGTATTGAAGAAATAATAACGGTCTTGCCATAGATAAGTAACACGCTGGATCATAAGTGATACGCAGATCAATAATGTTTATCTTATCTGCTTCTTCTAGTCGTGTTTACCATTTAAAATAATTAAAAATGATGATAAAAACTTGTATTAATAACGAGCAGTACTTTGTAAAACATTATCCAAAATGCCGTAAATTTTCACAAACAAAGAATACACAGATATTTATTATATATATACACAGAGAGAACGGTTTCTTTGGATTTAGTAATCCTATTTGTTTGATTCAAATTTCTTTCAGTGAAACAACATATGCGTAGACGAAATAATATGTTTTTGAATGAAAAATTTTTGTGTTTAATCCAAGAAAACTCTATTATTTAACGGAAAAGACACTATTCTTTGAAGCAATATCTCCCAAACAAATAATATATTATTTGGTTACCATAAATGTAATAAGCGTTTTCACCGCTAGGCGGCTGCTAAACTCGTAAGTAAAATTCGACCAGAAATCGTATATAAGACCCCACGGCGAAAGCGTCTATCACTCGCAGTTGTACACATCATTGGAATCCATCACACCGGTCACTCGAGTGATGGAGATATGACAATTATTTATTATTTATTTATATATATATGTAGCAGTCAACCGACTACCACATATATCATATATAAATAAATAAATAATAAATAAATGTTTAAGACATTTTTATAAAGCATTGATATTTAAATGAAACAATAGTATTATTAAAGCGATAGAGAATATGTTTTTCGTTTTAAACAATTTTTTTATTTAAGACAAAGATATATATTCTTTGAAAATCAAACAATCGTATTTGTTGAATCAAAAATTTGTTTGTTTGGACTATTCCAAAAGATAAATTTGTTTGAATCTAATAAAATTTATTAAATCCAAAGAAACCGTTCTCTCTGTGTAAATATCAATAAGTTGAGTCATTTAGAATTCTTCAAAACATATATCCGTCGGATATATGCTTGACACCAAAGTTTCAAATGTAAACTTAAACGAAGTCCGTCTTTGTGTAAAACCAGATTGCAAAATTCATCGTTATTTCGATTCTCATCAGTTGTGACCGGTAATAATGATATCGGCCCAATGAAGAATAATATTTGATGTGCATTATCATATCTTCTTGAAGTGCAGATTAATTCCATTTCCCGCAGCCGTGAAGGTCGAACGTGGGTCTAGAAAGCTCGTGTGCTCTTTGGTCTGCCAAATCTCGTAATCTCTCAGCAACAAAGCTAGAACGACTTTTGCGTGCAATTGACCCACTTTCATTCCTGCAAACAATTTATATGAGACTAGCTTGATACCTGATGTGCTTCGCTACAGTATGTAACTACTTTAAATAAAAAACCAAGTCGATATCTCATCGGGCCTAAGAGATATTGAGGAATCAGTGAAAACACATTTTCTTCATACCTCGGTCGAAAGTTTAACATTTACTCCCTGTGAGAAGTACACGCGCGCCCTCTATAACCTTAAACCTTAACGCCCTTTAACCTTAAAAATAGTCATCAATATTGTTCTGTCGTCAGTTAATTTAATATTAAAATATTATTAAAGTCAATTCAATAATCTAGCAAAAATGAACAATATGTCATCTGATGAATCCGTAGACGAGGAAGAAGTTATACGAAATTTCGATGCAGAAGCGCGATTGATAATAAATACATGAATTATCAAAACTGTATATTTACCGGAGATATTACTTCTAACTACTCTAACATCAAGTTTGAAAACTGTGTTTTTTATGGAAGTTTTCTTAATAATTGTGATCATTCAAGTAAAAATAAAAACGATAAAAAAAGCAATAAGAGTTTTTAGCTTATAATATGTTTTTTTTTATAAATTTTATTATAATTAATATAATTTGTTAAACTAATGAAAATAAATACATTTTTGATAGAATGGAATTAATTTATTTTTACAAAATATGACAAGACTTGACTCTTCGAATGTATTTGATGCCTGCCCCCACGACCAGCAGCACTCGCTTCGCTCGTGCCGCAAATGTCGGGGGCAGGCATCAAAAACATGCTTATTAACATTTAAAGTTAAAAAAGTAAAATTAATAACGTACTTTCGACCGGCTATGAAGATAAATCGTATACACTACGCGGGCCAAAAGTTGAAATCTCGGTCCTGCTCGTCATGATGCCCTCGGCTTCGCCTCGGGGCATCATGACGCGCAGGGCCGAAAATTCAACTTTCGGCCTTGTAGTGTAATATACTATTTACCCCTTTACACCCCTAAGAGGTCGTATTTTAAAAATCCCTTCTTAGTGAGTGCTTACTTCATGGAAGGAATATACTCCCGAATTTCATGTTTCGGTTTAGAGGTTTGGGCTGGGCGTTGATGTCAGTCAGTCAGGACATTATAATATATATATATATATATATCCACACACACACACGATTACAGTGATCAATCATTAAGAAATAATGAGTTTCCCAGTAGTGTCTTATCAGATTGGAAGTAATCGAATCTCAAGTGCAAGAAATCTTAAATAACTTCTTTAAAAAATCCCAGATAGAAAAAAATCTCTTTCTTTTTTAGAAGGATAATTTAAGATGATTGCATAGTAATGATCGATTACGCAATTAATCGAGAGAGATATATATATGTATAGTCTTTTGTATTACTTTTCTCGTGATAATCCTCTCATTTATTAGATAACGATGTATTGGATAGCTTAATTATATAATTGGGTTTATACGCATACAAAGTTATTTATCGTAACCCAGATAACACAGCTGATCTTTATGAATTCATAAAGATCAGATTCAGATCTTTTTGAATTCATAAAGATCAGCTGTGCTATCTGGGAAGATCTCTGATCAGGAAGAACAATTTTATTTCAATATCTTTTTCTCTATTTTGATAAGAATCTACAGTAAGTTGTTTATCTTGATATTTATTTTGCTATTACTTTTTTCTTATCTTTTCAGGTCCTTTCTTTTTAATATGCTTTTGTTCTTAAGTAAAAAAGTTATTTATCTTAAGTTAACTTTATCAATAACGGAAATGGCAAGTCATAATCTCTCATCAGAAAGTAGAATTTAATTTCGATATCTACGTTGATAAGATCTTGATGGCATATTTTTTTATATCTATTTTGCTGTCACTTTTTTCTTTTTCTTTCACGTCTTTTTTTTAATGCTTTTATTCTTAGGAACAATATATATTTCTAGAACATTATCTATCTATATTACTATTGTTCTTATTATCGCTTACCTACGCACATCCTAGGACCAATCCCGAACGTCATGTAGGCATCGGGAATGGCGTTGCCTTCGGCGAATCTGTCGGGGTTGTATATTTCTGGTTCATCCCAGAATCTAGGATCCACACCAAACCCATATAAGGAGATATATATTGGCGTGCCTTTCTCGATGATGATATTGGTATTAGGAATCTGGAATTTTATGTATATTTTTAAATATATAAAATAAAAACTATAAAATACATTTTGCAGACAGCGTAAATTTTGTTATGAACAAAGCTGCTTTAATAATAGACAATTTACCATGAAATATATTAATATTCAATCATTCCAAACGTGTGCAAGTTATCATATATTATTCAAAAGTTATCTTGTTTTATTCTTTATTAAACAAATCTTATAGAAAAATTTGTGATTTTTAGTTTCTTTTGCACTTCTGTTCAAGTTCGAGAATTCTGAAATATTTTAGATCGAGTTAAATAGACCGTAATGAAGTCAGAGATCTTTCTAAAAGTATTACAATTGGATTTCAAGATTGACCTTGTAATCCTGACGAGTGTATCTGTCGATGGTAGACACGGGTGGATGCAGCCTCAGACTTTCGAGTATAGTTTGGTCGAGATATTTCATTTCCTGGAACGCCTCGTATGTCCAGCCGTGTTTCTCGATCGCGCTATTAATGTCCTTCCTGGCTAGCTCCTGATACTCGGGATGCTTCGCCAGTTCCATAAGGGTGAAGGATGTGCATGTAGAGCTCGATTCAAAGCCGGAGAAAAAAGTACCGGACTGATACAGCAGATTGTCTCCCTCGAACTCTGTGGTAAGCATTCAGTATTTATCGCTGTCTTTATCTCCTTTATCTCTTTGATTTTAATAGCGAACATTTAAATGTAAGTCGAAAACAATCCCAAGTGTTTTTAGAGGAGAATTGATAGATATTGTAAGAAAATGTTGAAAATTAATGATATGATAATAATAAATACGATAATGAAATTACATAGGTACCTAATTTCTAATTTTATGTCAATAATTCAGTTAGTTTAGTTGAAACAAAATTACGAATTTTCTTGGCCAATTAAAATCGCGAGAGTAATATTCACAGTGTCAAAAGTGCAAAGAGTCACACTAACTGTAAACGGGATTTTGCTCGCCGTTTTTTATTTGGATCAGCGAATCGATGAAATCGCCTCGTTTCTCGCCGGTCCTCTCGCGGTTCTCCATCGCCGTCCAGAAGATTTTTCTCACGAAGGCGGAGTTGAAAAGCATCTTTGTACCGATCACTTCCACCAGTTCGGGCATGAAGAACACTGTTACGAGGGCAACCATCCTCTTGAATCCATAAAAGAACTGCTGAACTGCAGAATTATTTCCGAGTTACATGTGAATCATTAACATTTAAAATCTTCCATCTGTTTAAGTGTAGATCGATGATTTGGCTTCGTAGATTTCAAAAGATAAAAACGAACCAAGCGATTTATAATTCAAAAAGTTGCAATTTATAGTAAACTGTTTTTTTTTTTTCAATGATTTTATTAGCTTTACTACTTACTTGACTTGGTGCACTTCTGCTAATTTTTGAAATAGGTAATACGTTAAGTCGAAAACAAGTACCTGCGACCGAGAACTCGTTCGGATAGTAGAAGGAATCTATCTCGGTGCCGAGCGCGATTGAAGCGATCAGGTCGGTCGTGTACTTGTAGTTGAGATCTTGGGCGTCCAACACCTTCACGCTGTCGTGATTCGCCGATTGATCTTTTATATATTTCATCATGGGCTCTGCGGTCTCCAGCATCAACGGCAACATCTGCTTTAACTTGCCCCTCGTCAGGGTAGGGGTGATCTTGGTTCGCAGATATTTCCAGGCCGGGTTCTTTAGACCGAACAGATTCTTCATGCCGATACTGTCCTTTTGATTGGAGCCGGCGAAGTGGCGGTCGGAGAAATTGTCAAAGTCGCGGATCATGAAGTGCTTAATGACATCTGGATCGCGTAGCAGCAGGCACGGCTTGTGGAAGATGTAGAAGCCGACGAAGGGCGCGTCCGGACGGGCCATCTTGTGCAGGTCACCGATGTGCCATCCCGGTGCGGAACGGAAGAGCACGGCATCCTTGAAGTTGCCGAAGATCAAGTTGGGAGTAAGGAACTCGACGCCGCGTCTCTTCCAGTAGTTCACTTTGTAACTGAATGATAGACCAATATTATGCATATAAAGCAGTTCTTATTTTAATTTTGAACACAATTTTAATCAGCTTCAGTTTGAGGCTCAAAGATTATTAGTAATATCAAAAGTAGATATCTGCACGATAAAATCTGAGTAATAATTATTATTTAATCTAACTTTTACATTTTATTATAAATAATTGTTATCTAATCTAAATGAGAAATCTAATTTTAAGTAACTATTAAATATTATTTAATCACTTTTACTCACCTGGCATATATCCAGAATAGCACTATCACTGTAACGATGAATATGAGAGTGATCAGCATGATGTATTGTCTTTTTCTTCACGTTTACTTTAAGTAACTGACTCAAGCGGACTTCTCCACCGGCTTTATAAACGATAACCGATTGCTCGCCTACTTCATAGTCCTATCTGGATAATGAAATGCGTTGAAGAGGGACGAAAACAATTGTGAGAAAGCAGAGTAGCTGGAAAGAAAATTCATGAAGTTACACATCGATCGCAGTCTTTTCCTTATCGCTTCCTGTTTTGTTCAATGATCTCGATAATCATCGAAATGACATATATTTCGTATAATTACAGATAAAGAAAAAGTAAAATGACGAATAATCTCTTATTAACAGATAGTTATTTTATCGTCAGTTTCGGTACAAGTCGTGCGATTCTTTGGGCATTTATATTTGTCTTCAAGGTTCGTCTTTCAAACGCTCATCTTTATCCTTCAAATACTCTGTTTCTGGTTATCTAGTTCTGTTATCTGAGAGTGTTATGTTTTTTATATTATACAGAAACTTTGAACTTTTACATCTTTTATTTTTTATATACACAATAATTTTCGTGCTTTGGAATATCTCTTTTTCTATTGCTATCGCGGGATATTATAAAGACTGTGTATTATTAGAAACTGTGACACTACTTTAGATCTTAATCTTTGGTGACGCAGCTTAAATATAACAATCATTTTAGAAATATTTAAAAAAATCTCTGTATCGCAGAATTATCTTTTCGCGGGATAAGAAGACAACAGAAGAGGAAAATCGCACGTCATACACTGCCGTCAGAAAGTTCCCGGACATTTGCCAAAGGCTGATGGCAGAGAACGAAACGTAGGGGAGACCGGGGCTCGTTGGCACCGTTTTCCACAATTTCGGCATTTGAGTTTTTATACAACTAATTATCATGATTAAACAGTACTAATGTGATAGAGAGAACCTTTCTTTACATTTTCATGCCAGGAACGCTCCTGTATACTGTATAGTTTCTTTTGTAATAAGTGAAATACGAACATGCTGCATTGTAGCTAACTTGCCCCGATAGTAGGGTAAGTTGGCTATGCGACAAAAGTCCATGTTAAATTAATGAAAACGTAATAGAAACACAAAACGGGTAACAGATACGTACTTCTTGATAAAGATTGTATCTTTTAAAGTTATTTTGTAATGATCGAATAGCAAAATGCTGTTGCAAAAAAACAATTGTAAACCTATTTTAGATGTAGCTTTCTTCAACATAAAAATATTAATATAAATATATATCTAGCTTCTATCAGTATTGTAGGTAGCAAATCACATGCTCAAACAGGTCTCACGCGCGCGTCAACAACACAAGCTAAGCATGTCTTGATATGAGCCAACATACCCCATCCCTACATACGTTTTATTTCAGTCATTTTATTATAATAAATTACTGTTGTTAGTCAAAATAACATGTCGTATAGTAACAGAAACTTTTCTTTTAACTAATGATACGTCACTTTGATTTACTTCTCAAGCTGAAGAACATTAATACGATATTTGAAACGCTCGAAAATTTACTTGCCACCTCTTGAATCAGAGTTTTCTCTTTTTCTATTGTAATACTTGTTTGATTAAAATAAAACTTTGGGAAAAGTACCTACGTCATAAAAGAGATATTTTGTGATTACTTTTCCATTGTTTTTTTCGCTAGAAATACATAAACGGGACGCATTGCCAACTTGCCTCTTGTGCCAACGAGCCCCGGTCTCCCCTATAGTCTCTTACGTCTATCGTAGTCATAGACGTGAAGCAAGGCAGAGAAAAACGTTTCGTTCTCTGCCATCAGCCTAACTACGTAAAGTCATGAAAAGCTATATCGTGTCGATACGTGGCAATACGAACGTATATAGTTACCTATACGTTTTCTCTGCCTTGCTTTACGTCTATGACTACACGTTTCGTTCTCTGCCATCAGCTTTATTTAATTAGCAGAATTATACGTACAGAATGTTTGTAAACATTGTTTTTTGTAATGTATCGTGAATTGTTATTTTTGTGCTCTGTTGCTCGTCATTTGCTAGTCGTGGAAGAGATATACAACTGTTACATGGACAATCATCAGTTGAGATTGTGATTAGGTGTGATTGCGACCACACACGCTGCACAATCTTATCTATTCAAAAAAGTTTCTTTCCGATTTTTAATTAGTAGTGTGTCTTCTTAAATTAACTTAATTAACTTTTATTTACGACGATTTATCCACCCAAGTAAGTAAATATAGGAAATTTTTTATATAAGTATACTCAACTGAGATTGCCCATGTAACAGTTGTATATCTCTTCCACAAATGACGCACAAAAATAACAATTCACGAATACATTACAAAAAATGTTTACAAACATGTACAATATTCATGTTAATGTACAAAATATGTTAAATAAGGCAAGTGTCCGGGAATATTCTGACGGCAGTGTATCCCACACAGCAAAATATATCTGAGATATAGCCCAGATATCTTTATGCCTACAATTTTAAGTCAAATCTGAGATATCTTATTTTCAGATATTTACAGAATATCTACAGGATATCATTACTCGATATCACATTATATCTTTGAAAAAGACATCTCTGTAACATTTGCATTCGAATATATGGCCGATTCATAGTTAGCTCTTATATTTTATAAAGATCAACTCAAGTTTATTCGTAGCCAATAAAACAATCCGAGAGGATTTGTCCCGACGAAAGCCACACGCCGTGAGGGAACTTAGAAAATTTTCACTCGAGCGGCGCCGGAGGTAACGACCGCGGCGCGAAAGCAACTCGCCGCGAAGGAACTTGGAAAATTTTTGCTCGGGCGAGCGCTAGTAACATGCGCTGTCGCGACGCGGCTACATGCGCCAGTACCTTCTCGTAAGCAAAAATTCTTACGCACTAGGATAAAAGGCGAGCCTGTGAGATATTTGGCTCTAATATTTTTCGTGATACCTCCAAGATATCATGCAGTGTAGAGATGGCAAAACGCAAAATATTGGAATAGTATTGAAGCATAATTTTGAATTTATTGCGAATTCTTATAAAAAGAACTTCTTTTATATTTGAAGGACTCAGAATTGGGGACATAAAAATGAATTTTTTATGAACTCTTAAGAATCATTTTAGAACAGAGAATAAATACGGAAAAAGAATTAATTTCATAAATCGAGAATTTAAAAAGAATTCTTCGTTTCTTCTTGCTATTTGGGTTGTATGTAACATATCTGCTTTTAAATGAGGCATAGATATCCGACATATATGCAGAATCAGATATCATATCCGGAGATGAAATTATCATGGCTTTTTATGATCTTGGAGATGTCTTTGAGATATTCTCATGATATCTTGCGCAATCAGATATTCCGTCATTCAGATATCTTCTGGATATCTTGGAGATATATTTTGCTGTGTGGGATACGTTGCTCCGATGTCTCATCTATTGGGATGTTCACAGCGAGTTTATTCAGAGAAAAGGAGAAAAGACTGGTTATTTTCTACGCTTGCGCGTTTAGGAAAATCCACTGTCTTTTTAATTGTATATCAGAATTATTAAGAAAATGGAGTTAATAATGGGTACTGAAAGTAATAACGCGGTGTTGGTGCGTGATGAGTTATCGGAATGACAATATTTAATTATAATTTATAATGCATAATTATAATTCGGGCGTTTTGGCTCCACTTTGAGCTATATCTTCAGTGATGTTAAATAAAGTAAATAAAAATAATTTAATAATGTAATTTTCTTATGCTCTCCGTTGAGCCAAAAATGAGTGTTTCAAGATTGAATGATCAAAAAGCCATGTAGTTTAAAACCAGACGATTGGCACGTAGTTTGACTAAATGAATCATAGGTCTGTAATATGATCGCACCTAAACATGATGATTAGCGAAATTGACAATAGAGAAATCAGAGCCAGTTCATCATAGTCGAGAGAACGTGAAGGTAAAGTCGTAGAAAATTACATCAATTGGTCGAGATATGGTAATTAAAAAGCAATCGATAATATTATAATAATGTTATGGTCGAAGATAGTCATGTTATTTGAAAGATGAGAACTGTGGAATATGGCTAGAACAATAACTGAAGTTGAGAAAATTTAAGTAATAAATAAATAACAGAGTGAATAGAGTCATTGATGTCGTAGGTTACATGGTCACAACAGTATAAAAACATACAAAGTAGGTAAAAGTAAATAAATAATAACATTCAAAATGTGCAAACAAAAATAAAGTGAAATTAATAACATAATGTTATAGTGATAAAGGTGATAAATAAATAAATAAGTAATAAAAAAATCAATAGTCGATTATAAATATAAATTTGTAACATGTGTGAAAAAGAGTGGACACAATGGACAAGATTTACAATTTGTTTAAAATAGAGACATATGCCAAATAGCAAAGTGACGTCAGAAGACGACATAATGACATCTATTTTTAGTCATTTTTAGTCTATGACGTCGGCGGCTAATAATGGACGTTTATAAGACGTCATTTCTTAGACCAACTAAAGACGTGGGCATTTTGAAGACGTCTTAAAGTCGTCCAAATAAGGTCTTTTTGTAACATAACTATTTTTACTTCTTAATGTTGTATAATAAAGTAATAATAAAATAAAAACCACAAAATTAACTACAATATGTTTGTTTCGCAACTTTATGATTGAAGCGGTGAATTTATGGTATAAGTGGATGTAGTTGCGTGTGATTATAGTTTTGTGATAACTATTTTATGCAGTATTTTAGCTATCAAGAAGATATCATTACAAGATTTTTGAACACTTTAAAGATGTACCTGTTATAGACAAGTACAGTCAATAAGCAAGCGTCAGAATCAGAAGATCGTCACTGCAGTCCACTGGATCATCAAGCAACACGGGGTACTGTACTAGGATGGGTGACCGCCTTGAGAGAACGGCTATTATATAGGCACACGATATGTAAAGAAACAGTTAAAAAATCGTTTTTTTTTTATAAACGTTTATTAAGTGGACATTTTAATAAAGGAAGTATAGGCTCTCTAGACTAAAACAATATGAGTAGGTGAGGCAATTATAGCCAAGCGCAGTAGTCAAAGCGCAAACAATTTGTAAAAATAAAAGAATATATTAACGTATATTAGCGTTAATATATTCTTTTATTTTTACAAATTGTTTGCGCTTTGACTACTGCGCTTGGCTATAATTGCCTCACCTACTCATGGACATTTTAACATTTTAATTTCATAAAAAACATTTCTAGAAACCGGTATGTCGTATAACATTAGTCCTATTTTTGCCGTCAATAAGACGTCAAAAAATGACGGCTCACGGGAGTGACATTATCGACACGTCATTTTCGAGTCTCGTGAGACCTATTTAGGACGTCTAATTGGTCATTTTATGACCAAAATTTATCGTCATTTTGACGTCATTTTGCTACTTGGGAACTATTTTTACTTCTTAATATTGTATAATAAAGTAATAATAAAATAAAAACCACAAAATTAACTACAATATGTTTGTTTCGCAACTTTATGATTGAAGCGGTGAATTTATGGTATAAGTGGATGTAGTTGCGTGTGATTATAGTTTTATGATAACTATTTTATGCAGTGTTTTAGCTATCAAGAAGATATCATTACAAGATTTTTGAACACTTTAAAGATGTACCTGTTATAGACAAGTACAGTCAATAAGGAAGCATCAGAATCAGAAGATCGTCACTGGTCTAGTTTGCACCGAAGTCTTAAATCCGATCCTGCTCCGGTGCGCATCGAATTTAATAATGTACTCTTTCCACTGGAAGTAGAGTACTTGCACTGAGAGAAATGTTTTGTTGAAACTACCAAAATTTTGTTACTGACGCAAAAACTATTTGTTGATATGTGATCAAACAAACCGTTGGTTACCACGCCGATATTATTTTGTTGACTGTTTGGTACGATGTACAATAATCCTTTGTAGTGAAAAATTGAATATTTTGTTACCGGAACAAAACGTTACATGAGAATAATATATTCAAACAAAATCTTTTGTTAAAATAGAGTGCATATTTTATTCTATTAAATAAACTTCTTTGTGTAAAATGTAAATTCTTTGTTCTTGCAACTGTAGGGGAGACCGGGGCTAGACCGCTAGTTTTTTTTCGGTGCCGATTTTTAACAACAAAATAAATAATTTAAGTTAAAATTGGTATACCACTGTAAAGAGTGAACCTTTAGCTACAAAATTTATACAGGAAATTTTTATCTACGTCGCTTTGTTTAACCGGTATAGAGCAAAAACGACAACGGTGCAAAAATTGAAATCTCAAAAATGCCGGGGTTGAACCGATACCCCCCGGGGTAAATCCGTTACACTGCATTTTCAATACATATACGTATATCTAATCCTGAAAAATGATAGGATACATTTTAATAATTGTTTTTTAAGAGAAAAATAAAAATTTATTTCAAATTTTTATGCGAAACATTAAAAAATAATTGTTTTACCTATTCCATAAAACAATCAAGGCACGTGAATACAGATCCTGACAAGCGCACGCATGTGTTGTGTGCCCTACGCTCGCACGCAATGCACTGTTTCCCATATGCTCTGCTTGTCAACTTCTTTGAGCACACGCAGCACGTATTATCCAAGTCTTCGTCAGAATCCGACCGCTGCTGCTTCCTTGATTTCGATTTACGCCCACTGCTCGTCGAAGGCTGTGGTTCTGTTTGTGTGGCATTTTTTTTGGGCCGGCCTCTTAATTGTTTTTGCGGCTGCGGAAACGCTCATTTTATCTTTTCTCACCGCAAGAACTGCCTTCTTGAGTTGCTCCTTGTCGACGGGAGTCGTTTTGCGACGATACGTGCGTACCATTTCCCTCCTATACAACTGACGCACGTGCAAGGAAAGACAGAATCACGCCGCTCGAGGGAAACCTAACCTGAAATCGCCGTGAGCTGAAGTCGTGCGCCCGGCGCGCCACAGTGACGAGACTAGCAGACCAGCCCCGGGTGCTCACTAGCGGATAAGCCCCAAACATAAGTTTCAGGTTTGATCGCCCACGAAATATTAGACATCAACGATAATGAGAAAACTACACTGGATTCGTGTTCAGCATGCATTACTCTTTATAATCACTTACTTGAGATTCGGTGATACAATAATATTCAAGATATTACAAAATTTCCACGCGCAGAAAATTTCACTTTCACCTTCCGAAAACACGTTTGCCCTCGTAAAAATCATAACACGGCAGGTAACCTGCCGAAACTCCGTTGGTCACATGGATACCATGAGCAGCATTTACAATGTTAATAGCGAGTTCGCACAATATACAGGTTCCGAGATATTTGATTTTGCGGATTTACCCCGTTAGCGGTCTAGCCCCGGTCTCCCCTATATATATATATATATATATATATATATATATATATATATATATATAATATATTAGGGTGATTCAAAAAAACCCTTTTTTTTTATTTATTGCGAGTCACCTCAAAATATCAAAGCTTACCTAAAAAAAAAGAATTTTCCTCAAAAATTGAGCAAAATCGAACAAGTTTTAGAGGTCGCTACCAGCGATTTTCAATATTTTTGATTAAAAAATCGGTTTTTTTTTCAAATGTTCAAAATTGCATAACTTTTCGAGTTTTAATGATAGAGGCATGAAATTTTCAGGGAATCTTCGTCAATTCATGTAGTTTATGAATATCGAATAAGAAAATTTATTTTCGGAAACAATTTTTTTACGTTTCTTTTGTTTATAATAAAAAAATAATCGTGTACAACAAATAGGCGCCAGCGATCTGGGACATGGTTTTGACTTTAAATTACATCTAGGTAATCCAAAAACACATTTTAATAATCAAATGCTTGAACATCGGTGAATTTATTGCTGAAAATTAGTTTAAACAACAAATTCAAAAAACTACGTTACCCATAATGTAGAAATAACGCATGTCGTAATATTTATTTAGGTGTCTGTATTGCATTCCAACTTTTGTTGTCAAATTTAAGTTGATAGAATAATAAATTATCCAAATGCTACATATTCAATAATTTTTTGTTACAACATCAACTTCTTTTCTGCCTAATACAATAACACCATTCAATTTTACGAATTGCAATTGTTTTTTTACTGCGACTCATATTTGTAAAATGGATAGATTAATAACAATGCTACTTTTTTGTAATTTGTCATAATAATTTTATTTTCAAAGAACAATAAGTACAATGTATTTTTTTAAATTATATTATATACATAATAAAATAAAAATTGATGAAGGGCGACACCAAAAGATTTCAAAAGGAATATTTGTCGATCGATATCGCAACAATCGTAGAGAGTATATAAAATCTGGATTAGTAAGAAACAAAAATTTAAAAAAAGTAATAGTATGTCGGGATTAACCGGGGAAATAAATACGGAATGTAAGTAAACTATTACTATTGATTTTACTGTAATTATTACTATGCAAGACATGTAACGTAACATCAATATATTAACTATTTCTTTTTAAAAAATAAATAAATAAAAGTTACTATACATAAGAAATATATACTATAAAATTAAAAATACATATTAAATGTGTAGGTTTAAAATTGTGCGAACCTCATCTGCAATGGTTGAGATATAATAAGGGACCATGGACCGAGGTTGTTGAACATTGGGAGGCAAGTCGACTTGCTAGAATAACGGATATGACTGCACACAAGGATGGAAATGTTCATCTCATTTTTACGAAATGGCCAATTTTAAAACATCCGCAGGGTTACAAATTGGGTGAATATTTTAGCAGCAGTATTTTTATTTCGAAAAGTTCGTAGAAGCCATGTTACTGATCATTTTTAACAATTTTTACAGATCGAATCTGATTATACTGCACAATTCGGAAACATACTTTCTATATACAATGAATGGCCAGAGTTTTCACGAAAAATATATGCTCTTATGAAAATTGAAATTAAAGATAAAGTATATGAGGAACAATTAAACCAAATAAATGAAAATACATCAGAAGGTAACACATAAAATTAACATTTTCTATTATTATTTAATCTAATTACTTTGCTATCCCATGATAATATGGATACATTTATTTTGTAATCCCTCAATTTTTTTTAGAAGAAAGAAATATTAGACTCTTAAAACTATTGCCAGCATTATGTATCCCAACAATGAGAATACGTAAGGGTACGAAAAGCATGAAGCTTACAATAAGTGAATCATTAAATTCTATTCATTTTATCAGTAAATGTAAGTAATATTGTTATATCCTTTATATTTTATGTAAAACAATTTTATGTATGTAAAAATATAATTGCTATAGTTGAGCTGAAAGAGATATTTATTTCTTGTTATTCCAGAGTTTTGCTGATTTTAAACATGATATTGAACGTCAAAGGAATAGAGCAGCTGCGTTAAATTTGACTCTGCAACCATTTATTATTTTCGTAGGACGTGACGCTAGCTCAGTTAACGCATACTACGTTTGCATCGATAAAACATTATACAAAGTTGAAAGTGCTCTTAAAGCTGTCGACGTATGCTACAAGTGCTTTTTTGTATTGCATGCGTGCTATCCTAAAGAATCTCAACAAATATGGCTTCTAATACAAAAATGTTTGTATAATATGACAACTGAGCACGATGTATGTAATAGCAAAGTTACATCCATCGAAATGACTTTAAGCAAGATGTAAAGAGATTATTTCTTTATTATTTTTAAAAATATTTTATTTTACGATAATGATTGATTGAAACAGCCGACTCTGCTATGCGTTATAAAATTACTTTTATGTATAAATACGTTTTTCTTCGCGATTACGACAACCGTATTGATAATAAAAAATTGCTTTTTGCTACTATATTTTATCTACACGGTAAAATATCTTATTATCTTATAAGTAAACACATTTATTAATTAAAAAAGTGGAGAATGCCAATGTTGCATTAAATTTTATATTACTCTTCACATTTTTGTAAGTTCAAAAAAAATTTCGATTTGCAAGTATAGTATATTAATTATTTCTTCAGAATAATTTATAGTATAATTAATTGCCGTCAATAAACTAAAAAATTTATAAATTTAAAAAACTCATAAATCTAATTGTAAGTAAATATTACTATATGTAACAATAAACTAAATAACAATTTTACTTATCTTGTTATTTGTTATATGATACTCATGATCCAGCATCATTATTTATAGCTGTCTAATTAAATCAAGCCTTTATGATATACTTATTACTTTAAGTGTGATAAAAAATTCGTAACAATATTCAGAATTTATTGACATTGGTCTCTTATAAATAAGTAAATCAATAAAACATTGAAGACGCTTTCACCACGAAAGTTGGATTAATTCTCTGCCAACGATGCTCGTAAAATGATCTCTATCTTTCTCAACCAGATCATGCAATATATCTAGCCTTTTCTTTTACTTCGAGCAACACATTTATTCTATGATATGTTCAATAATAGTGTCATATGTCCATTCACAATGTAATATATGGCTATAATATATCTCAGTCCATGATTTAATCGTTAAACCAAACTTATGAAAAATAAATTTAAAATGCTTCAACACACAATTTAAAAATCTTAAAAAATTTATAAAACATCTGTGTGTTAACATTGTAGATAATGATTTTATATATAGTCATTTTGATAAACATCGTTTATTTAATATTTTCTGGCGGGCTTGTAAATTTTACTAGCAGATGTTGTTTTGGCTCGAACGCTGGTGACTGTCAAACGGAGGACTAAGAAATTGTTAGGCAGGTATCATACCGTTCCGTATTGCTTTAACAAAAGTGTTTTGTACCATAACAGATTATTTTGTTAAAATTACCAAATAAAATTTATTTTGTAACTACAATCAAACTTTATAATTACTACAACCAAATGAGTAACCAAATGATATTGTTTAGTTAACTTAAAAAATTTACCAAATTTTGCTTGGTCAACCAAAAAATTATTACATTTTGCCATCGTAACAAAATTATTTATTATCTGTGAACAACTATATTTTTTTGTTACCATTAGTATAACTTTTCTCTCAGTGTACTAGGATGGGTGCACTGAAAAAAGGTTTTAGTTATAACAACCAAGGCTTGGTGAAATAGTTTCAACTAAACGGTTAGTGATTATGACGAAATAATTTGGTTAATGTTAACATTTTGGTTAATGTTAACCAAATTTGTTAACATTAACCAAATATTTTGTCATAATCACTAAACCGTTTAGTTGAAACTATTTTACCAAGCCTTGGTTATTATAACCAAAACCTTTTTTCAGTGTGACTGCCTTGAGACAGCGGCTATTATACATACACGATATGTAAAGAAGCAATTAAAAAAGCGTTTTTTTTTTTCTTAGATAAAGAAAATGACGTTGATAAGCCGTCACATCCATAAGCTGTCATTTTTTGACGTCTTATTGATGATGGCAAAAATAGGACCAATGTACGACATACCGGTTTCTAGAAATGTTTTTTATGAAATTAAAATGTTAAAATGTCCATTTGATAAACGTTTATAAAAAACGTTCTTTCTCTTTATCTAAGAAAAAAAGAACGCTTTTTTAACTGCTTCTTTACATATCGTGTACGTATAATAGCCGCTGTCTCAATAAGGCGGTCACCCATCCTAGTACAGTACCCCGCCCGTGTTGCTTGACTTCGATGATCCAGTGGACAGTGACGATTTTCTGAGTCTGACGCTTCCTTATTGACTGCCCTTATGGAAAAATACACTCAACTTTTGGTGTTAACCGTTTTTAACAAACTCAAAGCGAAAACCGAAACGTCGGAATCATAATTATGTATTGTACATTATAATTAAATACTGTTATCGCAATAACTGTTATTCCGATAATAGTACTTAATTAACTCACATACCAACAACCGCATTGTACTTTCAATAACTCCACTTTGGTGATTTCATTATCGAGAGTCGAATCTTTTTTTGTTTTGTTAATTCTTTCTATTTATCAGAATTACTGCCTTTATTGGCAGTGACATATTCGTAAAGTGCAACGAAGTGCAGGGAATATTTCTTTTAACACGTGTCAAGGTTCCTGCTGGCTCGATTACCAAATTGATTTCCACGTTGACAGTACACACTTCGTCACATTTGGCAAAATTGTGAACTTAGAAAAGCGATCCAAAACGATCCGACAACACGAATGTTCTCTACAGGAGCCTTAAAATAAACAACAATATTCATGATAAAAAATTTATGGTAAATTATTCATTACAGCAATATTTTAAATGCTACAGCTGAAATCACGTATCTGAAACTTGATAAGACTACACATTTTAATTAATAAGTTAATATTTATAATTTTGCTTAAAAGAGAAATAAATCCTTATAAGTTGTTTCATCGCTTTACGAGATTTATTTTAGCACTTATGATACACAAATTATACATACATATATACATATATATCGTACATACGTACATACAGAGGGTGTCGCAGAAAATCGAAAAAAAGTGTTATTAAAAAAACGGTAAATTTTTCATGTAACGCATTCAAAATCGATTCTACAAATTTGTTTGATATACGTAAGACGTTCTTTTAATCGACACCAAGCGTACAGGGTGAGCGTTCGCTCGAGAACACTTGATCGTAGTATCCCTCGCTCATGTGAAAGGAAACGCCGCTTTTTCCCTTCTCTCTCGCATCGCTACGCTTATTTAATCGAAGAGATGTTCAGAGGTTCACATTCAAACGGCTCGTCTTGTACGTAAACGGAATGAAAACCCTGTATTGTATCGCATGTGACTTTATAACGAGCCTAGTGTAAACGCCGCGCAATCCTCGGAGTAATTTTACTATATTCTACAATCAACCATAAATACAGAGATGCATACGGCGATGCAATCCCATAACTCTTCAAAAGACGTCTAAATGACGAAACGCCTAATCATCTTTCCAGGTCTCTTTCAGACGTCGAAGAAGCACTTTAGATTTGTTAAACGCTTAAAAAACATCTTGTTGTTTTCATCGTTACCCAGGTGTCCCAGATCGGGGATTTGTGCACGCGGAATGCGTAGCGCGATTCTGTGTCAGAAGAAGTAATCTTTTCTTTCGGCAAAATACACACACACACACACATACACACACACATTCGAGCAGTAGTTTTTAAATAAAGACAATTTAAATCTAACGAATGAATGCTAAGTTATATACGACTTACTCGCTGAATGTGTACGTTATTTTACTATCCCTCTAAAAATTTCATTCCGTACACATGAACTCTAGGGGACCACCTGTATAAAAGACGTTCTAATGTACATTTCTATCAATGCAGATTAACTTTAATCTCGGCTTAACTTACTTTTGCTTCCTCATAGAGGAAGCTTTGTTTATCTTTTCTAGTTTTGAAAATTAGATAGAAAAAGATAAAAAGTAAGTTAAACCGAGATTAAAGTTAATCTACATTGGTAGAAATGGTTACAAGTCTTTAAACTTAAACTTAAATAAATCTTATTTTTAAACGATAAGCTTCTCCTAAACATGTGAGAGATATCCTAATTTACTATTATTCTCAGGCAGCCTTTTAGACATCTTCTGAACATTTGCGTTACTTGAATTAGTTATTTTGTATAGTTTTGTCGACGAGTTAAGCGTATTTCTTGAGGCTAACAGTCCGTTTCCTTTCTTCATAAAAAAAAGAAAAAAACAACAGAAAACGGAAGAATACATCTGTACAGTGCGCCAAGGATCGTATTGGGGTACTCCCTCGCAAAAATAATATTATAACAAGTTCTAACATTTAACATCGTAATATTTATACTTAATGCGGAGAGAATCGCCTAATTCGACAGCCTGGAAACATTTACGAACGGAAAGCAAATATATACTAACGAATTGAATGACCCCACTACATGATTGACATAAGCATCATCACAATGAATTTAATTTATTAAATCCGGATAAACGACATTGAAATCTTAACTAACAATTTTCATTCATAAAAACAAACTCCACATAAAAAAAGTTAGATAACGACCCATAGTTCCTATACAAAATTATTTAAATGATCAGTCGTGGATATAATATTCGCGCAGGATCCCTTTTAAAAAACGTATATAGCATTTGATAATTAAAAAAAACCTGTTATCCTCGCAATATAAATATGTTTCATAAGTTATTTTTAAATTAACAATATTCTTCTTATGAATTTAATTAAAGATGGTACGAACGCGTTTATACGATAAAGATTTAAAATAATATGTCCCACGTTTTTGCAATTTACAGTAATAACTCAATGTTTTTGTAATAATTTAAGAGATTTTTTTTCACTTTAATTTTCTTATGCTTTCCGTTAAAGATCTTCGGTATTTGTTTTGTCATTGTTTTTATATAACATAAGGAGTTCATAATTGTCAAAATATAACTATTAGTTCTTTGTGTAGACAAAAATGAAATAGCGATTTTAGCGATATTAGCACGCTGAAACCGATTCGTCCATTTGTTATAAATAAACGCCATTTGCTGCGTTACATTATACAAATCATACCATCAAAATTACGGCTACTCGCAGCAAAGCTTGGAATGCTTTAATGTGTGTTACGCCATCATTATGTCAAACTTTACTTTCACTTATTAGGATTATAATGTTAGAAGAGAAAAACTGAAATTCGAGTGCTCGCAATGTCGAATTGAAGCTGAATTGGGAAAATCAGAAATTGAGATATTCTAAACGTTTATAGAAAATATATTATTTTCATGATAGAATTGATAGAACACCTTATTGGCAATCAAACATTTCATTATTGGGAAATTAATATTTTTTTGTTTGGTAATCGACTCAAAATACTGAATATTTTATTTTTGGTGAACTAATATTTTCTACTTTATTAATGATCGATCCAAGACATTTGAATCTATATTTCTTTTCTTATCGTTATAGTTGATTGAAAATACTCGAATCAATACTTTACTTTAAATTCTTCATCAATTTTTGTTATCAATACCACATATCGCGATTGATATTGCATATTTATTTTTTTCTATGTATATTATAAAAGAAAAGATATTCTAAACTGACTCTAATCCTTTACATTGTAATATCCATGGATGTACGAATATCTGCAGACAAAGCGTAAGGGACTCCCTTGGACGAAGGGAGTGAAGCCTGAGGAGTAAGGAAAAAAATCCATCAGGACTTGGTTGATCAGATTTAGCAGTATAAAACACACGATGTAAACTCACGAGGTTGATTACGGTTCTTGAAACGAGGTGAAAATTACAAAAGTGAACAGATTTGCTAGATTTCGACCAATGAAATCATAGATACTTTAGTGAATTTCCTCACTTTTGTAATTTTCACCTCGTTTCAAGAACCCTAATAGGCCCCAATATCTATTTTCATATTTCGTGGTGTTTTAACTGAGGCATTACTGCGACTTGAGGTTATTCCGTAATTAAAAATAGTGCCTGGAATAAAATGAAACTTTTATTCTGTAATATGCCGGATTGTTGTGCGACAGACTGTAAAAACAAAAGAACTTAAAGTTGAAAAAATAAGATTCAGTTAGAATAGGAACGAGAGCGTACTCCGTCATTAACCGCTCATATCATGCTGTCATCATGTCATATGATTGATCATATCAGTTACAAGACTTTCAATCTCCTTTCCTCTTCCAAGCTTCAACCCCGCGGAAATATGCTTCAGATATCCGTACGGCATAGTAATATTTACAAGATTTTCGCTTTTTAACCCGCAAAACCAATCTGGTTTCTGAATTTCCCAATACAATTTCAACGATCGCCATTCAATCGTGACAAAGAGCTATTTCGGTTGAGCATCCTGTTGGCTCTGTTGCTGCTGCTGCACTTGCTGCGTTAAGGTTTGCAATCTCACTTGACTAAGGACAGATGGGGAGGCCAGATTCGAGGCGGACGCGGAAGTGACACCTACACTAGGACTGGTACCTGCAGCAGCGGTGGAACCGGAAACTGCGGTACCCGGGCTTGGGCCCGATCCGGGGCTAAGACCTGAACCAGGACTTTGTCTCACCGCACCAGCAACCGGTTTCCCTTGAATAGGCGTGGTCTGTCGTAATTGAGAATTGCTGGCGGTCACCACTTGAATGGTTTGCTTCAAAGCTGCGGGCGCTACTGGTATCACACGAGTCTGCAACGGTGACTTAGCCAGTACGACTTGGCTAGCCTGAGATACCGATTGTCCCGTAGAAACCTGCAATTATAAAGTAATATCAATAAGCTCTACAGTTAAGCATTTATTAGTTGCGTATTCATTAATTTCGTTCAGTCATCTTTCTTGTGTGATGTCCTCGTTGATGTCCCAATTTTTTATAAAATATAAATTTAACTCTAAATGTTTAATTGATTTTTTCAGATTTTAATAATAATTGCGTTATAGTCCGCGAGTAATTCCACAATAGATGCCTGAGGAATCTAATGAAACTAACTTCGTAGAAATTTTTTAACGTAACGACCGGTACGCAAAACTTGAAAAAGAATCTCTGTTTATTCCTTTACGTACGTGGGTAAATTGCTGCATTGCCGAGGGCTGCACGTGTTTCATTACTTGATGAATTTGTTGTACCGTCATGGTTGTAGGTAGCGATTTTGTGGGTTGCACGATGAGTTGCGTTTGCACGCCAGCCTTGTTTGTGACTTGAGCCAGTTGCGCGACCTTCTGCGCAGGCAGTTTTCTTTGCGTAATGATCTGCGGATGAAGCGCGAGCTGACGTATCTGCTGGGGCGTCGCGGTGCGAACACCCGCCACGTTAGCTGTCTTCACGAGCGTCGCCACCGGAGTACCACTCGCGGAAGTGCCTGCCTGCTGTACCTGCAAACCGGCCGGAGCAAACAGCTGCGCCGTTGCGAGTCCCGTTGGCGTGGATACCTGCAGCAGAGTCACCCAGCTGATTACTCTTGCGATATAAAATTGTGATTGATTTCCTCTCTCTTTACAGGATGAGTGATATAAACTTGATCATTTTAGATTTCCATACCTGTGAATATTTGTATTATTTTCTTTAATCTTGCCTCCTTATTAAAACACTCACCTGCGCGACTCCAGCAGCAGCAGCCTTTGTTTGCTGATGTAACGTCTGCCGTTTCACCAACGCAGCCATTTCAGTGTCGGACATTGTCCTAGTCATTGTCGGTTTGCCCACAGCGGTCTGCCCCGTCACCGCGCCCGCAGTGCCTACGACACCGATACCTTGCTTCATCAAGGTAGTCGCTGCCGCTCGCTGCTGCACTGCCGCCGCTGCCGCCGCCGTGGCCGACACCGCGACAGACACTTTTTGACCGCCGGCAGCTTGAGCCTGCAGTGCTTTAATTTGTTGTTGCCGCTGCTGCAGTAATTGCTGCTGCCTGAAGTACATCTGCACTGCCGCTGGGTTCTTGCTTCCCGATGTTGTCGTGGCCATCGTGACGCCTACCAGGCTTCCCTTTTGGCCACCCGCCGCACTAGCGGAAGTTTGACCCGCGGACACCAAACTGCCCGTCGCGATTCGTTGAGCGGTCTGCTGTATATTTGCCGATGTCGTTCTCACGTCCTGCATTGCCACTTGCCCCCCTCCAGGTCGAGTCTTGACCACCGTAGTGGCTGTTACCGTTGTAGCTGCTACGTTGCTCAAACTCACGCTAGTCACAGGGACTTTCGCGTTGGTTACAGTTGGAATCGCTTGGGACAACTGATGAATTTGGGACGCAACGGAGTTTGCGCTCGCTTGCTGTCCAGCTTGTTGCTGAGTCTGTTGCTGCTGTAGCTTCAGCTGTTGCTGCTGTTGGGCGGCTTGTTGCTGCAGGAGTCGTGCCGCTACCTGTTGTTGCTGTTCCGGGGTTAAAACCTGTGACTGTAAGTCTCGGTTAGCGAACATCTCCTAGAATGTATTAAAGCAACGAATAAATACGATTATAATTTTGATTCTGTGAAATATTCTTGAATGCGAATGTCAGATTCAAGGTAAATTAAATATTGTGTTAAATATAATTATATATTTTCTATCAAATTTATTTTGATCTAATAGACGAAAATGAATTTTAATTTTGTCTCTTATACTAACTGCCTTATTGAGCTTCTCCTTAGCGATTCTATCGGCGCGTCGTGTAGCAACTTCAATCGGCGTTATTGCATTGTCGATCTGTACTTTGTATTCGGCTAGGACAGCGATGTTCGTGGGATTTTTCATCACTGGATTCATGATGGGCGGTTTCACGGTGGGCGTTCGCTTGTTGGATACGGACTTCATGATTTCATACCTCTGACTGCCCATCGCCGTAAAAGAGCCGTTTCTGTCTTGATTATGTAATTGCGATGTTCTCATCGATCTGCTGCCCTTACTTTGTTGCTGAAAAAAGTAAAACAAAGATAATATCACACGTTCATATTACGGGTTTACTTAATACTCTTTTTTTGTTACAACAGATAAACAAGTAATGTTCAGAACAAGATTATCAGTATAGATAATTTTTTCAAGAAATTATGAATGTATATGCGATATTGCCGATATTTCAATGCTATCGTGCTCGTCGATACCAGAACTACATACCTCGGAGACCGGCAGCGTTTTGTAAACACTCCCCTTCTGTTTCTTCTGCTTCTTCGGCGTGGTGTCGTACAGAAGCTTGCCCTCCTCCCTAGGCATTATTACAGACTCGTATCTGCCCCTGCAATGCTTGGGTGATCTGAATAAACGCGCGCCGTTGTTGATGGTATCGGCAACCATGTCCCAATTGGGTGTGTGACCGGGCGAGAGGATCATCGTGTTCAGCGGTAAGCTCTGGTAGTTCTGGATGGAATGCAACAGACCCCATTCCTCGTGGACTGACCAGTCCATCGCTTGATCCGGTTCCGGTGAAGTCTTGACGACGTGTGACGAAGTCTTCAAGACCGGCATCGGTGGACGCACGATTGCGCGATACTTGTACAGCTTCATGTCGCGGCGCATCTTCATCAATTGTGGTGACGGCCGATCGAAGAGCGATCTTGGTGCGTACACGGACTCCTCTTTGTGCCGCATCATCTTCGGTGGTCGACAACCTGCGACAATAGCAACGTTAAGCTAATCGAGCAAAAGAAGACAAACATACGTAGCGAAAAGTTGTTAATATTTGGTCATTACTACAATTAAAGCGTTGAAAATATAAGCTAATTCGGTTGCCTAGAGATTCATTTTCTTCATATTTATTGCAATTACAATCATCACTATCATAACAAGTTATAAGACAGCAACTTTGACTTAGTTGGCCTTAAAATATGCATGTATCGATCGCCATTAATTTATTAAAGAAAAAAACAATTTATATCATCTACAAACTGACTCACCATCATCAGAGATTTCGATCCTGCTCCTGTTTCGTTCCTTCTTTACGTAAATCGGTGGCAGCTGAGCCTCTGTCATGGGGATATTCTCATACAGAAATCCGAGAGAGTAATCGATATACACATCATTGTCCGTTGTAGGAGGAGTCGGCGGGCACCACATCTGGAAGAAGGTTTGATTAATCATATTCTTCAGAGGACAAGATCAACAATTTAATTCTCTACTACTCTGCTACATTTCATTATTAATTGAAAAGATGCATTTTTATCTTTCTCCAGAAGTATAATATATATATACTTTTTTAATTTCAAATGTATGCTGCATCTATTTAGCACTTCCTCCTATAACGAATAACTGACCTCATATATCACAAAATCATATGAAATTATTGCTTTTTATTCTTTTACGGCATAAATAATAAAGCGAAAGATTAATAAAATATATCAATTATTATAACGCAAATTATAGAATGTAATTAATCAAAAATAAATGAGTAACACAATGTACACTTTTAATTTTTTGTAAATTTGTTCAGTACTCAAAGGATAAAAATCGTATTATTTTGTACTTACTGGCATTTGCTCCATCGTGTGTTCCGACAACCAAATCTGCAAGATGTTAAAGTTATACGTGAGATATCATGCAATTCACGAGAGAATTCTCACTCTCATATGAAGTCCGTCTCTGTATTCGCTAAATTTAAGATGTGCTATCGACACGTTTTTACACAGTATACCTTTAACTTTCGTGTAACCAACAGACCTTGAAAATTTTATCTTTAAATCACGAATAAGATTAAAAACTGAATTTCATTAATTAATAATATGACGCTAATATTAATATATATATAACAAAAATATAATAATAAATAATTTTGAGACTACAGAAAGACGGACTCGACAAATAAGCTTCCAACAAATAATGAAAATAAAGAAAGAGAGAAAGGAGGGCGATATTAATCTTCCCTGTATTTTCGTTCATTTCTAAAGAGATTAGAGAAATATATAAATTATAAATTCAAAAAACTTTTAGTTATATAACATCAAGACACGAAATTTTTCGCGTTATTCAATTATAATAGATTTTAAATTATAAAAATTTTGTTTCGAAATAAATTCAAATATATTTACTCAAAATAATCTCACTTTTTGAGATTATTGATTGAGTCGAGTTTTAATCTCTAGGATATATTTGATGTCAAATCTTAAAAAGCTGTAGTAATAAATTTCCTCAAAATTCTTCTAAGAAGACGTAAAATTTGCCAAAAGATTTGTCATAAAAATAAAGGATGCATCCTGTAGACGCTCAAAGGTTCTCGTTCCTCTCATTCTAAAAAAAATATCCTGAGAAAGAGTTCTTCACGATATATTCCTTTACATCTATTACTGCGTCATTTACTTTTACGTGTGCTATGTACATATACGAAATGAGAGATACACATAGAAAACGCATATAAATGCCACAAATAGACGCAGTAACGTATAACATATCTCACTCATGTGCCTGCTCATATCTTGTTGCGGACTCCAAGTTTGGAATGGCAAAGGCAGTGTTTTGGTGCCATTTTAATGGAACAATCTTATTGGAGCTCTTTTTCTCTCTCTTTTCTCTTTTTTACGCGTACTATAAGGTACATGTATCTTCTCGAAAAATGTGCGGTCATGATAGCCTTGCCACACCAAACTGACATCGAAAGAAAAAAGTCGTTTCTTCACGTTAAATCGCGATTAAATATAAACAAGCACATTGAGCTGAGAATGATTTGACACCAAAACGGAACTGAACCTTTGATCGACACAGACTTGGAAACGCATCAAGAAATAAGGGTACACATTTCGATATAGCAAGGAATATCTCGTTTATTTTTTTTTTTCTTCTTCGAACTCTCGCTCGATCATACAAAATACAGGCACGCAACTTAATTATTACTGTGTGTACGTGTGTGTGTGTGTGTGTGTGTGTGTGTGTGTGTGTGTGTGTGTGTGTGTGTGTGTGTGTGGCGGGAGGAGGCAAGTGAAAAGGGCGAAGGGAGGACATTCTTATGCATACACAATAATATATATAATATATATATGCATAATATATATTATATATACACACACATATATATGATATATATTATATATACATAATTATAATATGTATATATAATATAACAATCAAGTCATTGTTTTGCGAATTACGTAGCTCAAGAGGCGGCACGATTAAAAACCCTTTCTCATTTTGGCTGCCTCGATACCTTTTTCGAGTACTAACCGAATCACGCAACACTGTCCATTATTTCAAATAAATTATTATCAGAGCAAATCTTTTTCAGACTCAAGTATAATTCAAATTGAATTATTAAAATAGCGAAAAATAGAATGGGATAAAATCGAACTATGCGCTTCGTTCTATACTCTTTATATTATTCTTATCACGTTTCTTGCTCTTAATTCCTGTCGATATATATGTGTATGAATAATTTAGTGTGGCGCACTAGAGAATCGCACTTGACCAACATCAGTTCGGTTCTCATTTCTAATATAATACACTCGTCCATTTCGCTCATCACGCCGTTTATATAAATCGCTAGGCATATGTGACTAAAAATCTGCCTCTTGCTGCCTGCACCTTCTCGTGCATTTTAAATTTAAATGGAACACATTCGCATAGGAAAATAAGGGAACAAGATAGATTCAAGATCGTGGAAGGTGCAGCCAGGAGAAACGGATCCACTTGATATCTTTACAACGAATAAAGATGAGATGAGGGGGCAGCGAGCCAGAGTACAATTTACAACGCTACAAATATTACACGTGTATTATCCGGTATAACCCGGAGGAAATACATTATCGTAATTATATCGTGATTATGTACAAGAGGATGCGTACTCGTGTCCCACATTAACGCCGAGCGTGTCTATTTGATTCTGTCTCATTTTTCTCATGCGGAAAGCATCGTTTTTTTCGCTTTTAATTGTTTTCACGTAGACTATCCTCCAAAATTTTCCTTCTGTTCATATTTAATCATATCATTTAATCATATTTAAAATTTGTAATGTAACTTTCTTCATACGAAATTTTTCTCACGTGTAATACTAGAGAGTTCATCTGAAACTTTTCTCATATGTTTCTTATAAAAAATTTCTCCCTCCCATAGAAATGGTACACGATTATTCTGAAAGAAGAATCAAATAGCCACTGAGCGATAAACGTAGGATAAGTACGGGCAAAAGACGCGTTATCAAACGCGCGATTAATTACAGGCGTTTCTAAAAACCAGGTTTAGATTAGTCCTCATCACATGAAGCTTCTTATTTCATATATCCCTCATTAGAATTCTCTCAACATTTATTATTGACTTAATTATTAAATAACAATTTCTCACGCTTACTTTTTATTTACTTTTTATTTCTCTATGAGAAATAAGCTGATAAATAATTAAATAAAAAATCTAAATAATAACAAAAAATCAGTAAATTGATCTAAATTAAAATATGCGAGGAACTTTTACAGTTCTATCATAAATTTTCAGACAAAAAAGAAGAAAAACAGGATATTTTGTTCTTGCAGCTCTAATTAATTGCAGAATAATTTTATCTTTTTTTTTTTAAATTAACTTTTTAATTTTATTTTTACTTATTTCCAAAAATTTTTTATATTTTCTACAATACATTATAATCAGTTTTTTTTCTTTATATAAGAAACGAAATTTATTTAAGATGCATCTAAATCAGGCCTGGACAACTTCGAGCTCCACGACGCTTCTCCTTTTCCATCCACGGAGAGTGGGGGAAAGGGGTTTCTCCGCTGGATGAAGTTTAGCATGACTAACTTCATCCAACAATGGAACCCCTTTCCCCCATTCTCCGTGAATGGAAAAGTACAAGTGTCGTGGCTTCGGAGCTTCAAGTTGACTGGGCTCGATCTAGATCTATATACAAAAAAATAAATTCTTTATTTTTCAATTCTTTACTTTTTTCTTTCTCGATGCTATTATGCAAATAATGCGCAAATATTAAAGAATGTGCGCACTTTTATTTATCTCATACTGAAAGAATATTAATGAAAGAAACATCGAGATAAGAGTATCACGCGACAAATGCTAAGCATAAACCCGGCATCACGCGCATAGTAGGCGAATAGCAGACGCAGTAGTAGAGCAGTAATGTTTGACTGACTGGTCAAATAGCAATTGCATTCCCGATAGAATAACTCGCATCGTCGATTACCACAATGATACTTCAACGTGGCTCAAGATATCGTGATGCTCTTCAGTTTTTCGGACCGTGTCGTTGCGACGGAGGAGGAGGAGGACGAGGAGGACGAGGAGGATATCTGCGAAGAGCGAGGTCTCTTCTGCGACGGATCCTCATCGCTAACGTCGTTAGAGCCGTCCTCGTCTTCCAGCAAGTTCGGTACAGTTCTAGCGCGCTTTGCTTCCCTACGCAGCCTCCTGGACTTGACGTCGAACGAGTCGCAGCCCTCGTGATCGACCTCCTGTTCTTTCAGCGAGTCTGACAATCGAGCGGACAGCTCTTTATCCTGGATCTTCGTCTCGCAATTGACGTTGGATTTGGACTGACCCGATGAGGCTTTACTGCTGTTATTCCTCGTGTCTAGACTGAGAATGGCCACGACCTTGGCCGTTCTTTGAGGCTTCTCGTTGGATAGCGATGTGTTCGCAGTGTTCTCGCTTTCGCTACTCGTCGATGGGGTCCGCATGTGCTTAGCGCTCATTTTAAGTCCGCTTCCGGAAACGGGAGAGGACAATGACGACGATGCCGACTTCGCCGAGAAGGCGGAATTCAAGATCAATCCCGAGCGCGTCACCCTGGATACTTGTTCATTGCTGTGACTGATCGATATACTAGGTCGGGGTGTGTCCGGACGGCGTCTCGCCGGACCCTCCTTCGAATCCGGTGGTTTCATCGGCGGTATCGATCTACTACGTCTGAATGGCATCGGAGGACCCAGCAGGCCGTTGTCCTGGCACTGCTTCGAGTTCCGGGTCACGCACTTCTCGACTCGACCAGGCAATACCGCGTCGGCTCTCGCAGGAAAGTTCACGGTCGCTACGGACCTCGTTATCGGTCGCGGAAGGGGAGTATCCGGTCGTCGTCTCGGGGTTAATTTCGATGAATTTTGCGTCGTCGTCTCGTCACCGCTAACTGGAGGTGGAGGCGGAGGTGGAGGCGGCGTCCACGAGTGACTTGCCGATCGCGTGATCCTGCTCTGTTCTGCAACTGGATGCTGCGAGTTGTCGGTTCTTCGCGTTTCCTGGCCCGTTTTCGTCTGCGAACTACTTTTATTCTCCGATACTAAATCGATCTTGTCGTTCATCAATCGCGCGTTACTTTCTTCTAAATGATTGACAGTTGAGGGAATTTTTGAGCTGCGAGTCGTTACACCTCGCTGAACCGTGCTATCTACTTTTCGTATCTTGCATTTGTTGGGTTCGTTTGAATTAAATTCGCTTTTTGCCAAAGGCATTAAAAAGTCGAGCGCATTCGATGCTGTGTCACTTGTTCCTTTTTCCGCTACTTGTGGCACAGCGTTTAAATTTTCGCTTTTCGAATTGAGTCTCTGATCAGACTTTTGCACCGAGGCTATCGCTGATTCGGCGTCGTCATTAGCTTCATCGCAATTGTTGTCTTTATCCTCGACCGCGTTACTACAAGCATCGTCAGTACTTACATTAGTCTTAGAATTTTTCTGCACGGTAGAAACGCGGGATATCGCGACCGGTTTAGAAGCCGCGTCAACCGCATCAGGACTACCGTTTCGCAACGATTTAGAACGCAAAAGGGGAACCGAACGACTCGAGGGTGATTCGACGCTCCTGTCAGACTCTTTTGGCGCGGCAGCGGCCAATTTCCCTCGCACGTTGTTGCACAAAGAATTGGCTGACGCACCGAATTCCGACTTAGACTTGACCATCGTCTCCTTTGGACACTTCAAGGATGCATCCGACTGTACCGTGCTCGGAGGAGACCGAGAATCCCTCGCGCTGACATTCACGTCGAGATTCTCCGCGTCCTCATTACGATTTACTTCAGGCTCAAGCTTCTTGTAGGTCGTAGATAGCATTTTATGCGAACACCGCGTCACCTGAACGGAGCAGACTGTGATTAAATTAGTACAGTTCGTGATCTTCTCGTCACTTCTCTCTTTCTCTTTTTTAACATTTTGACCGTCCACTACATTAGCAGAGGTTGATTCTGCTGTTTTCGTTTGGTTTGATTGCGTTTTGGCTGTTGTTGAATCTACCTGATCATCGACAGATTGCTCCGCGTCAGAATCAGTAACACGTTGCTCCACTCCGTTCGAATCGATCGAGGACACGAGATTGCGATCGTCCTTCTTTGGATCTTTCTTGTCCTTCGACGAATTTTTGTCAGTCTCCGTCGCTCCCGTCTCGATGATCTCGGTTTTTGGATTCTGATCGGAATTGGTGGATACCTTAGCATTCGGGTTGACCCGAATACTTCTCTTACGACACACGTCAACTGACGAGGAGAGGGTTTCCTCGGACTTTGCGCGATGAAATTTCTTGCGTTGCCGTCGAAAATTCGGCTTTACTCCGGGCAGGATCGGGCTTACATCCAGAGTCCAGAGATTGATCTGAACATTCCCACGAGATCTAGTGCGTGGACTGTTTAGATCGAAATGATTCCGGCTGCATGACCCAGAACCCGCCAGGCGGCCTTTCCGTCTCGAGAAACCTCCTCCTCGCTCGGAATCGTCGCGATTGTTCGCTCTCCTGTCCTCGTTCCCTTCGTCGGCCTCCTCCTCCTCGTCGCTCTCTTCTCTTTCTCCGTCTCCTCCTTCATCACCCTCTCCTTCCTCCTCCTCGCCTTCATCCCCTTGACTCTGACTCTCTGTGTGACTCGATTCTTCATCAAGACTATCCTCGACCACGTCTTCCTCCTGTGACTCCGAATCCGAGTCCGATTCAGTACTAGTAGTTTCGTTTTCGCTCTCCGACGACAATTCGCGCGCGCGTCTCTTTCTACTACTGCCACGTCTACGCAAACTTCTTCTACTCGGTACCATTAGCCTCTTACTAACTAATCGCCTAGAACCGCCTTTGGCGGCAGTGCTATTAACCTGATTCTGCGCATCCTCACGGCCAAATGTCAGCGGCTTCTCGTCGTCGTCAGCGAGCCGCATGCGTCGCTCCTCTTCCTCGCGCAGTGCCCGCAACCGGTCCAGCTCCCACTCCTTCTTCTGCTCCTCGAGCTCCCGTTCGGCTGCGGCCAGTTGTGCTGCGGAGAACGCACCTTCGGACTCCTCGACAAACCTCATGGCGTACCGTTCGATCGGAGTCAGCTAGATAGAAGATTATAGAACCATCAATCGAAGAGTTAACATTAAAGATTACGTGACAAGCGGCATGAGAGATAAATAATACAATAGACAAAGTGAAAAGGAAAACGAAGGCAATGTAACTGGCCCAGCGAATCGACGAGATTTCGAAAAACGTTTGACTTACCTGAGAAATCAGATTCTGAACTTCCTGTTCCGCCTTGCTGACCTGCGTATCGTCTTTATCAGCTTCTTCCAGCGGAATGTTCTCATCAAACTCGGCAAGATCAGCGACAGCTTCTGCTTTCGCGGTCTTCGCAGCCTGAACATCAAGATCTTCCTCAGCAGCGGCGAGAGCGCTCTCAAGAGCGCCCATCGCTGCCTTCTCCTCCGTATGCTGTCCTGAAAGACTACTCAACGTTCCTGCTGCCACGTCCTTGCTCCAGGCCTTCTCTCGATCCCGATTTTGCTCGAGCACTTCAGCCATACGCGCTGATGCATCGTTCTCCGTTTGATCGATGTTAAACAGGTCTTGAATGGTGGACTGTAAATAACCTCATTGTTATACAAAAAGTAAACTAAATATCTCGTTTTCAAGAAACTTAATATATTGCCAAAGACACTGATGACAATACTTCGCAAATCAAAACATTATTTTTCAGCAAATACCATAAATTTTGTTAAGCTTGAAGTAGTACCGTAATTAAAAAAAATATTTTAAACTAATTATAAAACAAAAGTACTTTCCTTAAAAACTTTCATATTTCTTGTAAAAGTGACGAAAGAAAATTATTTCTGGCTAATAAATAGAAATAAACAGTAATATAATTCGTTCAGGTCAAATTATTATCGAGCACTTACACTTTTGAAGTACGCAGTGGTGAAATTGCCGCCTTCAATAGCGAGGTCTCCTAGTAATCGTTTCTGATTAGCCTTCTTCAGAATGTTCTCTTCAACAGTCTTCTCACTAACTAATCTGAAATGTAAATCATTATAATCCTTCATTATTACTCTCTTGCCGTTACATACACCAATTCGAACTGCCTATTTTTGCAACATGTAACAGAAATTATTCTAAATATTTATTTTTAATATTAATACAATTAGATATTTTTTTATCAATAAAATATCCTACGTTTTAAAAATTATTAAGTTATTTTGTTCTATCATATTTATATTATTAATTCGCGCTGTGTACCTGTAGATATGTACATCCCGCGTTTGTCCTATTCTGTGGCATCTATCTTGCGCTTGGGCATCCATTGTGGGATTCCAATCGCTGTCATAAAATATTACTGTGTCCGCCCCCGTCAGATTCACGCCGACACCACCAGATCTCGTCGACAGGATAAAACAAAATATTCGTTTATCGCCGTTAAACCTTTCCATCAAAACCTGCACATAGAATCGTGATCTTTACTGAACCTATTGATATCTTCCATTTAATTTTGCAACAAAAATGTGTCTTGCAAATATATAAAATTTTCTGTATTTCTTGTTACGCTCATAAAATTAATCTTTATATCTTTCCAAAACTTCAGCAAAAAAAGAAATTAATATATATATGCTCTCAATAATTATATTTAAAATTTCAAACAAGGTTAACAGTTTAAAGGACCGTATACAATAGCCGTAAAAGTAAGACGTGAGCAGTAAGCTATTAACTAACGGGATTTTTACAATTCAAGAAAAATCGACTATGGTTGGTCATCAATAGCTTACTGCTTATGTCTTACTGCATACTCTTATGGCTATTGTAGACGGTCCTTAAGAATTTAAATGTTCGTGCAATAAACTGCAATATTATAGTATTTTGTTAATGGCTATCAAACTACCTGACGTTGATCCACCCTAGTGGTGCCGTCCAATCGCAGATATATGTGTCCATGGAAATTCAAAAAGGCTTCTAATACGTCCAACATTCTGGTCATCTGTGTGAATATGAGGACCCGATGATTTCCAGATTTTAGCTTCCTCAACAGACGATCCAGCGACTGAAGTTTGCCGCAATCGTACTGGATCAGTCTGGGATCAGGAAACTGTGTGAGCATAAGGCCCGAAATCGGATGGAATAGGGATAATTTCGGCGACAGTTGCCGCTGCAATTCGGTCCACAGACGCTGCTCGCCCCACAGCTTGTGCGGCGGTGGATGAGACACATGGAACCGAGGTACTGGCGCGCGTACAGCTGGCACGTAGACTACATATCTGCAAGTATATCGAAAAACAAGGAAAACTTTATTCAATTCCAGAAAGGATAGCGATCTGAATGGTAAAGACAGTAGAATCTTATTTTTCAGAAGCTTAATTTCAAATAATCACTACTTTGATAGAATTGTAATTTTTGAAGCTTAAATACCAGAATATTTAATATTGGAAATTAAGGAAAAATAATATCTAATTAAATGTTTGTTAACAAACCCATATTAGTCAAAATATCAAAATATGTTAAGGCTTAGTGTGAAATTATTCTGGATTACACTTATAAATTATGTCAGATATTAACCTTTCAAAAACCTCTTTGAGTTCTTCAACAATCTGCTCCGTACTTTTGATAGCTTCTGCGAGCGCTTCCGTGTGCGAAAAGAACTCTTTCCGAGTACGAATCTTCTCCTTACTTGTCGCGCAATGTACCCAACCATTGTGCCAACGACAGGCTGTCGTGGGCTTGCCGATTCTCAAAGCCATAAACAGATCTTCACCGTAAAGCGGACATGCCGCGCATCTTCGTTCGTTGATATTTGCCAGGAGATGCAATTTAGCCTGTCTCCTCTGCCTCCTATCCTCTTCCAATTGCGGCTACAAAATAATAAATTAAAATTTTCTGTTAATTGAGTGCACCTAATGAAATAATTAACATTTAGATGTAAAATCCATTAGATAAAATTGAAACTTTATTTTTTGTCAAAAATGAAAAGAAAGAATAAACTGAAGAACCGAGTCAGTTCGAGTAAAGCTTAAGGCTCCTGGATACTCGTCGCTTCTGATGTCATCAAACAAGGATAGAAGCGGCGAGTACCCACAAGCATTAACGCGAGTTCTTTGAGAGTTAACTATGCTATCGAATTCCTTAATTATTCTTAGAAAAGATTAAATTATATTATTAATATCTACGTTTAATTACCAAATGAAACTCGGATTTCGGCTGTTCTTTACTCTGTGTCTTTGCGACCTCCTTCTGAGCCTGTCTGGAGACAATACCACGTATCGACTGTGGTTGTTGCTGGCTGACTGTCTGCTGGCCATTGTTTCCGCTTAGTGACGATTGCGAAGCGGTTACGTTCAGAGGAGGTACCCTCATGACGGGTCGGCCGCTCGGAGTTGTCACTACTCCACTGACGACCTTGTTTACTGTCGTGGCACCCGACGTAGACAAACCCATCAGCGATTTAGACAGCACCGTTAAACGCGGTCCGCTCGACGTCATGACTGGAAACGAAACTGTCGGTACAAAATGTGTTACTTCTTTTTTTTTAAATCCGTTGGTCACTGCTAACAAGCTTACAGAGTTTACGAAAATAATGATGAAAATTGTAAACAAATCGCGGAAACAAACCTGTGTTAGTGTTCTGTTGACTCGGCGTCAGAATGAAGTGTCTGCCGGTAGAAGTTTGAACGAGTTGCGCGAAACCGCTAGGCACCGCTATTCTTTGGACGGAATCGCCTTGCTTGACCGTGACGGTCTGTGTCGTTAGTCGTTGAATGCTATCTGCTCTGATGCTAGCGTTTCCTACTGTAATCCTTTGCGCGTTCGTCGCTGCTGTGGTCGACGTCACGGTGGTACTTTGCGGATTGTGCCCCAATGTTGCCACAGGAATAGCTATTTTATGAACATTTATATTTTATACTTTTTATTAGGTACAGTTTTGATATATTTCATTATATATATTGTTGCCAATAGATTTGTTATCACTTATATAAAAACTAATTATAATTAATTTTTTTCAAAAATATTCAGACGTTAATGTATTTTCAGCAAAATGTGAATAATACGAATATAAATATAGTAAATATATCCAAATATATATTACGCAATTCACTTTGATGGACTTTGGATATATTGTAGAGCATCAAAAAATATTAGATTCATATTTCTTTTAACTGCTTAGCTCAACGTTTGGGAGGTGAAACATTTCTTTGAAAAAAAAAAAATCGGTTTTTCTCTTTCGGACAGACTATCCCCGAAACTACAAAAGATAGAAAATTTTTCCAAAATGGAAATTGAATGACTTGAAGAGTACTTTAAAACAATGACAAAAAAAATTTTTTAATTTTTATTTTTTAATAAAAAACGACCGCCGGCTAAAACCTTCTGAAGGTCACTCAGGAGGGTGACCTTGACAACATATGTTAAGATCAAGGTCATTGGCGAGTGAGGTCTTTTTGTGAATAATTACCATCGATTTTTTTTAAAGGGGTGTTTTACTCCCTAAACGTTGAGATAAGTAGCTAAAAAAAATATGGGTCTAATATTTTTTTATGTTTTACAGTCTACATATCCAAAGCCCATCAAAATCAGTGAGGGACACTTCCGACCGTTCTTAATTGTTAGAAAGATTAATTTTTTTAAGAATGTGTCCTTAGTTCTAGAATGCTTATAAACGGTAAGATTATAAACAAGCTGGCCCAAGGAATAATTATTCTAGCATCACTGCAAGAGTAATTGTCTAGCGAGAAATTCACAGCGACAGTCACTGATCTATGATGCATAATAAATTCGTATTAATTTTATGTTTATGTGTAATTACACAAAATATAATACAAAGAAATTAAATTAACGATGTATTCGGATATGTCACAAAATTATAGACATAGATATAGAAACATTAAGAATGTATTACGCTTATTACGGGTTAAAAAAAAAAGTCTGTATCAATCAAAAGAGTTTCTGAGTTACAAGCAATCAAAGGAGAACAATTTTTTTCGCAAATTAATTCACATGGCATTTATTTAACATGTTTTACACGGAAAACTAAATAAAAAGTATTAATTAAAGAAATTCGAATATTTTTTTATGTAAAAGTGAAAAGAAAGCGTAATGAAAAACGATTGAATACAAACTCTGTAAAATTTGTTATAAATTTGTAACATATCGTACTAATTAAAAATGAGTTAAAAACAAAACAAAAGTCGCTTACCTTTCACGCTACCCTGATGCGGCACCAGTTGCAGGGAATAACCTTGCAATTGTTGACCACCCGCGACTCTCAATGTAACACCTAAGAATAAAGAGTTGTTGAATTTCGTGTTTGAGTGATAATATGAATGTACACACATTGACTTTAAATATATCAATTAAATCGCTGAGAAATTATAAGAAACAAAATAACAAAATTAACAAAAAATTTACTTAATATAATCGGATGCATTAACGGTGTCTCATGTCCACATTCACAAGAAAATTTTCAGCAATTCAATAGATTCAATATTTTTTTGTTCTTTGTCAATATAAAGTAGTTGAACAATACAATTAATCATGTAAATGTGGAGTCACTTCTTAAATATATATATTATAAAAACATTTAATTAAATATAAGTGCGCATCTAATGTCAATGCATCTAATTAGTCTTTCATTAATTTGATTATTCACATAAATTTTAACGGATTCTTTCTTCCTTAATTATAACTAATAAAAATATCTTCTAAATATAAAATTACAATTTGTATTGCATTATACATAGATAATCCTGTTAAAATGCTTCCCTCGTAGCCCGGGATAAGGGTTTTCTCATGTGCGAGGTTTTCTCGAGTGCGTTAATCTTTTCATGACCAATAGAAATATTTCATTTCGCTTATTTCCTTTCTTCATTACCATAGATTTATATTGGCAACTATAGACTCCAAATAAAAAAGTATAAAATCTCACAACTCCTTTAACATAATTCACAATTTTAAAAAAGTTGCAATTCTATTATTATTTTACTTATATCAGTGCATTTGTTATCTTTTAACAATACTAGCACATACATATGTTTTACGTACATACACAATCAATATATTTTATTTTTTAAATAATACTGGTACAATTATTATCGCTAACTTTGAATTCTTTAATATCGGTATCTATTTTGAGACTTACAAAATGTAATTTAACTACTAATGATAAGTTGGCCATGAAAATGTTAACGACTAACGCGATAAGATATAATAGTCTGGACCTACCTTGTCCCGGACCACTCTGGCTGGTATTTAATGACTTTATCAAGGGGGACGTACCCACTCTTGGCGTGGGTAGTACGCCAGCCAGATTCTTTAGCCTGGTCTGCGTTTGCTGTTGTTGCTGTTGCGGCTTCGCTTGATTTGATAATCTAACATTGATCTTGATCCTGCCGGATGGACACCTCGGCGCCGGTTCTGGTTGGTTATCTATCTCCTCGATAAGCTTCCTAGGCGTCCGCAGACGATTCACTCTGTGCGCACCGAATGCACTGAGCGTCATCTCCAAATTTAACAGCAAAAGATTCAGGCTAGACAGTTGGATGTGCTGCAAAGTCAAATCACAATTCGCAGAGATAAATAAGTTGGTCACTTCAGTTTTCAGTATGTAGTCTAAATCAGAAACGCCGTGAATTTGCGTTCTATTGTTTTACCTTGAAGGGATCATAATCAAGCGCGCTCCAAACTAACGAAGCGGTCACAAACTCGATTACTTCCATTTGGAATGGCGATACAGTCGGTCGCACCTCGAACAAGTTCGGATGATTACACACTTTTCGTAGTTGCATTAATACATTAATCACACTCAACAGATTCCCGCTGGCGAGCGTTTCCTTCGTCCTTTAACAATATGAGATAAATCAGTGTTAAATACAGGTAATATCCGTAAAAAATAAGAGAAGAATACTTTGTATTCAAATGTAAAAAGCTTTCAATTTCCAATCTATCATTAAAGAGTTACTTACTTGGCTCTCGACATAAAGTCATCATACAGAAATCTCTGACGCTTCGACAAACGGCACATAACCACGTGCTCATATTTTTTCGGCAATTGCTTTTCCACTTCAGTTTTTAATCGTCTCAAGAGAAATGGCCGCAACACCTACGGAGAATGTAATTTATTAAATATATTACATAAAACAAATAAATGTAGGTGGTACATCTAAGCTACTAATAAAATTCAAATTCCTTCAGTAATATTATAAATTAAATTAAATAAGGAAAAGAGGAAAAAAGATGAGAGAAGGTAAAAAAAACTACGTACAGACCTTATGCAGACGACGAATTATATTCTCATTGTATTCGCTGTTCCCTTCGATCATGCCTGTGACAGGATTGCTAAACCACTCTTTAAATTCGCGATGAGACTGGAAAACGTTAGGCATAAGAAAGTGCATGAGCGACCACAGTTCCATTAAATTATTTTGAAGAGGTGTGCCGGTAAGAAGTAATCTCCTACAACAGATAAACCGAAAAGATATAGTGATGTTTCAGTATGAAACAATTTCCATCAATTTTAATTAAAGTGATAAAACACAATCAGTACAATAGTCTAAATTCATTCCTTTAAAATTTTTAGAAAATTAATATATATTTTTTACTTGTTTCAAAGTGTGAATTAAACTGTCACATTTAACGGAATTTCAATGCGTAATAATAACAATGTTGTAATAAATTAATTACCGTTGTGTCTGGAAGTTTAAAAGCAACTGCCATCTCTGCGATTTGAAATTCTTGATATTCTGCGCCTCGTCTAAGATAAGATATTTCCATTTTTTTCGTCTGAAGCTTTGGTGATCCTGTATTACTAACTTGTAAGACGTAATGCATATATGGAAGGCGTTTGGTTTCGTCCAGCCTACAAATATAGAAAAAAATGTTAAATTTTATGACAATCGGATTACCATACAATTATGATAAATAAAACAATAAATATTAATTGTTTCTCCAGACAGGATTCGTATGTCAGATAATGATCGATTTTTGACACGCGAGTTTTAAATGGAGAAAAGAATTTTACTATCTCGCTGATTAATAATACAGACATTGTCATTTCGAACCAACGCCCGTTGTCGGCAGCGAGTATGATAATTCGATAGCTAAATAATGGCAGTAAAATCTTCAAGAAAAAAAAAAAAAAAAAAAAAAAAAAAAAAATACATGTTTTAAAAAGTTGTATGCAAGTTACCCGTTCGCTTTTGTTTTCTCTCCTTCTGTGTGCCGTAATATGTTAGTATTTTGAAGCCAGGACACCATTTTTTGCATTCCATTTCCCAATTGAGCATTACAGAAGTCGGCACGATTATAAGATGCGGTCCCCAGTTTCCCTTCTCGCAGGCTAAATGCGCCAACAACGCGATGGTTTGTATGGTTTTACCTAGACCCATCTCATCAGCCAGAATGCCATTTAACTTTCTGTCATACATCGTGACAAGCCAGTCCAATCCTATGTGCTGATATTCTCGAAGAGAGTGTTTCAGAAGAAAAGGTATTTTAGTGACAACCTAAAAATAAATATAATGTTATCAAATGCATTAAAAAAATACAGGCATAGAAAAAGTGATCTTAAACAAACATAATTCGCGGAAAGTTCTTCTCGTTTAAAGATTTGTAATTTAAAAATTACTGACACTTCAGTAATAAAACATAATAAAAATTGATAATGGTAAAATATTCTGCATAATGTATGAATTTTGTAATTAATAAATTTGTAGTGATTATTTTCAAGAATAAAAAATAAATATGTTTATTCATGGGAAAATTTATCACTGTTAGTTTTCCTTTCGTAAATGATGGTGAACAAAATTGCTGCTTCACCACCTTGGATTGAAAGGATTATTTACCGAACATTTAAATTTCTTGATACCTGAAGAAAATGATTAAAAGAAGCAAAAATTTGTAAATACAAATTTTCACTAAAAAAAAGCAATACTTGATAAGAAAAGTATTTCTTTCTATATGTTTTTCTTTATATATAACATACATACATATAAAAAATACATAAATATATATATATATATATATATATATATATATATATACTTATAAGATTTAATAAAATAAAACGCAAATAAACTTACACTAGTGGTGAGCAATGTATTTCCCTTAGGCTGGATGCTCTCAGCCAATGCGGCAACGTTATCCATTTCGTTATGAGCGTCCGAATGATCGTTTTCTGCGATCTGTAACAAAGAATAATCAGAATAATTTTCAAAGAATAATTTTCACAAAAAAAATTTTTCACAAAAAATAATTTTTTCAGACAAATGCCTCATTTCACAGCACGGATAGCAATCGAGATAAATGAAAACCAAATATCTCATACTGTCAGTAGATGGTAAAAGTATCATCACTGTAATAATTTATATAAATAAAAAAATTTTCATATAATAAAAACGTCTTTTTACAAATTGAAAATATCTGTACATGTACATAATGGCAATGAAAGAAATTAATTTAAGAACAAAAAACAACCCAATCAGATCTTAACAGAAAAATTATTAATTTGTAATGACGAAGTAAACTATATGTTTATAATAAAATTCAATTTAAAGTAAATGGTCTTCACTATATTGTTATATAAAATAAAAGAAGACTCACTCTACTATCCGATTGTTTTTCCACAGAGAGGTCTTCGAGAAGAGATTGAAGTCCAACATCTGCCTCGGTATCACTTTGAGTCCGAGTCTCTTCCTCATCACTATCGCAATCGCTCTCTTCGCTCTCACTTTCGCTGCTAGTTGTTTGGTCTTCGATTTCCTGTACTGCTTCCTTGTTTTCTTTATCCGTATCTAAATAAAGAGAAATGACATTGATTAAAGCAACTAGCTCTATTCCTTCAACAATAATATATAATCTCCGAAATTTTTTCAGACAAATGCCTCATTTCACAGCACGGATAGTAATCGAGATAAATGAAAACCAAACATCTCATACCGTCAGTAGATGGTAAAAAGTATCATCACTGTAATAATTTATACAAATAAAAGAATTTCTATATAATAAAAACATTTATATAATGATCAAGATAATAATAAATAAAAGTTTATGCTTTAATTTACGAAAAAGTTGTTTTCTTTAAGCCGCTTATAACTCAAAAACTATTGATTTATACATCGTTTTTGTAGAGTAAAACAATTCAAAGACATTCAAGTAGCGCATAAAATAAAAGATTTAAAAAAGCGTGCTTGATCTAGACTTCATACAAAAATAATAGATATTTATAAAAAAAAAAAAACTTTAAAAAATCTATTAAAAAACTCACCTTCGGCATCTTCTTCCACGTCCATCAACATGTCCGACATATTTGTATATTTGGCCGTGAGTTCGTCGATAGACATTTCATTATCAGCCTAAATAAGTACGAGCATAGTTTTATTTAAGTCTGACAAGAACGCTTTGCGATAATCACATGATAATTTCTCAAAATGGAGAATCATATACCTTAAGTTCATCGAGCTCCCGCTTATGATCGATTTCTCCCTCGAGCCTTTCCTCTTCCATGATAGTATCTTCTTCATCCGAGGATTCACCGGACGCTGCGATAAAATCCGCATCTGCATCAACTGCTTCCTCATTTTCCTGTAACAAAAATCATAATCTCATTTTATCTTTTAATAGGTAAATCTTTAAATAGGTGATAAGTTATTAGTTCTTTAAAATTGGAACTGTCACTAATTTCAAAAATAATTTTAATATATAAAAATACGTAGTTTTTATCAATTTATATTATATATAAATATTATACAAAAAAGACTTATATTCAAACATTTATTTTACTTTTGAGAAAAAAAAAACACGTACATTTTGCTCCTCTTCATTCGTCGCACTTTGCGGCGATAGACTTCTGTTACGATCTTCCAAATAGTTTGGTGGTAAGTCCTTCAGAAGATCTTCCAAAGGTATTTCCGATTCTCTTTTTAACAACTCCACTTCCTCCTTGTGGTTAGTCGTTAATTTCATTTCTTCTTCGGCCTTAGCTATGGTCTCTTCATCGTCATCTGAACTCTGATTTGGCTGGAATTCCTCTGTAATAAAATGTTATACAATAAAATTAAATTATTTATATAAATATATATATATATATATATAATGGTAAATTTAAATTAATTTATACAATATTTAATGTATGTAATTTAAATCAACCTATGTATATAATAAGCCCCAAGTATTAATTTATGCACTGCGTAAAGCTTAGAAGTTCTGTTTAAACTGTGAAGCACATGTGTTTTATTATAAATTATAATAATTAAAGTCATTGCGTTAAAAATGACAATGTTATATGTCATGTAATTATCAAGTATACTATGCAATAATTATATATTTAAGAGATCTTAAATTTTGTCATCCACAATAATTTTGCATTTTCAATAATAACGGCATTGAAGTGAATAAACATGTTAATGTGTTAATAATTACATACATTAATCAATGCACATTTATTATCATAAATAAAAATTAATTACATTTTATTATGTAAATTAAACGTACCGTCGGAATGACATTTTCCCAATGGAACCGGCGAAGAGATACGTGAACTATTTATGGAAGCTGGAATACTCTGTGGACCGTCGGTCTTGTTGAGACCCTCTGTCAGCCACGTGGAGTATTTCTCCGTTTGACCCACAATGAAATTTAAATGTTGATCTAATGCCTTCTTTCGTTTTTCTTCCAGCCTCGTCTGCTGCTTATACTCCACCAACTGTCGGCAAATTGCAATTACGAGAGTTATAATAATGAGAGATTGCTCATGGCTCCAGTTTTATTTTGTTTTTCTTTATTATAATAATTCTGTCCATATCTATTTATCTCGCACTTATAAAATTTATTTTTAAAACGTGTAAATGTTATGTAATGTTTAAATGTTGTTACTAATTGTTAATAAGAAATGTTATATATTCGTATCCAAATACATTTACGAGATTTCGGATTTACGCAATTGATCTTATATGTGTGTAATTCAATGCGAATGTCCTGCGCTAATACTTTGGTTGAATTTAGGAGAAAATAAAACAACCATACACAATGCGCAGACTTTGCTGTTCCCACAACGAGCACACGCTTCCGATAAAGATACATCAAGAAGGTCGGCTTAATTAGTGTGGGGTAGAATAAAGCTAAATCAATGTAGTTTTCATAAAAAAATGATATATATATAAACAAAAATTTTTTTATTGAACTAAATTGATAAAAAGATTGCTCGATTCATCCAAGTTTCTAAATGTGCAAATTTCAGCTGTTTGCTTACTTTCTCGACATTTGTCCAGAAGGTTTTGATCTCCTTGGCGACCAAGCTGGCGATCTTCTTTAGCCGTAGCTCCTGCGACTTCTCAGCCTTCTGCGCCTGAATCGCCTTTTCCTGAAAGTACTTTTGCACCATTCGCGCGCATTTCTTCGCTGCCGCCTTTTTCCATTTACGCTCCTGGGCGAAATCAGCGGCTAACCAGACCATTTCCTCCAGCAAGTAATCCCAATGGGCCTTGGTTCGGGTCGGTTCTTGCACCTTGGGCAATCGCCGTTCCGACCATAATCCCTCGCGTTGCAGCTCCTTAATCCTCTGCACTACGTACGCCTCCTGTATCCCAATAATCGTAGCCATTAGCATAAAATTTAAATATATAAATAATGCATTTAATCTTTGCAAAGAGAAAACATACAATATATATGATAAGTTATTATTAATATACATATTAACAAAATAATTAAATAAAATAAAGTTTTTTTTTAAACGTGTTTGATAAAAATAGAAGAAATAGTAAAATCCATTAAGTAATAATTGACTTGTTATTATTATTATTATTATCATTATTATATATATATATATTATATATAATAATAATAATAAAAACAAAAAACTAGAAAATTATATCCAGCTGATATGAGCTTACATTTAAATGAGACACGTAAACTGTTTTTTTACACCGCAAAAAGATTGAAAGAGATAGTCATGGCAATTACCTGCCGCAGTTTTTCCGCAATATGCTCCGGATTGTTCGTGGTATCACAGGAAGTAGTTATAGTAGTGGGTGTAGACAATTTAACGAGCTTAACGATAGGTTGGGGACTATTGAGCGCAACTGTTGTTATAGGCGTTTTCGGGGTTGCGACGGTGGTGATCGACGGCGACGGCTTTTCCACCACCTGACTCGCGGCCGAGGTCGTCGGTTTCGATGAGTCTGCAACCACTGACGTTCCACCTGAAACGATAACATCGCCTTCAGATCGCTATAATAAATCACGTGAATTATAATACATAAATCAAAATGTAAATCGAAGAGCTGGATGCGACAACAGCGTATGCTATTCAAAGATACTTCTGTATTGGCAAACGTAGACAAGTATTATATATACTTCACGCGAATAATGGTTCAATAGATAGGCAAATGATAAAACTTTGGCGTAACTCCACAGGAGACAGGCAAGAAACGAGATAATACACATCCACACGGTCGACAACAACAACAACTAAACGCGAGAAACAAAAACACTTTCAAATACGCCAATTGAAATAAATCGCTTTTGTGTCTGAGACGATATACGTGTGTATACATATGCATGACGTAGCGAGAGACATACATTGTTCTTACCAAGCTTCAAATAAAAACATGCGTTTGCACTTAATAATGATCAGGTCAATCACCACAGTATTATTGTAGATTTGTACGCAACATGCTACACTTGTCTGACTTATTCTATATAGTTGGCATACATTGAATGAATAGTGAACGTATAGTATGAAAAAAATTAGACGTTATATAGCTCAAGATGGCGGTACAAATTTCTACATGAACTTTAATTTATAGTTTTAGTAGCAGCAGACAGTTCTTTGGCGAGCGTTTCCTGATCATCGTTCTAATAGTTTAAGTCGAGAGTACAACATATATAACACGGAAGTACATAATGCGCGAAAATAATCGTTTATAATGAGGACTTGCAGCATCTAACTGCTCGAAAGCGAAACCAATATGGATCGGCTCAAAGATACGAATGGCAGGCGATCTCTGCGGTAATCACCTATAATGAGCGTAGGTGTTACGGTAGAAGCGGATGGAGGGTGAATGGTGACTGGCGAAGACTGGATTGCCGTTCGGAAGGCAAACACCATGCCATGGCGGCCCCCTTGAGGCCTACCTGGTATTTGTCCTAAGTGCGCAAATTATCATTTATTTACACAAGCCGAATTTCAATTCATTATGACAGTTAAAATATAACACGAATAATGCCCGTATCAGATTACGGATTGGGATTGAGATTGGATTGAAATTTGACCAATCAGAGCAAAGTTTACTAAACTTGAGATCAGTTTTCTCTGTTCTGATTGATTAAATTTCAATCCAATCTCAATCCCAATCCGTAGTCTGATACGGGCTTAAGGAAAACCGCCTATCTTCCGCAAACAATAAATGACAAACTATTTCCCTATATGATATGAGAATTCTCCCAATGCAAGGCTCTATATCTAATGTCTTTCTCGTAATTTTTTTCTTGCTGATTGCACAATAGATACTGATAGAATGATGGTGAGAACTCGAGATGATCGTTGTTATTTACAAAAAGAATATTTAACCCTCCACTGCCCTCGTTCAGCAAACAAATGTTAGTGTTAGCATCATGTCGCGCCTGTATGTCATTGTATTAGCATAGTATGTAGCATTGCCACATAGTTTTCTTAGATCAAGGGCCACTATTTCCAACGTCTGTTAAACTCTAACCGATCGTTAATTTTTCAGAATAGTCAATAGAAGTTGGTTATTTTAAAAAATTAACGGTTGGTTAAAGGTTAACAGATGTTGAAATAGTGACCCCCAAACATAGTCTTGTAAATAGCGCTTTCAAAGTCTAATCTAAAAATTGTACTAACGAAATTTTGGAAAACAATATAAATATACCATGTAAATATAATCTAATACACCATATAAATATAATCTAAAAGGTTGTAAATAAAAAGTCAAAAGTTTCAGAGTCCACTTTTATATCTATGCAAATAAAAAAATTAAAGAAATAAGATGTAACGTTAGCGATTGCTTAATACGAGGGCAATGGAGGATTAAGTAACATATATATAAGACACAAATAGAAATATAGATAGAATAATGGTGAGAATCCAAGAAATTAATATTAGACATTAATTACGAAGAATACATATTGAAACAAATTTGGAATTGATTGCTTAAGTTATATCTGTAAACTGTATCTTTCTTTTATATAATTATATAAAAATACAATTTTGCAAAATTCCTTCATATATCGTAAATATGACATCTGTCGTACACTAGTTTTGATACGCAGGAGAAAGAGTAATCTATTTCAACATATAGGGTGAGAAAAGGATTATTATTTTCGCTTATGACGTCATAATCCAATAAAGCTATGACAATATTCAGTCGATTTTGTCTATTCTAAGAACTCGTATTCTAAGTTTTCCTTTACGTGGGAATGAGCAAGTGACTGGAAGAGCGTACAACATCCTTATTTTGCGCAACTTGAAAGAGATTAAAGAAAAAATGTTAGGATAGAAAACATTCTTCGGCCCATCTTAGAATAGAGAAAGGCGACTATATATTCAAATTCGACTAAACACTTAAAATTGAAAATACACTGAATGAACAGTAAACAAACACGAATTTTCGCTATAAAAATTCGAGGAATATGTGTGATGCCTATGGAACATTCATCGGAGTTCAATTAGAGAGCGAATCGATTTGTTCAGGAAATGTAATATATATGGATGTTTATACACGTTTTTAATGATAGTCTTTTCCGTTCAAAATAATAAGAGAATGTAATATCAAGCCCTCTGACCATGTTACGAATCGAAAACATCAGATGAAAACATCAGATCATCGTTGCTCGAAGTAACGGCAAAGAATTAGACCCTTTTGTTGCCACAATTTATAATTACCTTGATGACTGAGCTGGGCTAGAGCCGCAGCAGGCAGGGTGGTGGATACCGCTACCGGCGTAACGCCCGCCCCAGCGATTTTAACCTCCGCTCTTTGATTCGGGATTTGGACCACCGTGGAGCCGGACGTGACGGTTGTGACAGCGGTCGTAGCGGTGACGATAGCGCTAGTAACGGTCGTGGTAGTAGCGATAGTAGTGGTAACAGCAGACAGCTGCGAGAATTCTGGTATCGACGACAATGGCGCGGTCAGATCCTCGTCGTCATCATCCGGATCAAGTCGATGCTGACGCAGAAAGTGTACAAACTGCGGTGTCGGAGATCGCTTCCGCCAGGTATGGTAGTCCATCATGTTGCCACCGGCGTGCAGAAAGAACAGTTCTGACGCGTTCTCGGCATACTTCTCACGTACGCTACGCATCCGCCGCATCTTGTGCTCCATTATCCGTCTGCGGAAGCCGCTGGCGTCGAATGAAATCGGTTTCTCCGTCGTTTCCGACAGTTTCAGCCGTTTCCTCGCTGGTGGCGGCGGCGATTGCACCCGTACCTGCGGCGACGATACCTGTGACGATGACGATGACGACGACGACGACGACGACGATGACGACGACGACGACGACGACATTGGTGCCACAAACACGTTGCTTATGGAGGTGCGTACGAGTTTCGGCGACGTTGTTAGCATAAGCTTGGTAGAGTTCTGTGACCGCGACACCGCCGGTGACGAATGAGGCGACGTGCCGGCAATGCCGACAACGTTGCGCGGTGATGTGCCCGCGATGTTGACGATTCTTGTGACACCGACTTGTTGCGTTCCGCTCGCGTTAGTCGTGGCATTGTTCGGTATGACCTGCGAGTAAAGACACGTAAGTGCTAATCACAAGCGGAGGAAATTTTATTACAAAATTACGTCAAATTTATGCAAATTGCTAGTTACAGAATAAAAAGATAATAGAGATTAAAACTATCTTCAACAATTGTTACCAAGTACGATTATTGGCTAATTAAATTAATGATCGGCCATCACAATTGCCGAACACTATTAATGACCAACGATATAAAAAAAAATAATAAAAATAGAAATTAAAATGCTCGATTGTGATTAAATTATTAATTGCTAATCAAGATATTTGAAATAATGAAGCTAGGTAAAACATCATATTTTATGAAAGGCATATATTTATCATGTTTTGTTATTTAAAAGACTGTAACATATATCCGTTTCATGAAACATAATATGCAAACTCTAGTTATTTGTACAAACGTAGATACCTGTGTGAGACCAGGAACCTGAGTCGTAATAACAAACTGTTGCCCACTGGTAGTAGCAAGCACGTTGAGGCCTTGAGCGGTAGCGAGAACCTGCTGCAGACTGACAGTCTGTTGAGCTGAACTTCCGTTATTTCCGCCATTATTAGCCGCACCCCGATTAAGGGGTGGTAAAATAGGTGCACCCTGTTTATCACTCATTGCACGTTACACTGAAAAGACAAAGCAGCGCTGTATTATACGGTGACTCACAATGTACTTCTGTACCACATAATAAATTCATATCTTCTCATGCGAAGTGCGAACATTAACTCTTTGAAGAGATTACTCTTTAATAATGGAAAATAAATATAATTCAGTATACAATACGTTTTTATATTTTGATTCTTTTTATAAATACTATAAATATTTCAAAATTGCTGTTTTAATTTGTGAACGCAGAAGCACGTTTCAATTTTAATGAAAAAACAAGCTACCTATACTTCAATTTCTTGTATATATGAAATGTTTAAAGCGCATTTTGAAATTTAGAGTTTAAAAATAAAAAGATTTTATCGAGTAAACTGAAGGATTATCAATTACTACTTTAATAAAATACAAAAAAAAACCAAAGAAAGTATTAAAAAATAAAAGACATTTGTAAAGTGTCACTTAAAGGATACATAAAGTGTTCCCTGATCCCCTATTTGAATATAAAATATCGCAGAAAAAAATGATAATGTATACAATATTGAGCTTAATGTGCTTATTAAGCTACATAAATAAACATGTAAAAAACTGAAAATTTATGCGATTAATCGGTAGATTCACAGTTCAACAAACTTTGATATATTTTTAATATATAAAATACACACAACCCTTATTTAATTATAAACTGGCAAAAAAAAAATGAAAATAAATGTAAAAATATCTTGACAGTAAAATATATCCTGAACGAGTAAGCATATTAAAAAGGAGAAATTCTAAGACAGGTTTAATAAACATATTTTAATAAATAAATTCAATATCGATTTAAATTATCCTCTAGAATACACACAGCACCTGCGAAACAGCCGCGTAATTTAATTGCAAATTGTCGAAGGAAAACAACAGAAGGAGGACAGATAAAGAAATGTTTCGGACGACACATAACAAAAAAAGTGATAGTAACAATGGCTCGCTAGACAAGCTCGTTAGTTCGAGGGAAGCAGAATCGATCGTTTATAAACATGAATCAAGAGGGAAAGCGAGGGAAAAGCGGCGAATTCGAAGGAGGCGATGCACGGTTCCGTCGATTCGCGTTAAAAAAGGGGGGGAGGGAGCAGATACCCCGCGCGACGTACAATATACGCGAAATTTGAAATGTGCACGAGACGACGGGATGTCGCGAGGGGGGATCGGAGCGCCAGACAGGGAGATCTGTCAACGCGATTGTCGCGTGATCCCGAGCCGGCGAGCCGAAGAAACGGCCCGAGAAGATCCGGGGGGCTACTCGAGAGCGTCGTACGTTCGTGCGTGCGTCGAAGGGAGCGACATGCTATATCGAGGCGAGCGCCGGTGACGAAACATGTCGGGAGAGCGAGACGTGAGACGAGCGGCGAGAGACGTCCGGCCGCGCGTCGGCGTCGCGACGACGTAGGGAACGTCGCGCGAGGAAACGGCCTCGCCGACGACGCTCGGCCGCCGACGCGGGTGGGGAAGACCGCGCGACACAGCGCGGCGCGGCGCGGCGCGGCGTGATACAAAGGAAATCTCCCGTCCGCCATGTTGGCGTTGGCTCCGAGACGGCCAGGACTTACCATAATGTAATCACAAATTACCGCGACGTAGGTGCGCCATCCACGGGAATGAACGTCACGCCCGTGTCCCGCGTGGGTCGACTCGCAATTGGGTACCTCACGTAACATACGGCGCATGAGCTATATCTAATATTTTACAATGCATCGTCACACCGCACGCCCAAGGACGCGTACACACTTCTAAACATGGCGACGGCTGCGAGACGAGTTTCGGCCAGAGGCGGCCAGAAGCTGCCCCAGTCTCGGCCAGCGTTTGCCCCAGTCGCGCGGCAGATGGCGCGGTCGCGCCGCGCCGGCGCCGCGCGCCGATTGGCCGCTCGCAATCGTCGCGCGCGGCAACGTGGCACGTGACGGCGCGCGCGATTGGTCGGCCCGCCCAATACGTTCGTACGCGCGGCGGCTGGAATTCTGCTAACTCACATCCCCGGGTCTGTTCGTTTTTTTTTTTCCTCCTCGTCGCCGCTCTCTACGCCCTGCGCTACGCGCAACGCTAAATATGGCCATTCAATTTCGAGTTCTTCTCTCGCCTGACGATGGAAATTAAGCGTACCCCGCAATTATCCTCGACGATACTCTACTTATACGATCATCTATATTTTACTTTACTTTAATTTATTTATTATTTCAATTATCTACGTCTACGATCATGTAATTATCTACTGGGTGGCTGAAAAAGTAAAATCAAACGGCCACGTGGGGATCGATTAATGCATCGCATTTCGAAACGAGATGAAATTTACTAAAGTGAACAAAAGTGAGTGAATTACCTAACTTTTGTGATTTTTATCTTATTTCAAGATACACAATTTCGATTCTATAAATGTGATTTTCGCATGATTTGAGTGTAATATAAAACGCGAATAAGAAGGTTTAATTTTCTTCTTTTTCGGTCTAAAAAAAATTTATTCAAAAATTTGAAAAATCTATTCGATAGCTAATCTGATCACGCTTTCAAAAGCTCTACTTAATCCGTTACACATTCACGGAAATAAAATTATTTCCGACACATCTTTGACTGAACTTACTTCGCAGTGCTGGTTCCATAAAAATTAACTTTCATGTGATTAGTTTTCCATCTCCCGGCTTCACTAAATTTTATCTTCATCTTAAAGTAACATTTTAAAGAAATTCGGATAAAATCTCGTTTCTGCTACACCTTTTACACTTCGTTCTCCCGCCTTCTTTCTCTTTCCAAGTTCGAATTTGTCTTATTTAAACAGAGAAAGCACGGAAAACGCAAGAAGAGCAGCCGTTGCATTTTCCGCGCTCGAAACAAAGCGATACTGTTCTCATTTGAGAAGAAAAAAAAAAAAAAAAGAGAAAAGAGCAGTCTCTGGCGAGGAGAGTGCAGAAAGTAAAGCAGTAAAAAGGTTCGAAAGTAAAGAAGAAAACCACGGCGGGACGCGAGGGACGCGAGGGACGCGAGGCCATGCACCGACCTGAAGTACACGCCACGTGGCTGACGTGGCACGGCGGCTCCGTTTCCCGTCTCTCGCTGCGATATCCCGAGTACTCCGACCGGCGTATATCGTCGTGTGTGTGGTACGTACCCGTGCATCGATCCTCTTTCCGAGTCACTCCATCGTCGTCGGTGCCGCGCGTCGCCGGTGCCGACGAGTGCGGGCGGTGCGCCGTTCGATCGTCGTCGCTTCGTGCGCGCACGTGCGTGCCTCGCGGGCGGACGCGTGCCGCTGTCGCTGTCGCTGCCGCTGCCGCCGCCGCCGGACGGCGTTTCCTCGCGCGGGAATCTCGATCGCCATATTCCGGGGGGATCCTCCGGCCTCTCGGGGCGCGTCCTCTCCGCGGAACACGGTCCACGCGACGGTGGACTCGGACTCAGATCCCGATCGCCGCGGCGCCGGGACGTGCGACGCGGACGTGGGACGGCACGTCCATGGAAGTGAAACGCTTGACACCACTGTGCAGTGTGCGCGGCGTGTGACGTGTGACCCCGGTGGCCGGTACTCCGGTTTCGATTGGCGGCTCGGCTCTGGCCCGTTCGATACCGCCGGAAGAGAGCTAGGGCGCGCGCGCGCGCGCCCGAGATAATGCTTTTCAAAAATTATGCGCGACAAAAGTCCCCGCAGTCGAATCGAATGGAACCCGATGTGAATATCTGCGCGTGTCGGAATATATAGAGATTTGTGTATTTTTTTCCCCTAAAATTGTTGCACTCTGATGATTGCGCTAGAATTTCTCTCGCTTTTCGCCAAATTTTAAAGCATACTTATTTCATTTTAAGTACAGCGAGTGTACACTAGCTATAGTTTGACTATAAAAAATCTTACATTTCCCTGATAAGCGCCTAAAATTATTAGAGTAACACTATAAATCGCATACGTTACTCCGCTATACGCTTCTGCGTTGTGAAGATAACCGTTTTCATTTCCATATCAGTCGCACCCATTTACTTTGTGCCCCACGTCGATTAAGAAACGATTTTTTTTATTACAAATAATGCTCGTCATTTTTAAATATCTTTTTTTTAAATCTTTTTCTAAGTGCCAAACGTTTCAAAATTACGTAATCTCACAAAAACGCACATTTTTACGAGAATGTTTATATATTTGTCAGCTTTTATTCTCGCAGTAGAAAATTGTAAAACCATTAGAATGTGATTTTATCAAAAGCAATTATTATACATTTACTATTTGCAATAATTTAAAGCGTTCATTCGTGTACTGCATAAATATAATGTTTATCCGTGTAAATGTATTTTGTAACGTCTAATGAAGAATTGCAATTGTATATAAAAATATAATAAATTTTTTAATAATCTATTATCTAAGCAAAAACCCAATAAACACCAAGCACACACATACTGCATTTACATTGTTAAGTGAGAAATTATAATATAGATATAAGCTAGGTAACTGATGCTCGGTGTTTATTGGGAAGATCTGTGATATTTCGCGTAGTTTTTAAGGAAAAAGAGAGCGTAATGGGAGATACTTATCTACATTTATTTATTTAATTTATTTCGAAATTTCTTCCTAGGTTTCTTTTTTAAAGGGAAAATTTCTATACTCTGTTTATTCACTTTACAGGTTGAACGGAGGTTCAAGGATGGTTAAACTGAACGCGGATGTTCATCCGAATCTGTCGGAGATGGTGACGGAAAATTTGCGACGGAGAAACGTGGTCACAGTCGTAGATTTCGTCTCGACGGATCCGATTAAACTGGCGAGTTTTACTAATCTTACGCACACGGTGTGTATCCTGCGAAAGAAGGATGGTAAACGAAGTAAAGACATTTGAAATTCGTGCCTGTCGTGGGCGAGAATAAGTGCACCGTTGTTTAGACGTTAGGAGTTAGAATATAATGTCGGTTTTTGAGATCTTTAAACATATTTGAGATACTTTCGAAATCGCTGAAATTAAATTGGATGATAATTCTACCGATAAGACATTTGATTTAGAAATTTAGTTTCTTTTAATAGACATTAATCCACTTAACTTTTCCTTTGAAAAGAATGGAAGGAATATACATGTGTAGATAATAAAATGAATTAGAGACTGATAGAGAAGATAGTTATCTGACTCGTTCAATGTTTGCAAATTTAGTACAATATTAGCATTTATAGGATGTATTGCAAATGAAGCAGCACATACTGAGGAAGTTCGGTGGCGCAAAGAGGAACGCAATGCACCTCCTCGCGATGGAACGCCACGTAATTCCGACCAACGTAACGAGGTTTGCGATGTGTCATCTCCCAAACGATCGTGACTAGTAAAAACTATCCGATATGACAAAAATTTCATATAGTATACAATTGAAAGGTATAGGGGAAAACGATCAAAGTTGACTTTTTGTCGAAATTGATCTGATCGTGCTATCTTGTGACATTTTTAAAGAATTTTCAGTATTCTTACCTGTTTTTATCAAAAACAGTTACAATTTATTGGAAATAAGGCCGAAAGAATTGTACTATGCTGTGGAAAAAGATCATAGTCCACACGCTTGTGAAGAGGAGCCATTAAAGTTCAACATACAATGTAAATACTAAGGCTGTGTTCCGATATTTACTGCTAGTATGGAAAATCTATAATGTACGTAAATCTATAATAACGTAAACTATCTGATGTCTTGAAACTTAAAATTGCGTTTTTCTAGAAATTACTCCGTATGGATATCGATTATTTTCCCCCTGTACCCTTCAATTGCTTTCACAAATGAAGAAGAAAAAACGTTGTTGGTTTTTTAGTATCTAACGTCTTATTCTCGGTAGGATAGTTTGGACGAATTGCTGAAGGGTGGCCTGTACCCAGGACAGTTGTGCGAGTTGTGCGGACCCTCATCCTCCGGGAAAACTCAATTATGTTTGACGGTAGCAGCTAATGTCGCGGGCCGATCGGACGTCGTTGTATGGTATATCGACACGAAAAAAGATTTCTCCAGGTTGCGATACGAGGAGATCATGAGGACGAGGAATTTTACACAAAAAGTGATAATGTTAGCTATAAATAACGATTAGATGTTCATAAAAGTATTAGTGCATGTTGTTTTGTTACAATCACATCAGTATAATCACAAAAAGGTATTCTCTTAAAAAAAGAAAGAAATAATTAAAGAACAAAAACTAGATTTCTTAAATAAACTTTTCATATGATTATTCATTATCTTTAAAATGTTGCGGAATTCTGAGAAATGAGCCCGTTTTTTTTTTTCTTGCAGATTATAGAAGATGCATTGCGCAGGACGAAGGTTTGTCGAGTGCATTCCTCGCGTGAATTGATACGAGCCCTGCGACAATTGGTAATTCTTTGCAGACAGGAGCGGAATGGTGCGTCTTTCGAAGGGAAAAAGGCTCTTCTTGTGATCATCGATTCCTTACCAGCAGTTATCTTCAAGGTATCTTTATAGATAAATCTCTAATTATTGGTCATTAATATAACTCTTCTCAAGTATCATTAATTATATTTTATATTACTATTATAATGTGTCACGTTAATAATATTACAATTAACATTATTAAGAAATAACATTTTTTGTCAATCTGTTAATAAGTGACTTGTAATATTAAGTATAAATAATGTAAATTCCGAAACTATGATATGTTAACCCTCGGCTGTTACACCTCTTTTTTCGAACACATTTGTTACACGGGGTCAATTTGACCCCAATTTTTATGCAGCTGTTGTTAAAAAATTAACAGTTGAAAATTCTAGAATTAAGTTTAAACATGGTTGAATATATTCTCATTATAAAAAATTACCTTTTTGAGTGGTTCATCATGTTCACAAAAATTCTTAAAAAATGTAAGTTCCGAAAAAAAACATTTTGCGAAAAAAAAATCATAACTTATTTTTCAATATTTTTTGCTCAAAATTTTGCATAGTACTCTTAAGATATATTACTTGAAAAATGAGGTTACTTTGACCCCATGTGATAACCAAGGGTTAATATTAATTTCGTGACATTAAAATTATATGAATGGTCGTTTTTTTTTTAATAATTGATTATTTCTTCGTTGAGGTAACGCGATACGCACAACAAAATGATTCCGAGACGACTTATGAGCTCAACGATTTAGCCGAGGTATGTCGATTCCTCACAAAGGAATGCCAGGCAGTCGTAATTACTGTGAATTCAGTTACTCGATGGGAGCAAACGGACCCCGCCAACATAACACCGGCGTTAGGAAAATATTGGGCGAGGATACCAGCCACGAGATTGCTGATAGCAAGGCGATATGGTGAAACTCGGAGGATTAACATTTGGAAGGATCTGAGATTAATCGAGAACTCGTTCTGCACTGTAACTATAAACGATATCGGAGTCACATCATAATAAGCTATAGTAAATCAATATTTACATATATGATTGATTGTTATTAAATTACAAAACCTTATTTCTTAAATTGTGATATTTGATGTTTCTTTCGATGTTATATTTTATAATAAATATTTTTTAAATCTTATATCTATTCCTCCCATATATATATACGGGATGAACGTTAGTCGCTGATTGATCATCTGGGCGAAAATCTTGACGAAGTATAATATGCTAGCAATAGTAGAATATTATTTACAGTCATTTTTTATTTAATATTAAATGTCTGATATTAATTTTATCATTTATGATATCACTTTTTCGACTATATCTTATATTTGTCGCGTAAAATTATTAACTTTTAATCTTTTTGTTTTCAAGTACAAATAAAATCTCGAAAATTCTCTCAAAATATTACTCCTTAATATTAATTGACGTATAAACAGTAATTAATTTAATGATGATATAACTATTGTAATCAATCACATTAAAGCAAAATGGACTTCGTAATTCTTTTTTTTTTTTTTTTTTTTTTTTTTTTTTTTTTTTTTTTTTTCAAGTGAAGTAATAGATGTTATAGGGCCCATTCGTTTATGCATTGGCTGCCGCAGATGTCGTTCATTTATTCTTGTTTAACATTTGGTGTCACCGAATGTTAAACAAGGATAAATGAACGACATCTGCGGCAGCCAATGCGTAAACGAATGTGCCCATATATTTGCTATTATAATGAACTTTTGTCATTATAATAAATCATCATTTAGTGTAGAATTATTTCAATACTAAATGCTAGAACTCCGCCAAATTGCACTATCTTCTGCACTAATGAGCAAATATGATGCATCCTCAATATATGATGCAAGCTTTATAAGAGGAGTCAATGTTATTACTTATATTAGATATCATGAGAAATATCATAAGTTGTTATATTAAGGACAAGAAAAAAGTCATATTTTTATCAAATGTTATTTAATAATATCTATCAACAATAAATTCTGTAAATACAAAAAAGATTTGACATAAATAGCTAAAATAGCTAAAGAATTTATATACAGACATTACCGAATGTCAATATATTTATAAAATTTGATTAAATGTTGAAAGCGGTCCATTTATAAAACTCGTTCTGTGCTACAGTTTGTGGAGATCTGATGTTAGTTAGATTGAGTAGTACTGTTTCCGTCACTATAAAACAAACATCCAGCTCGCATAGATCATCTAGCATACGCGTTGCAGATGATATATTTAATTTATCATTGATTATTTTTATTGTATAGTTATACTTGTCCTACAAGATTTATTAAAGATAAAGTTAAGTTTGAGCAGAGAAGTTGAAATAATGAAGTAAATATAACAATATAAAAATTTTCCAATAAAAGAATTATTAGACTATTGAAACATGGTAAATATTTATATTTTATGAATCTGTCGTTGCGCAATGCTGTGTCTTTTCGTAAATATAAGGTTCTTGTTCCTAGCTATAGCCATATATACAGAATTTGCAGTCAAGGATTTAATATGACAGTAATTGGTTGAAGCAGTTAAAAAATTAATTACAGAAAGTCACCAAAGCCGACGTGCAATAACTAATTTTTGTTTGTTTGTTAGTAAGAATAAAACAGGAATGATGAAAGTGTAAAGCACAAAAAATACATGTACGTACCATTTCTATCCTGTTTGCCAAAACGCTAACTTGTGCTGAGGGTAATTTGCATTTTAGTCTGTTTTTCTCAATACGTATATGTGCATCTCTTAGTTTAGCGAATTGATTTGCCATCGCAAACGGTATAATTTGGAACTTGGGATCCTGTTTCTCGTTCCTCTCGTAGTCTCCATATAGCACAGTCATATTGTACTTGATTCTGCAATTGCCTAATGGTGTCGTTTCCCTGACAGTCAAACCGGTTGTAAAATTTAATATTTTAGTTATCAGACCACCACTTATGTTGAAATGTTTAGCAATATCTGCAATAATTTTTCTGATCGTGTCCTCAGATTTTGTATGCACGAGTACATCCTGTACGCCATGCTCATTGAAATTAATTATAAACCACTTTTCGTATTTGATATGCTCTCTCGCGATTTCTTCTGTATTTTGGTTTCTATACTTTAATACGGTTTTCAAGATCATGACATCGTGTAAGAAACAGCGGAGACCCGATAATTGAAAAGGCTGACATATTAATGCTGCAGTTATTTGTGTAGTTTCGGGGTATTCTTTGTATACTACAGTAGTTCGGTCAAAATCGAACAAATATTCCGCATTAAAATCCCTTGTTCCTTCTGGGACGTTGACTTTGAGTGCTAAATAAATAAACAAAAAACATATAGTCAGATATAATATCAGAATATTGTCATCTATACATATACATTTTATAACATTATACAGTTATAAAAATTAATCTATAATTATTTTCTTAAAAATTGTGATTATATCTTATTCACTTTTAAATTATCCGTAAAACTTCAACTTCTTCTACTAAATAAAATTATATTTTATGCATGAAGAAATTCTACGACTAATATTATATATTATATATTTAATATTATATATTCAATAGATAATTACATATTTATTATTATACATTTAATAATAAATATATAATTAATATTATATATTTATAGCACCATATGTTATAAACATTGTTTTTTAGTTCAGATATCCGTGTGCTTAAAAGGAAGATATTTGCGAAGTACAAGATGGTAAAATCTTCGAGAAAAGTCACAAATGAATGCTGTATTTGAACTTGATAATTTCTTTTATTAAATTCGATCTATAATGTATTATATCTTTTTAATTCATTTTTAAAATCTAAATGTTATAAAAGTATAATGGCTGCATTTGTTGAGAGATTTTATGCACAAACTGATAATAAAACAATAAATAAGTGAAATACGACCGAACATATGATAAACATTTAAGGGCCGGTTGTTCCAACCTGTTGGTAAACTACCTAATAGTTAAATCATATGTATGTCTTTGTTTATCCTTTAAATTAGACAAAGATAGACATATGATTTAACTATTAGTTAGCTTACCAATAAGTTGGAACAACCGGCCCTAAATCAAGGAAAACGCCGGGACTGGGTTAAACGGTCAGGATTAGATCTTGCGGTTGCTAATAGATATGATAATATACGCGAAGTTGGATTCGAATGCTGTAATTGTTAGCTTACCTAGCAAGAACGGGACCAAGGTGTAATTGAGCAGCATCGTGAAACAATGTATTTCTTGACACGTCCGTTAATGTAACTCTTCTTTCTCTTGTGAGCTCTTCCTTTTTTATATCAGAATATAATCAGATGCTCATCATTTAACGTTCGTGTAGAGAATGTCAGTCTAACCCGCTTGTCGTTATGGATGTACGATTTAATACGATTCGACCGCGTTGGTTCTTTTCTTTATAACACAAACAATATCCTAGCAATGATGTTTACATCTAGCTGTAAGAATGCTGCGTGTCATTCCCTTCCCACCAAAGCACATTTGAAATCCTCGGCGCGTAAACTTATTCCTATTAGATCTTACATTATATAAGAAGAAATATTTTTGTACCGTAAAAGATTAATTATATGATATCACTAGAATATACAAAAAACATTTTACAAAAGATAAATATTATATCCTGAGTAATAATAAAAAAAAGCCTTTAAGTAATATTTAATTGTGTATAGTATGGTTTGATTATCTAATTATATACATATTTATATAATTATTATTGATTAATATTTATCTAGCATATCTATTCCGGAAAAGCTATTTGGTAGTGCCGCGGTCATATGCCTCTGAATATAGGCAACTCGGTCAGTAAAAAATCAATGTATATTTTGTGTAGTTGCACCGACATACCGATCAGCATGGCGGGTTGCCCATTCGTGCAGGCGCGCATGATCGTTCACAGCTGCGTAGGCTTCGGCACATTACAATCACTCACATATAATGCGCCAAAGCCTACACGTTTGGTGAACGACCATGCGTGCCTGCACGAATGGGCAACCCGTCATACTGACCTGTATGTCGCTGCAACACCCATACTTGGACAGGTATCGCGACGCTACCGCGTCACTTGATTTAAATATCACGATTGTTCATTAGCAATAACGGTTTTTTTCTCATCATGCCATACATTTCATTTGAATCTTCTAAGTTTGGGCAACTACGGCGGAATATTATATAAGCGACAAATTAATTGCTCTCTTGTCAAAAAGAATATATTCTCTGCGCATAATGTAAAATTAGTATTTTATAGTGAGAAACTATTGGTAATATAAATTGCAATACTATCAGTATAATTGCACTTTCAGAGAGATTATTGGACGCAGAATCGCAGCTGGTATTTGTCGCATACGAAGTTTAAGCGTTTTATAAAAACTGAGGTATAAAAACGAAAAAGAGTTGGGATATGATCGGAAGTTAGAGAATTAGGTTCTCATCTTATTGCTAGATGGTAGGGTTAACGCATTAAAGGTTTATCTCTATCGCATTTTACACGCTGAGGTAAATATGGTTGACTATGTACTGTTAAGATTATAAAGATTTGGTGTTTGGTCAGTTTTGCATCGAGTTTAATAGGAACAATTAAAATTACAATATTTTATTTGACTTTGACATAACAATCACTTAAAAATGGACTCTAATTAAATAATTATTAATGCACTTTAAAAAGCAACCTTTCAGATTTTTATTGATGAATGTAAAAAAAGTAATTAGCTAAATATGAGTACCTATTTAGAATCGAAAGATCGGTTTTCTTTAATGAATAACTTTGTGAAAAAATATCGAATTATCGAGTCTTTAACGACGTAAAGGAAAGGAAAATCTGTTCATTAGAATCCAGTAAATTAATATATATATATTTTTTATTCTATACTATTATAAAGTATGGAGAAAGTCTGAGAAAAATTAGATGGATGTCCCTTTGTTATTACGTGAATTTGTAAAATAAAGATAATTGAACAAAAAATGAAAATAGAAGTTGTTCAAGTTTTACACCTTTTAAAATTTTTAATCAGATTTTCTGCAATATTATCATAATTCGAAAATTATTTTTCTTTTTAAGAGAAAAATTGATTCCTTAATATTTTTGCGTTATGAAATTATATATGAATTTATGTATGAATAAATTAAAAAATTAAAAAATACTAAATAAAAATAATATCTGTATTAAAATATATAAACAAAGAATTAAAGGAGGATAGCTGATTTGGCGGGGATGATGGAGGATCTTACTCGGTTTTTATAAGATAAAAAAAACGCATGGGATGATTTTAACTTTTAAATTTGTCCTTTAGCATTAAATAAAAGCTTTCTAATTGTAAGTATCTATATGTATTTTTGCTTATTATGTGCGCAATGTTTTATTAAACTTAGAATTCCTGGGTTAGCAAAGTTCTTTTATAAATACCAATCATTAGCCAAAAGGATTATTTAAGAATGTTTTTTTTTTTAAAGAATTTTATTATTATATTTACAGTTTTATTAGTGTGGAGACACACAGTATATGCATATAGTAATAAAATCAGTAATCAGTCACAAAATATCAAGAAAGTGTACAGCAAAATTAAGGTGTATAAGTTGTTATGACTTAAAAATTATAAAAATATCATTATTTTTAATATTTATAACATAGTAAAATCTTCAATATTAATAATAACAGATATATATGACATATCTAACATTATTTAATATTAATATAACATTTTAATGTTAACAATATTGAAAATAATAATATAAATATACTAAAGGTATTAAAAATAATTAAGAGTAATTTAAGAAAGTAGTAATAAATTAGTAGTGATATGTAATTTAAAAAATAGTTTCAAATACACATGGGGCATCCAGAAAGATATATACCAATTTAGATAGAAACTAAAAACGGGTCGGGACACCACGCATTGATAAATCATGTTTTGGAAGACAGAAATCCCAGTATTGGATAACGAGGAGTAACCCATCCCCAAGATGCCATCGTATTCATAAACGGAGGACGTTTTTCTCCAATAGTTTACAGCTTCTCCGAATGTTTGGCATACAACCTTAAGGCCAGCAACCTACGAAACGTTGATATTATTAATAAAGTATAACCGCGTGCGTTTTTTTTTTTTTCGGAGAATAATAGCAATATGTGCTTTTTAGAAAATGTTCGTAGGTCATAAGTCATAACTGTGATTAGAATTAAATATCATTTACTTGACGATGACTTACGATTACGTTATCATTGCATAAGTACCCAGACACACTGGCACCGACGTAATGAATATAAAATTCATCATTTCCTGGCAAATATGTGCTGGACCTTGTACTATCATATTTATTATGTTTCACTACAAAAAGTAGTAAATAAAATTAAATCAGTTAATAATGAAGAGTCTAAAAATATCAATTTCTCTTTATTGTTTTCTGTTGCTTTAAAGATTTCATAACTTGACTTAAAATGTAAATGGAAAAGACACAATTCTACAGTATTATTCTTATCTTATATTTTTGCTTGATATCAATCATTAAAAGAGAAAGGAATAATTAAGATTATTTTAACACTTGAAACAATAATATTTTTTTAAAACAAATGTACATATATAGTCAAACGGAGCTGTCTCATAATTAATAACATTTCTTGTCAATCTGATAAGTGACTCGTATAATATCAAGTTAAATAATATAACTAATATAGAGTCACAAAATTATGATGTTAATATTAATTTTGTGACGTTGAAAGTTTAATTTATATAAATAATCGTTTTCTCTTTAATAACCATGCATTTATTTCTTCGTCGAGGTAACGCAAAACACGCAGCAAGGTGATTCCAAGACTGAGGTATGTCGAAGGAATTGCTATTAGGCAGGCGTAATTACTGTGAATTCAGTCACTCGATGGGATTCTCCGAGGCAAACGTCAACATAACATCGGCATTGGGAAAATATTGAGCGAGGATGTCAGCCACAAGATTACTGATAGTAAGGCAACAAGGTGAAACACGGAGCATTAACATTTGGAGATCTGAGATTAATCGAGAACAGCATTGTAACTATAAGTGATATCGGAGTCGCATCATAGTAAATCGTAGTAAATCAATATTTACATATATGATTGTGTTAAGTTAAAAAACGTTATTTCATAATTTATTATATTCGATGTTTTTCTTAGTTATTACCTGTAATAAATATTTTTAAAATTTTATATCTATATTCCGTACATATTTGAACGTTAGTCGGTGATCTATCATCTGGACGATCACCTTGAAGAAATTCTCGCAGCACAACATGTATTACTATCATCTACAGTCATTTGTTATTACTAATTGTCTGATACCAATTTTATCATTTATATCACTTTTTCGACTAACTCTTATATCTATATAGCGTAAGATTATTAACTTCCTTTTGTTTTTAAGTACAAATAAAATCTCTAAAAATTCTCTTAAAAGATTACCTTCTTATTTTAATTAAAGTATAAATAATGATTAGTTTAATGATAATATAGGGGAGACCGGGGCACCATGAGCCACAAAAATTCAAACTCTGAAAAGTATTTTTAAATATAAAATTTTTGTCTCATTTTTTTTAATAATTAAAGCACTATGTATATTTTAAAATTTATTTAGCGTATTTGGCAAATATTGATTAGTTTTTGAGAAAAAAATTAATACACATTTTTTGAGAAATGACCTAAGGTACCCCATACCCAAGGCACCATGGGTCTGTCACTGGGGCACTATGAATCACACACAAAAACTAGGTTTATTTATTCAAGAAATAACGGAAAGTTACAAAAGTTAAAAAGAAATTTTATTTTATACGTTTCCTTATGACACTGTTCAGGATTGGGCAGGACAAACATATGATATCAGAACCCACTACTAAAATACCATTTTTTTTTGTTTTTTTTTTTTTTTTTGTTTAGAAAACCTAACTTCTGACATGTTTTCTTCAATCAAAAATAACATATATCATCAACCTATCATCAACCTATCTATCATCAACCTTGGTGGCGTGTGTGACCCACATTGCCGCAGCATTGGGTGTCCCATGGTGCCCCGAATGCACTTAATATAGAAAACAGTGAAACGTAATAAAAAAAATAAATGATACATGATTATGTGTAGTGTAGTAAAATGACAAAAGATGCTAGAAAGTTACTTTTAATTTTTAGTACATATATATAATGAACTTTTTGTCGTTATAACAAATCATTATTTGGTAGAATTATCTCAATGCTAGATGCTACAACTCGGCCAAATTGCACTACCTTTAGTTGAAATATGTGATACATCTTCAAAATATAATATAATGCAAGCTTGATGAGAAGCCAGCATTTTTACATATATTAGAAATCATGACAAATATCATAAGTTTTTATATCAAGGACAAGAAAAAAGTTATATATTTATCAAATGTTATTTAATAATATATATATTTTTATTTATCAAATACAAGTATCAAATGATATTTAATAATATCTATCGATTATATCTAATAACAGGAAATTCTATAAATATATAAAAATTTGACATAAATAATTAAGCAAAGAATTTATATACAGATATCACATAGAATAATGTACATATTTTTGGAATTTGATTAAAGGGTGATAGTGATCCAGGTGTGATGAACGTCCATTACTGTAATTTGTGAAGATCTGATATCAGTTAGATTTAGCTGTATTTTATCCGTAAACACAGGTGACCCAGACGGGTTCCATGGGTCAGCTGGTAGTTGCACATCCATCGTGGTGGATATTTTTAATTTATCATCGACTACTTCCATACCATAGAAATATTCATCCTACAAGATGTATCACAGAAAAAGTTAAGTCCGAGCAGAGAAGTCGAAATCATGAAGAAAACATAGCACTATACTAATTTTTCAATCAAAGAATTATTAAACTATTGAAACACAGTAAATATTATATTTTATAACTTTTATAAATTTATATTTTATAACTCTAACGTTATATTATGCTTTCTCGTAAATATTCTCCATCCTAGTTGAATAATTCCATATATGTTGAAGCAGTTAGGACATTTATTACAGAAAATCACTAAAGTCGACGTGCAATAACTAACTCTTTTGTTTGTTAGTCTGAACAAAACAAGAATGATGAAAAATGTAAAGCATACAAAAAAGTAGACCGTGTACGTACCACTTCCATCCCATTCAAAAAGTCAAGAAAGTGTCCTGAATATTTGCAATTTTGTCTAGTCTTCGTAACACGTACGTGCGCATCATTTTGTTTAGCGAAATAGTTCGCCAACGCTAACGGTATAACTTGAAACTTGGACTCCTGTTTCTCGCTTCTCTCGTATTGCCCATATAGGATATCCATATTGTATTTGGTTGTGCAAGTGGCTATTGGTGTCTTTTCCTCTGCAGTAAAACCAGATGAGAAATTCATATTTGCCAGTTTCGCCATTAGATCACTACCCATGTTGAATTGCTCAACAATATCTTTAATAATACCCTTGATCATCTTCTCAATTTTTATATTCACGAGTATATTCTGTACACCACGCTCATTGAAATTGATGCCAAACCACTGTTCGGATTTAATATTCTCTTTCGAGACCTCTTCTGTAATGTTCGAATTTTTATACTTCAAGGTCGACGAGGTCATGACGTCTTGTAAGAAACAGGGTAAGGTAGTCTCAGATTGAAGAGGCTGACATATTAATACAGCAGTTAATTGTGTAATTTGAAGAGGCTCTCTGTATACTACAGTAGTTTTGTTCACATGAAACAAATATTCCACATTGCTCGTTCCTTCTGGGACGCTTGCGTTAAGTGCTAAATAAATGAACAAAAAATGTGTAGTCAGATATTATATATATCAGAATATCGTCATCAATATATATATATATACACACATACATATAATGTTATAAATATTATAAAAGTAATGGCTGCATTTGTTGAGAGATTTTATGCATAAACTGATAAATATATATGAACAATAAATAAATGAAATACGAACAAACATAATAAATAATTAAATCGAAGAAAACGCCGTTAAACGGTCAGGACTGGATCTTGCGGTTGCTGATGATAATGAACACGCGAAGTTGGATTCGAATAGCTGTACTTGTTAGCTTACCTAGTAAGAACGGGATGAACGTGTAGTTCAGCATCGTGAAACAACGTACTCCTTGACACGTCCGCTAATGTTACTCTTCTTTCTTTTCTGAGCTCCTTTATATCAGAACGTCACCATTAACCGTCGTATAGAGAATGTCGATCGTTTCAATCCGCTTGTCATTACAGATGTACACTGGCGGGCAACGATTCGTTTCCTGTGTACCTATGACGCTTCTATGTTCCCCTCTTACCTCAGGAAACGAATCGCCAGTACGATGTAATACGATTCGGACATTGGCTCTTTTCTCTATAACGTAAACAATGTCCTGGCAGTGATGTTTACATCTCGCTGTAAGAATATGCTCGTGTCATACCCTTCCTTCCAAAGCACGTCGAAATCCTCTGCGCATAAACTTCCTATTAGATCTTACTGTAATTTATATAAAAAGTATTTTCGTACCGTAAAAGATTTAATCACATATGATTATTACTAAAATAAAACATATATTTTACAAAAGATAAAATTTATATCCTGAGTAATAAAATAAGAATATATCTTTAAATAATATTTAATTAGGTAGTATATATGGTTCGATTATTTATTTAAATATTTATAAAATTATTGCTAATTATATATTTAAATATTTAATTCAATATATAATTATACTACTGAATATAATTAGACCCAGTCCGGCCAAGATCTAGGATGTAAAATGTCGTTTTTCTTCTTTTTTTCTTATTGCATGGTCGTGTTCATAAGTGAATTATCACAGCAAACCTCTTCAAGAAACAGTATCAGTTTTATTATAACAAAATATTGTAATTGTAACTGTGTTATAGTTATCTTATAATTCAAAAAATTGAATTAAATTTGTTCTTTCTCTTTCCTAAAAATTGTAAATTTTTTAATTGTGACAGCGTCAGAGTTAAGAAAACAGTCATATTTTTATCAAATGCTATTTAATAATATCTATCAATTATTTAATAACAGTAAATTCTACAAATACAAAAAGATTTGACATAAAGAGTTAAGCAAAGAATTTATATACAAATATCACATTGAGTAATGTATATTTTTGGAATTTGATTAAATGATCCTGATAGTAGTCCAGGAATAATACTCTTTCATTGCTATAGTTTGTGGAGATCTGATGTTAATTAGATTAAGCAGCATTGTTTCCGTAAATACAGGTGACCCAGATTGTTTCCACGGAATACGTGGTAGTTGCACACCCATCGTAGTGGACATTCTTATTAATTTATCATTCATTATCTTCCATGGTATACAAATATTCGTTCTACAAGATTTATCATAGAAAAATTTAAGTTCGAGCAGAAAAGTTGAAATAATGAAGTAAATATATAGCAATATACTAATTTTCCAATAAAAGAATTATTATATTAAAGCATGATAAATATTTATATTTTATGATTCTGTCGTTGCGCTATGTTGTGCTTTTTCATAAACATAAAATTCTCGATCCTAGCTGCATCCATATACCTACATGTCAATGATTTAATATGACAGTAATAATTGCTTGAAACAGTTAAGAAATTAATTATTGAAAATCACTAAAGCTTACGTGCAATAATAATTTTTTTGTTTATTAGTAAAAAACAAAACAGGAATGATAAAAATATATATAATATATAAAAAAATAAACGTGTATACATACTACTTGCATCCCATTCAAGAAGGAGTCAAATTTTTTCGAATATTCGCAGTTCTCTCTATTTTTCTCAATACGTATACGCGGACTTCTTTGTTCAGCGAAATGCTCCGCCATCGCTAACGGTATAATTTGGAACTTGAAATACTCGTTCCTGTCGTAGACTACATATAGCGTATGCATAGTGTGTTTGGTTGTGCAAACGCCTATCGGTGTCTCTTCCCTTTCGGTAAAAGTGGTAGAACCGAATGGGAAATTCCCATTTGCCAGTTTAGCCATCTTATCATCACCTATGTTGAATTGATTCGCAATATCTTTCATAATACTTCTAATCACCTTGTCAAATTTTGAAGGCACGAGTATATGCTGTGCACCATGCTCATTGAAATAAATCTCGAACCACTGTTCAGATTTGATATGATTCCTCGGGACTTCTTCTGTAACGTTCACATTCTGATACGTCAAGGTCGTCGAAAACGTGACGTTTTGTAAGAAACAATAGAGACTAGTCAATAAATAAGGCTGACATATTAGTGCAGCAGTTAATTGTGTAGTTTGGAGAGGGTCTCTGATGTGTACTACAGTAGTTTGGTTGAAATCGAACAAATATTCCGCACTAAAATTGCTTTCTGAGATGTTTGCGTTAAACACTAAAAAAAATAATGTTATATAAGTAGACACGTAAAATAAACGGATGTTTGCGTTTGTTCAGAGATTTTATGCACAAACTGATGATAAATATGACATAATGAACATGGGAATTAAGCTAATTGGATTCGAATAGTTGTATGATACTCGTTATATCTTACCCAACAGCAAGAACGGGATGAACGTGTATTAGTTCAGCATCGTGAAACAATGTACTTCCTGACACGTCCGCTAATGTAACTTTTCGTTCTCCTCTGAGCTCTTTTATATCAGCTAATATGCTCATCATTTAACCTTCTGTTTAACCGTGTAGAGAAATATCTTTTCAACTCGCTTGCCATTATTATAATTCGAGCGTTGGTTTTAATAATTCTTTTGTCTATAACATAAACAATAACTTTTGGCAATGATATGTTTACATCCCAGATAGCACAGCTGATCTTTATGAATTCAAAAAGATCTGAATCTGATCTTTATGAATTCATAAAGATCAGCTGTGCGCTATCTGGGATCTCACATTTAAAATCCTCTGTGCAAATTCCCATATTAGATATTTCACTTTATATAAAAAGAAATATTTTTGTACCGTGAAATATTAATTACATGCGTACCATTAAAATATGTGCAAAAACCATATATTATTTTACAAAAAAAAATTATATCCTGGAGTAATAATAAAAATATATAACTTTAAATATTTAATTGTGTAATATATGTGATTTGATTATTTAATTATGTAAATATTAATATAATTGTTACTAATTATTACTAATTAATATTTAACTGGCGCATTTAATTTAATAATTATAAAAATTTGAATACATACCACGTGGGAAGAGCACGTGGCTGTCACATTGACTGATGGCGGGAAATACCCGAAAGATACAAACGAGTCCACGTTCTCGATGCTGTACCTTTTCGATGGCAGGCATTGCATCTTGCATCGCTTGCACGGCACCTGCTGTCGCGAGTAAACAAACTTGACGATGCGCTTCAAGCCGGTTTGTGCGATTCCTCGTGAAAAACGCGAGCCAGACTTGGTCCTGCCGGTCCTGGTCAATCGTCAATAGTGATTCATCGTTTCGGACGTTTCCTTCCACTCGGGGTGAGGATGAGCGTGCGGCAGTACATCCATCCGAGGAACAAGTACAAACGACCGCCGGATTACAAGCAACTCGCGATCATGTATCCGGAGTTCCGCGAAATCGCGATAATGGTATTATATTCTCTACAATTTATAAATTGCAATACAATGTAATAATGTATGTAATAAATTACATTTGTGTGTAACGCGAAAGAAACTTAATTTAATATAATTATATTAATATCATACGTTTTATTGGAATATATATAATATAAATATATTTAACGTAACGTAATGCAAGTATAATGTAATAATATGCGTTTCAAATCTAGGAAAGTAAGGGAAAAATCAGTAAAGTATAGACAAATAGATTGTGGAAAATGTGCCAATGTTTACGCATACTTACGTCATGTATTTTCCTCTTTTGCAAGTGTGACGCACTTAAATGAGACGTGAAATGAACAGAATGCTTTTTGCCCGTGTTGGTTACCTAGGACTTCGTGGGAAAGGTTAGGATCGACTTCAAAGAGAGGAAGAGCCTGCACGTGCTTACGGAGACACTTTTGAAGCATGATTTTGATCTACATGTAAACATCCCGGCGGACAATCTGAATCCGGCGATCCCCCTGCGCTTGAATTATATTCTGTGGATGGAAGATTTGATGACTTATTCCAAATTGGAGATGGACAAAGTCACGGGCATCGACATCGGTGATTAGAAACTGCTTTTGGAAATGCTTTCCCAAAGTGTCGATAGAACTTCGAAATTTAGAAAATTTAGAAATTGAAAAAGTGAAATTATTGCAATCATATTATGATATTAAAGTAATGAATGTTACAATGTTAATCATAACTGCAACGGTAAAGATAACTTTAATTAAATGATATAATATTATATGATTTGATTCATTCATGTTCTGATATACATGTATGCTTAATGTAACATTTTAGATTGCTATTCGAGATCTCTGAACAATTTTGTTTCAAATAGGAACAGGAGCAGTTTGTATATACGCTCTGTTGCTGGCAAAAATCTACAAATGTCAAGTGATTGGTACCGAAGTGGATGAGAGAAGCGTGGAGCACGCCCAGAAATGTGTAAGGAGAAACGAATTGCAAGATTTAATTGAAAGTAGGTTCTATTAAACACTCTTTTTCTTGAAGCGAAATAAAAGCTAAAAGATGTTAGATACTTTTAGAATCAAAACTTAATTCTCCATGTAATGGGATGTTCTGATGTAGTAATTACAGTGAACTCCAATAAAATTTTTAAGGACGTGGTACAAACCGATAGAGTTTACGATTTCTCGATATGCAATCCGCCGTTTTTCGAGAGCGAGGACGACGGCTTCGAAAAAATCGCGAAGGTTCTGCCACCGAGAAATGCGCCTACCGGAAATGATGGCGAGCTGAAGACCGAGGGTGGCGAAGTGGGCTTCGTGACGAGGATGATCGAAGAGAGCGTTGAAGTGGGAGATCGAATAAAGATCTACAGCACAATGATCGGTAGGAAAGCCGATCTGGTCAGTTTAAGACGATTGCTAAGATCGAAAGATATAAAGAATATGACGTGGACGGAATTCTGCCAAGGGCACACAACACGGTAAATAAACGTATTAAATTAATAAATCATTAATAAATTAATAATTTTTTTAAATACAACGTCTATTAACACAGATTGATATTAGTTTATTAACTACTTAGTTATATTATATCACTAATTATTTATCGCTTTGGAGCTTATTAAAGCTGTATAGTATATTTGTCGACAGATGGGGTTTGGCTTGGAGCTTCCTACCGCAAAGTATTGTGAATCTCACTACAGCACCTGTCATCAGAAAACGCGGAAAGTCCATAGTGCAATCGTTGAGAAATTATAAAACTTCGATAACGTTTCCCATGGAGGATAAATTTTCTTGCGTAGATGATATAATAATCTTCTTGAGATCAACGGCGGAAGAGTTAAACGTAACGCATCACTTTCCTTATTTCTAACGTTAAGTTTGTGGATTATCGTGACGTTAAGTAATTGAGAGCTAATTTTCAAAAATTTCGCTAACTTTTAATTTTATTACTGCAACAGGTCAAATTGCAAGATTTGCCCGTTCCTGAGGACAGTTTCGACGGCTGGGCGTGTCAAGTAACTGCAAGAGAAAGATCATGGGAGCATACGCGCAGAAAGCGGCGTTTAGCGCAACAGATTGCATTAAAACGAGCGAAAGGTGAAGATGGCGAGTGTATTGAAGCGAATACGTGCGCTGAAGAAACTTCGAAAACCGAGAACGTCACGACGAATCCGCAGGAAGAAAATTCTGATAAAAAAATACCTGACAAAGACGTTCCCCTGCTTGTTTGTAAGCTCTGGGTAGAGGCTGAAAGCCTTGACGATTCTCAGGATGTAATTACACAATCTGACGAGATACTCAGGATGTGGATGGTGTTCGAAAATGGGTATGGCGGTTTGGACGCGTTACATTCGCTGCGACAGTACCTGATAAACAAACTGGGAGTGAGGGAGAAGATTCTAGATAATCCGTCAAAATTTAAGAGAAAGAAAAAGAAGACAAAAGAGTCGTTGCTCTAGTCGTAATCAGGCAGTAGAAAGGATTTAGCGTACAATAAATAGGTTGCAGAAAATTCTGAAGGTTCTTAATTAGATCGTCGTGTTACATATAAAACAATTTATTCCATGCAACATGTTGAAGAAAGTCTGTAAGGATAGTATATGTATGTCTACAGGATAGTACATGTAAACCAAGTTTGTAACGTTCTTTTTATTTTATGATATATGTGAAGTTTTGTAATTTTATTTATATAATTCCCCCCCCCCCCCCTATAATGATTATTATTTCTCTCTTTATAATACAATTTGTCTGAGTGCAATGCGGTAATTTGTTATTACGATTATTATTGCAATGCGAAAATGAGCCCGTCGAGAGAGACGACGGCAGAGGTCGACTATATCGATCGATTAATTGGGTTTTTTTTCTATCACTGCAGAAAAATTGCTGGTGCTTTCTTCAGGCCTAAAAACTCGTAAAATCTACGAGGGCTACAACGGGAATATAATCAGCATTATTTTCTGCAATAATCAAAAACCTCGCGACACGATTACTATCGGACTATCGGTGTCGCGGTCACTGCTTTTCGGTCGAAACGCGGCGAGAGATTTCGGATCGGGCTGCGGATAGATCCGTGGAGCGGGTAAAACAAATTATAATTAATATTAACAGCGGGATAACAATCGGTTCTTTTACTTACGGTCCTAAGACTATAATCGCGGAACTTGAAATCAGCTACGACATACAATGACTCGATTAACATTTGGCCATTGCGTCCTTAATTACGAACATGATCGGTTAACAATACCATTCGCTACTTCATACTATTATTATCATTCTCGATACCGCATTAGAGATGCCTAGGATATCTTCATATTAAGCAGGCGTGTCTGTTAAGAAGAAAAACCTGAATTAAAGGATATCCATAAAAATAAGAGGAAGCACTTTCTCGCGAATTGCTGTAATAGAAGATGAAATAAGACGAATTATACTCGTATGGATGAACTGTAAATATCGTAATACTTTCTTCTTTTTCTTATCGGTGGCAATTAGGATGGAGTGACGACAATATGCCTGAACGGCACAATATGATAATGTCACAAAAAAGGAAAAAAAAATGAAACATTATTGAGTAAATTCGCATAAATGGGTGCATGCGCTAATGTATATTAATGCAGATTAAAGCATGTGTACACACATGCACGTTGCGCACAACATATATGATGAAATATTCAACATATATTTTAATAAATTGCAAAATTACAACATGCAAAATCATACTCAAGTCTCGTAAATTCACCTGCTTATGCATGCGTTTTGTGTAATACGACAGCCTTTAATAAGCATTAATACATTCAAGAGTGTGTCGAAAGGGTTGCGAATTCGCTTTACAAAATAATAGAGAAAAGGAATTAATTTTGAGAGTCTGATACGAATTTAGTCAAGTTTGAACGTTACTTAATTTGATGAAATTAACAACCAGCACCGACGTATTTGTATCACCGGCATTTTGCATGGTAAACAATTTAATTGCGTGGTCGCGTGCGCGCAAGTGAAGAAATGGTATTGCTTTTTTTTATTTCACGCAATGGCGAAAAGGGAACAATCTCCTTTATCTTAATTAACTTGAAGATATAATCTTCAGATATAATCTTCAGATATAATCTTAAAATTGCTCTTTTTAAGCAACATGGCACCTGTGTCTTTATATACATTTGATATAAATGTGCATCTTGCATGCAAATTCAACCTCAACGGATACATTCCTCTCTTTACCTTCACAAACACACTACTAACGACGGTAATCTTGTGTTTCGTCTCTTTTTTTGAGTCTCGTATCCTAATTGCGTTTAAACGGTATAACAAAAACGGTGCAAGTACTAAGTATATATATATATCGTACACAACGATCCTCGCGCGAAATCGTCATTTTTCACGACGGAGGACTAGGGCTTAGAAAAAAGAAAGGAAAGACTACTAATGTTCGTCGTCGGCGAACGAAAGACTCAGCTCTTCGCCGCCACGCCCGACTCTAAGGCGCCAATTTTGCTAGCTTCCAAGTCTTTTGTTGTCTTCTGCTCGATCTTCTCGACTTTTTTCTCAGTTGCTTTCTTGATTTCTTTATCGTTCTTCTTGGAATCCTTTTCGGTGATTGCCAGAACGGCTTCGCCGTCATCCGGCGACTGTTCCTTTTGCCGCTTTTCGATCTCCGCCTTGAAGTTATCGATATCTTGCTGGCTAATTTGCACGAAGAGTATGCCATTGATAACGTTGAGCATGTCCAGCACAGAGCCCATGCTAGGCGGCTGTACCTGAATCGGTGGCAGGCTTACGCCTGACTTGCCCGTGTAAATCTCATTCATCTTCTTTTGTAGCACGACCGCCTGCTGGGTCAGGTGGCGTAAGCAATCGCTGCTCTCCTTCGTTTTCTCGTGCTCCTCGCCCAGCTGCTGCTTATAAATCGCGTAGGTCTCCTTCTCGTTGTTCAACGCCGCTCGGAAGTCACCCATGCATGACTGCGTGCGTGCTACTAAGTGATACGATACCGCAACCTTCAACGAATGAGGACCGTGATAACGTAGATTCAAGGCTAATGCGTGTTCCAGGAAACGCAACGACAACTCGTACTCGCCGACCGCGTGCAGAATCAGCGAGATGTTACTCTGCAAAAATCAAATACGATATTATTATTGTAATTCAAATGTTAACTTTTTGGGAAATTTATGATGCCTTAAAAAATACATAAAACTATTTTATGTAACACGTGCATGGAAAGTGGCCCATTGCGCACGCTACGCGTGCGTGATAGACCACTTTCCACGCACTTGCAACATAAAATAGGGTGTGCAAGTCGTGCGTAAAGATGAAAATTCCCGGGTGCGGTGACCGCACTCGCCTTCGGCTCGTGCGTCAACTCCGCACCCGGGAATTTTCATCTTACGGCACTTGTTGCACAAATAACTATTATAATTTTATTATTAAAAAAAAATATATATATATATAAATACAAAATATAAAAATAACCCGTACTTTGTAACTTTGTAATTTTTATACGAGGAATTTCTGATCAGACTTACGTCGAGCAAAGCCACTTCCGGATGATCTTCACTGCAGACTAATAATGCTAGATAACGTGCTCTGTACAGTAATCTTAATGATACGGATACTTGCCCGTTGGCAAAAGAATATAAGGCGAGATGTATCTGCAAGCAAAAAGCAATACATTATTCATTATTACACTGTAAAGAATATTACATCATTTATATTGTCCTTTGTATATTTTCTGTATAATTCAGTAATATAATTCATACAATGTATAGGTCTATGATGCGTAGAATTATTTTTTTTACTTTGCACTGTTATCATTTTAACAACTCTTATTTATTTTAGAAGGATTGTGATATAACTTACATATTCCGTTATGGTGTATGGATGATCAATACCATTAACCCTCTCCGACATGAGCACCGCCTTCTGCTGAGTGGCGAGTGCCTCCGCATGGTCACCCATTATGTAGTTCAATCTTGCTAACATTCTAAGACACTGAGCAATTTCGGGATGCATAGCACCATAGACATTATTCAGAAGATTTAGCGCTTCGCTGATCAGCTCATATCCGTCCTTTAAATATCCTTGTTGGATCTTGCTTTGGCCGGTGGTGTAAAAGTTATATGCGTCGCTAGCCTAAAGAAGTTAAGTTGAAATTACTTCGCTTTTTATTGTCACACGCAATTTTACCTTAAACGAAAATTATTCGTTAGATTTTTAAAAATTTAAGGACTTTCCAAAATTCCTTAAATATTAATTTGAGCAAAAAATGTACTCTTTTAAGATTTAAAATTTATAGTTTTCCTTAATTTAATAAATTATTGCTTCACAAATTGACTTTTAAAATTTTGATTAGCTATCAGTTAATTAATCGTCTTGTTTGTATGCATTTAAGAATGACTACTTACTCTAGGATTGATATGTTTGACGACGGGGAAGATGTTCAATATGTCTTCTTCGAAGAACGTCGCACGGTTCTTGTTTTCAAAGTTGTATTCGCGTAGTAGTATCTGAATACCGGTCTTGACGCAGAAGCCGCGCAACAGTGAAATTTTTTGTAAATGGAAGTGTTCTATCGTGGCTTCCACAGATTCCGGGCTCGGTGTCTCCCAGTCGTAATAAGCCTTTAAGTCACCCTTAATTTGCTGCCATAACGATTTAGGCGTCAACGATGCCCATTCTACTTCCGACTGCAGTGGCCCGTTGTTCCTCCCCTTGCGTTTATTGCGGCGTTTGGCAGTTTTGCTTTGAAGCTGAAATAAAAAATTATTTAAATTTAGCTACCGAAATTTAATTACACGAAGTATAATCTTCTTAGCAACTATTTGTTGTTCTTCACTGTTTTTATTATTGATTTGCAATTAACAAAATCTCAATCCTCTTAATCGTTACTTAACTTGACCGTTAATTAATTAATTAATAATTATACATGAATTAATGTGCTACAATTAATCATACCTCTTCTAGATTTTGTTGCGGGTGTATAATCTGTGCCGACGATAGCAAGCAATTCAGAAAGTGGCTGACAGCCGCGGATAGACTCATCAGTTCCGTACCCTATAAAATGATACGTTTACACAATTGTCTCTTGTGTATTTATTAAACATGCCGTAATTTTATCTTGCACAACTAAATATATTGTACCTGCATGTAAGAGGTAAAAATGTGTTTGGCCGATCGGAGGATCAGCTCAGATACAGCAATGCGGTTGAGATACTGCAACTGTGGTACCGCGGCTAACATAGCCGCCAATTTACCGAGATAGCGAATGTTAATGCCTCTACCGTGGAGAGCCTCCACTAACGTGCTACCGTCCATCGCGGCCGCTGTATGATCCAGGCACTCTCGAATCTGGAATAAAGATTTTCTTGAGAAAAAAAAAATACAATTGTAGTTATAAGTACATTCAGAAACAATCCACATTTCGCATCTAATTGCAGAAATACTAAAAACTTGTGCTGCTAAATTTTACGACGAACTTACGAATGTCGGTAGTTGCACAGTGAGCAAGAAGTCCGCGGCATCCTTCACCAACTGCTTCTGCTTCTTCAGATCGGGACCATTAGGATCTGGATGCTTGACGCCGGGCGAGAACACGTCCGGATTGAATCTCACGTCAAACTCGGCTTCTCGCAGACTACCCACCGCCGTCGCCGCTCTTCGTACTATCTCTCTCGTGCTTTCCTCCACTATTGCCCAGAGATAAACCTTGTTACAAAACCAGTTCTCTCTCGGCCTTATAACAATATATCTCTTTATAGTTTATTCTTTTCAATTCTTTCTTCTTTTTTCCTAACATTCTCTCAATATTAATAAAATCCTGATAATTCTAATAAATTCTGATAATTAGTAAAATCCTGAAGGCTATTTCTTCACATGTACGATCCTATATGGTCAATGCATGCATGTAAAGATATAACACGCACGTTCTTGTTTCTCACCGCCTGTGATTGAGTCAGTGATGCTCTCGACAATCTTCTTAGCCTCGTCAGCCTCTATTAGAGATTGAGCGCAGTCTTCCTTGTTACTGTCCACTGTTACAATAGCAGTCGAATCTTCCTTTTTGTCCTCCTTCTTATCTTCCTAAAATTATTGGTCTGTATTATCTTCTCTACACATACTATCTCAAGTTATTCGCATTTGAGGAATAAATGTAATGAAATATGAAATATAATATAGAAAAGTATCTGTTTACATGTACCTTTACAGTCGTCTCTTTTTCCTTTTGAGATCTTCTAACTGATGTAAGCTGTTGAAGATGAACGGCCGCGTGCTTGATAAATTGAACGTACCTGGCCTCGACAAACGAGTCTATGAGTTCCTGGCGCAGACAAGCCAGTCTGTGCTTGTGTTCCACCGGGAAACCTAAGGCTCGTGCTTCTTTGCTCAGTTCCACACCTTCAACTGAACAAGAAGAACGTTTTCCAAATGAATAAAACAGCTTCCTTTTCATATTATAGTAGAATTAGTACTATTCGACTCACGTTTCAGAAAATTTACATCGGGTGGGAAGGTCCTCAATAAATCGAGCACATAATGCCGCGAATCGTTACCAATGATACCCTTGCATTCCACACTGCTGCAAAGTTCGATTTCATCGCCTGCGTCGTTGATCACTTTATGAGGAAGAATTTTCAACTGCTGCCCAGCTTTGTTTAACTAAACGCGAATATTAAAAATATTTGAGTAATAAGACACATTAGATGATACTACGATAATTATAATGACACAGTAAAACCATTAACTCTTTTCTTTAGTAAAAAAAACTAATTAAACTTGAGAAAATTTATTGAAGAAATTAAACGAAAGAAAAATGTAAAAGTAAGATTAATCGAAACTAGAAAACTGTAATAACTGATTAATCAATTCCTTAACAACTTTTACATTGTAAAAGAGAAACCATTAATTTACTATTTTTATCTCTTTTTCAATATTTTTCTCAATAATTTTATTATCATTATGCAGATTTTAGTTGTGTATTTTGTTTATTTACCAATTCAAGATACTTTGGATGTGTGAGAACCGTCTTCCCGAAGTCGATCGACCCATAGACCACCGATTGTTCTTGCTCGCGTTCTAGTATACCTGGTATGATAGATTGCGCGGTGACGCGGTAGCCTCTAAAAAATTCACATAGAACAGATTATTAATTAAGAAACACACTAATAAGAAACCCCAGGAAACACACCTATAATCTATGACGACGGTGCCGAGAGTATAGAGACCGGGCAAGTCCACAGCCGCATATACTCGGACACCTTGCAGATCATTGCGAGGCGCAACAAAGGCCGCAGCAGTCACCGCCTAACTCCTTATAATGATCGCGCACGTCAAAGCCGAGCGAGAAGAAGATGTTGTTCCAGATGAACATCTGCATTTTAGCTTCCTCGCCAGGATTGATCGCCATCACGTTGCCATCGATAACCGCCACCGCTCCGCGAGTCGCGGCCGCCACGAAGTCACTGTGGACCTAAACAATACACAAATAATTAATTATTAGGAATTATTTAAGAACTCATTATTAAAACTATTAAAAAGTGACACTTATTTTCACTATTATATTATTCTAATTTTAAAATTATTATTGTACATTTATAAACTTAATTAAAAAAGGAATTATTTCCCATGAAAAAATAAAAGATAAAGAATACAATTTTCTCTGTACTACTAGTTTGGAGACATTGTATTGTATATTATTACATCAAGAAAAAGGGTTAACGGCATACCTTAAAAATGGCACGCTCTCGTAGCAATCTTTCGGGAAGGTTTTTACGCGGTAATTCCCTCGTAGTTTGCAGTTCCTCGTTCCAATCGCGTGTTTGTCCCGGGATGTGTTCCTCGTATCCCAACTTAGAGGAAAAGGCTAAGAAGAAGATTAATTAAATTAAATTTCTATAACAGTTTGCGCAAGCGGTATTCAATCCATTAGCACTTTCGAGTGATTAAAGCCAAATGTAACACAGGTAAATGAAGTAGACTTCGGTTAGAGAAGTTTCTCTACTACTTTCAGAACTTACTGTCTTCCGCGCGAATTGCATCAATGGTGTGTTCGATTTGCGGTGCGCTCCAGGCATACAGCTGATAAGGTGTGGCCACTCGTTCGAAGGGATGCCTCTGAGTCCTGCGCCGTTGCATAGAAGCAAATCCTCGTTTAAAGGTTGGACTGAGCTGATTCAACAGCTCGATCAAACTGTGACATAAATGGCTAGGTGTAGCTGGTTTAGGATTAAACACTTCTTTGGTTGACTGGTTGACAAAGAAACCTCTGGCGCACGCGGTCAAATAATATTGCTTGTCCTCCAATGTGACCACGTGTAAGTATATCAGATCGCCGTGAAGTTTTCTGTGGCCAGGTGGTGGATTCCATCCTGACGTTGTTAGGACCTAGGGAAAATACAAAAGAAATTTTGAAACCTTTTGTTTTTTTCTTTCTTGGTAAAGGTAGAATCTAATTTTGTATTTTTTTTAAATAAAAACAATACTTAATCATCTTTGAGCAATTTTCATCATTTCGAATAAAATTAGGATAAATATACATAATCTTTACGTTTCTTTAATAAATTTATCTAAGCTGTATTCTTTAAATTTATGAAAAGATTTCTTAATATCTACTTTCCGAGATAGAAAATTTGCATCCAAACTAAAGAACTTTTCAAGAGTTTTATCTTTCTTAGACTTTTAAAGAAGGTTAGAAAAAATATCAATGATACAGTATTTTCATCATGTCAATTCAATATGTAACATATCTTTTCTTATTTTATTCTTTCCCAACTCCTACGATTAGATTATTAAATGACTTCAAAAATGATGTACCTTGAGACACGGCGGGCACTTTTGCTCCTTCGCCTGCGGTTGGAGAGGCAACAGGGGCCTATCCCTACAACCGGGTATAATGTAATCGGGTGGCGTGCAATCGACCGAATCCGCTCGGGTCTTCTTCTTCTCTAGGATATCACCGTTCGTGACAACATTGAGAAACGATAGGCTGCTGCACTCGACGCCGTTATAAGCGTCCGCGGGATCCACAGACTTCAGCAGATCGCGTACGTGTCGCACATGTATGCGCGCCTCCCGCATCGTGTACGGCTCCTCCACCACCTTGATGATCGAGCCGTCCTTCAGGCCCTCGATATTCTTCAGTTCGGCGAAATTGTCCAACGTGTTGCCATCCAGCTGCAGTGAAAAGCACGTGCGGTGACACGTGTCTTCGCGGTCCATAAGTAACTGATGAATTTCCTGCAAAGAAAAGGCATCAGTAAAGAATAGAGATATTAGTTTAGGCGTTGATTTCATCGAAATACTTTACAGAAATCTTGTCATAAACTTAACATAAACATAATATAATGAATATGACATAATATAATGAATATGACACAAAGCAATGAACAGAAAGTTTTAATAAACAGAAAGGGATATGCCATTAAAAAGAAAAAGTTAGAAAGTAAAATTAAGTTTAAAGTGTTGATAAAGACAGTTTATTAAGTAAGCTAATAATATAATTAATTGAAACAGTATGTTTTTAGACAGTGTACACATGACACTGCCTAAACAGTAAACCATGACAATTTTATTACTCGAAAGACAAACGGTTACCTGTACGAGCTCCATACTGGACACCTGAATGTCAAAAGGTTCAGAACCGGGGCTGACAATCTTGACAGTAAAACCCATGTCCTGAATGAAAACAACTTCTTGCTCATTCGAGGCATCCTTCTTGTCAGTGACATCCTTCTCGTTCTTATCACTGTTTTTATTGTCTTCATTCTTCTCCTTTTCACCCTCCTTCGTCGCTTCAACTTCCCCCTTTTCCACAACGTTCTCCGTGGCCGTGCTCGTGCTTCCATTTTCATCTGCCTCCTTGCTCACTTCTACGAATAATCCATCATATATAAGGAATGGTTCCACGAATTATCTCATAAACTTTTTAGTATTATATAATTAAGAGATGTATTTTATAAAAAAAAATAAATACTAAGAGGTCCTATACTTCATACGATTAATAAATCAACTGAAGAAAAAGGGGCTTAATGCCGTAACAGAGTATTCGTGTTAATAATATTTCTGTGTGAATTTTTTCCAAATCAATAAAGACTGACAAATAATCAACAATTGCGGTTTATTGATTTGGAATAAGTATACAAAAAATTCATATAGAAATATTAAAGACACGAATGACTGAGAGAGTCCGTTTTTTCTTTCAATTATTTTATCAAAATTCCATTAAATTTATTGGTGTATGTAGTAATTGCTTAGATTTTTACGGTTTTAGGAGTTATTAACACACAAATAATCAAAAGATACTAAACTCAAATTCATCTAAACTTTCAAATTTCTTCGAAAATAAGTTTTATTTACAGACTAACTTGGAGATTTGACATTATATCCGGATCTCTATTTAATACATTTCATTATACGAATTCAGATTAGACGAAACAGTCCTAAGTGACGAGATAAATAAAAAAATTAATTGAATCAGAATTAAGAGAAGAAAAATCACAGAATACAATGACTCGCTCTCGCCCTGACACTGAAAGGAACACGACGCATTTACAAGATATAAATATATCTTCGAGTCAAAGTAGTTTCACGTTGTCAGGCGCACTTTCCGATGCACTCTCAGACGCACTCCCTCACCACTCGCATTCACCGGTGCGCTTATAAATAAGCGGCAAAGTAAATAGTACGCACCGTACTATTTATATTGGGGCACGTGTTTGCAATACGCATCGGCTTCGGAGTGCCAGCAACGATCTATGTCAAGAGAATGCCTCTTGGATCGTTAGCAGCAATAATAATTACGTTATCTTTTGTCATAACAACATTTTGCCTTGTCGATTTAGTTTCTCATTCCCTGGAATCCCTATTTAATTTAATCTCTTATTATATTATTTGTTAAAATCTAACAGTACCAATTCTTATTAAACTAATATCTATCAATATAAATCATTTTATACGTGGGGTTTTTATCTTATCTCTTTCTTATTGCATCCTTCTCTTTCTTTCTTAATCGCTTTAATCGTTGTTATTAAAACAAACGAAATTATTAATTATATTACTTTCTATAAAATTAAATTCATATAGATGCATCTTTTTCAGTCGAAAACGCTACTATATTCTTATTATAATTAATAACAAGAAGTTTTGTTTTTATAACGGTCGAATCGCATGCTTGGCATTCCTATTTTAACAGTTCGTAAAAATGTTTAACCGCGCAATTAACACATAGTTTTATACAAATGATCGCAATTTTCCGCTTTGCCAAGGACGCCAAGTCACGTTTCGTGAGTATCGTCGACTTCGAGTAATCGTCAACGACAGCAGTCGAGTCGCGGCTACTGATAAGAGACCTGTCCCACAATTCAAGTGCCGAGAATTACATAAACCATAAGTTTAGAAAAAGTCGACGAGACACAAAAACAAATTCTATAATTTAAGTAAATAATCCGTATATATTTAATTTTTTTTCTCTTTAGTTTAGTGATTCTTTACGCGTGTGGATACTTGAATCACGAGGTAATTGAATTAAGTAAGAGATGTAACAATCATATCTTCTACGTAATAAATAAAAATGCATCCTTGACAATTAGATAACGGAATTTTACGGTTTGAGACACTTCGTACACAACTCTTCCTTCTCATTCTTTTTATTGGCGCTTATCGCCTACTTTGCTGTCTTATCACCGTGTTATCGTGTACGGTTCCATCGTCGTTCTGTGTAGAAGCATTGTACTCCTGTTACAACGCGGTATATACGTTAACGTGATGCAGAGATAAGACATTTTATCATAAAATACGTGATAAATGGTGGAAAGGATCTATGTGGAGAAGGACCACGAAGATTACAACAAATATTATCGAGAAGTATATTTGGAAATAATATAATGATAGTAAAATATCGTAAAAACGTGTCATATTTGAACTTGATATTTTTAATGAATGCTTGAAGGATGCCATTTAAAAATCTTTATCTTAAATATATAGCGTTATAAAGAATAAAAAAGAATAAGAAAAAAATAGCTTCAGTCGAACGGTTCAACTAAAAATCAATATTTAAAGTTATTGAATTTCGAAGAACTCACCAATTATCGCGTAGGTTTTATAACTTAATTATTTTGGTTATTACAGTTATCTGTTATTAGCTGTCTAAGTTTCGAAATAAAATCCACTAAAAAGAGGTTGCACTTAAGCGGCGTGAACAGATGATAACAATATTCACGACTCACTCGTAATAAGAGGCAAATAAATAGAATGTATGCGGTGACATTATTAGGACATCGCTGCTAATAATTATCGCGAACGAACGATCGATATTATTCATCCATCTGTTCCTAAAGCGGAGCGTGTTGATAAATGCCATCGCATCAGTCTCATTCATGCGGCAATGTGCGAAATTCGCGCGTGGCTTTAAAATATCATTCATAAAACACTCTCACGACCAGATGACCATCAATACTCGCGAATTGCCGCGCGCTTTTCTTCTCGCCATTTAATTTAATTCACCGGCGCGATGACGGAATCGTGATGCGGTATCATCGTCAGTTGACCCTGGTGAGAAAATGATCGATTAGTCACGTTTTTAAATGTAATTCTATATATTTTTTTCATACAGTCTTCCATTCCAATTCAATCTCCTAATAACGTTCTTTTGAATTTCTTAAGCACACCATGTATCGAAAATCATCAGATAATTTTTCATGAGAGAACTTGAAATACGACTTGGAAACGTAAAAAATATAACTCGCGAACAGATTTATATTACCATAATAAAAAAAGGGGTTAAAAATTTTAATGTTACAGATATCCGATATTAAAGATGTAAAGATTTATATTATAAAGTAAGAAATAAAATTAATTTCTTAAATAGGTAATAAAAGATTTATTGTAATTTAAGGAGCAAATTTTAAATTATGCCTATTTTTGCGAAGATCAATCCCAAAGAATACGAACATCTAGAAGTAATCTGTAAGACCTCCCAATTTTGCAGACGTCTACTCAAACAAACAGAATCTATGTGAAGAAATTGAAAAGGCGGACGTGAATATATAAACTTGAAGATAGATATATGGGGTAGATGGCTATACCATTTACTGCTAAATATAGAGTCCAAGCGACGGGTTTACTGTACGGGAGTTATGCGAGTTCACGATGCGCCGGAGACACGTGAGGAGGATCGATTTAAACACGCAAGCTCAAAGGTGAAAGTACGAGCGTCAGCGTTAGCTGCAATTGCGCCAGTTAGTAGCCCGAAGCCCGACTCGATTATCATCGAGGGATGTTTGTCTGACGTGCAGAACTCGGGCGGCACAATACAACAGCCGGCGCCGATAACCCCGGCTATCGATACCGGTACCCTCGGCGACTCCGCATGGGCATTGTTCCCTTGATACACGTGCACAAGAGGCGGATCGTTAACACGAGACTCTCTTCCCTCCTAGCTTCTAATTAAACCTGCAAATACACGAGCGGTTACACAGGGCTCTCGCGCCGCGTCTGGTCAAGTTTCTCAGGTCTGAGAAACTTCTGGGTTTTCTGATGCAACTCTTAGAATTGTTAGACTAGTTAAACGTTCGTACAAACTGGCGTTTCGCCGCGGACTGAAAATATTGTTACTTCACGCTTAGAACAATTCCTTTTTCTAATCTGAGGACAATTGTTTTTTTGAGAATTTTATGAATTTCATATTTTTTCAAGCACACACGTGCTGTTCATCCGTTCCACGTCCGAGAAGGAAAAGTGTGCCCTGAAAAGTATTCGTCGGTGAGTTACATCCTTCAAACCCTGCCATCAATCAACGTTGATCTTTGAAAGAGGAACACGTGTTCCATTGTTTCTCTTCCTATACTTTTTCCACTTGTGTCGGTTGAGCAAAGAGAGCAAACCCTAACAAAACAATTGAGGGAATTATTTTATCTCTCACAAAATCGAAAAGAAATCATCCAAATGGCAAATTCAAAGGCAAATCAACCCCAAAAGATTATCTAAAATAGGCGTCTGGATAATTTCATTATGATTGTACATCAATAGTCGCCGCATTGTCGCCGTCTCAAAGACAAATCTTGCAAATCATTCGAAATATATTTCTGGTCTTGAAAATGACAACATTCGTTCTAATCACGAATACATTGCATCAGATATTGACGTCATTCTGAGCATCGGTGTTGCATCACCCCCGGTCATTTATCTTATGTTATTACATTATCATCTCGAAACGTTGATTGTGTATGGAAATTCGCCGTACATATCGCTAATATCGATACATTAATATATATCCGATCTCAATCCGGCGTTCACGATCATATCGTGCATTGTGCAACATGCATCCTAATCCTAAATATTACGTCATGCTGTTCGTTTCGCTTTAAAATTCGAGACTTGGGAGTAACGGTACCCGCGGAGGCCCGGCGTTCACGCAGAATCGATACCACCGATACTTCCGATCGTTGTTTTCGTCCCGAGCACAGCTGGAGATGTATTACGTAAATGCGATTACGTTTGCGGCGCGTGTGTCCTCGTTATCGTCGTGAGTGACGATCTACAGACGGATCATTGGCATCCCTTTAGAACCGAATCGAGATGCTCGCTTGGAGAATTCGTCATCAATCGACCGAGCCTCGTGAGTTATCATTCCGAGTTGCTACCGAGTTTTGGGGAATCCCGACAAGTCGGATCTTTATCCGAACTGCCGAAATTCCCGACCGCGTGCTCGAAGCGTCCTTCGCTGGTGTTTTGGAGTTTGGCAGGTGAACGCCGGTTTTTCAAATTTCTCAACTGCGACTTTGTCGCATGAGAAAGGCAGGACCTTGCACCGTAATCTCGTGTAGTTCCGTTCGCAAGTACATCGGCAAGTTCTCGGGTATCTGAGTACCTCGCGAGAAGCGGCTCGATCTAAGAGACCACGACAAGTTCCTCGCTCTCGGTAACTGCCCAGACAGACAGCACCATATGTCCAAAATCGGGACGTAAGACGTCTTTTAGACATTACATCATAAGATGTCTTAATTTTAGTTCTAATTGCACGATACATGCTGTCCCTAAAGTTCAATTTCATTTTGTACATGTAATAAACTGCAGTATTTTTACATCAAGCAAATATTGTCGTCGGGTGACAGCTCTATGTGCCTAAATTTTTAATTTCTTTTCGTTTTTGATACAAAATCGATTGTCGTACTCTAGATTTTTGTGCGTACTTTAAAAGAATTGTGCAATTCTGTAAAGCCAATTCAAAGAAATCTTCTGATAAAAAGATGTCGGTAATTCTGCTACTTTAAAATCATGACATAAGACGTCTTAAAGATGTCTTTAGGATATCTTCTGTCCCGATTTTAGACATGCTTGCTGCCTAGGTTTTTCCGAATACCTCCGCGACTCTCCATGACTCTCGAGAAAGGTCTCGATGCGACTCGACCGTCCGGAAGAATCTCTTATCTTTGAGAGCGGGTTTGGCGGCGATTTCCAGTATTTCCACAGGTACGAAGGACGGACCGTCTCGGCGTGACGCAGCTGTGACGTGGTAAAGAGGAAAGGGAAGAAATGCGGATACAATTCACTCAACATTCAGCTCGAGAAGAAGACGCTTTCGCCCGCCGGAAGGGAGGTCGGTAAGAAAATTCGTCCATTGGCGCCGCGCCGGGCCGCGTCTTCTGCTAGGCCTCCCCCCTCCGTCGGCGTTCCTCCTCGTGCTATACTGCGGCTCACATGACCCCGTGCGCCGAGATTCGCGCAATTCGTGGAGTTACATAACGCGCCTCGCGCTCTATCTCGCTCCCTCTCTCTCTCTCTCTCCTCGCTCGATCGAGGCCGGCTTGCCTCGCGCTCGATGATCTGAACGACGAAGCAAAACGGTTCCGACGAGCCGCGTGAGCCGCCGTCCTCGTCGGGAATTACGAGACGAGGACGGTGTCGTCCCCGTCGAGGGATTACATAACGCTCGCGGCTCGCGGATCGTCGGAGCGCGGCGGATTAACCTTAAAAAGAAACGGAGCGCGGCACCCTCGTGCGGGCGCGCGAGCATCGGTACTGACCGGTCACCTTCGTGGCATCGTGCACCTGATCGCCGTTCAGCAGGGGTATCTTCGCGCTGCCGGTCTCCCGCTCGGACGTGTCGATCTGTGCGCCGACTGCCATTTCCGCGACTAGGCCACTCGGATCGGACTACGAAGAACGAAGAGGAAAATGGGAACGATAAAGACGACGACGACGACGACGACGACGATAGGGTGTACCGTAACGACGCGGTTTTCTATTTCCTCCGGCTGTCTTTCTTCGCTCTCGCGAGTCACGCTCTCTCTCCGTCCGTTCGTCCTTTACTCGCTCTTCTCGTTGCGATTTACGGTCACGCGCACGCACACCCTTTTGAATCGTTCGTCCGGGACAGAGAGCGACGACGACGTCCGACTTTTCAACGGGGCGGCACACTACTCCGGCACACTGCACAAGTGCACAGTATATGCTGTGACTCCGGCGCGCGCGAATCCCACGGCTTGCACGTGCGTTTCGAACGGGGTACAGCCTGCGGCGCGGCCCGCGATTGGTCCGTCGCGGCGGCACGCGATTGGTCCGTGCGCCCCCGGTGCTTTCTTTGCGTGCGCTAATAAATAATAAAGTCCCTAGAAACGCATCCCGCAGCGAATTTAGCTCCGGTTCACTTGATCGGTAATTAATTCAAATAATAGAATTGTTCAAAGCATTAAGCCCCTTGCACAATAGGCAATAGCGATAGCGATAGCGACAGCAATAAGGTTGCCGACAAAGCTATACCTTTGTCGGCAACCTTGTCGCTGTCGCTATTGCTATCGCTATCGCCTATTGTGCAAGGGGCTTAAATCATATTAGGCAATTTTTGACGATTGTTTGGTGTGGTTTGGTACATATATCAAAGTTGCTATCGGTAGTTAAGGCCTTGGCACATAGAAAAACTTAAGCAGTAAAACTCAAGCAGTAAGCAAATCAGCCAATCACAGTCAAGAACTTAAGGCACAGCCCTAAGCGGTAGCGAATCCATACCGTTGATTTCTTACTGCTTAAGTTTTAAGGTTATTCTACATAGAAGTCGTAGTCGTGAGTTGTAAGAAATTGACCAATCACAGATTGAATATTCTCCTCAACTACGAATGTGATTGGTCAATTTCTTACAACTCACGACTACGACTTCTATGTAGAATAACCTTTACTGCTTAAGTTTTTCTATGTGCCAAGGCCCTTACTATTAGTGCTGGTGCACTTTGATACACTTTATCCCGTATTTATAATCGGATCTTATCGTTTTAGTTATAATCGTAATGCCCATCTACAATAGGTGTTTTAAGCCCTGAAGGTGAGATTTCATGGGCAGTGAAATGCTGCAGCAGCGTACGGCCTTACGTTCCCGAATCGAGCAACGCGATTGGTCGAAACTTTACTGTTACTGTTACGAAAAAGTGTGTCCGGGGCTTTAAGCAGGGCACACACACTTTTCGTAGAACGTAACAGTAAGGTTTCGACCAATCGCGTTGCTCAATTCTTACTTCTACGGTTACAGACGGCCGAATCGAGCAACGCGATTGTGCCCTGCTTTACTTCTGTAGTAACGGGATTTTGTAGTAACTTACGATAATTTTTTTTTACGTATAGTAGTAGTCAATAATAAATATACATTTTAATGTTTCTAATCTTGTTTTACAAATCAAAGAATACAAAAAATCAATAATTTTATTTAGAAAAATGAGATATCGTTTAATGGTTTTCTATTATGCTAGGTCTACGGCCGGTATTCATAATCAGATCTTATTTCAAGACCGTCTTAAGTAATATCTTAAGATGCTAATACGGCTCTGTGATTGGTTAATGGCATCTTAAGATTGTACTTAAGATGGTCTTAAATATAAGAACCGACTATGAATACCGGCCTACAATGCGAGTCGTAAAGTCGTGAGTCGCAAGAATTGACCAATCACAATCGAATTTGAGGAGAATAATCGACTGTGATTGGTCAATTCTTGCGACTCGCATTGTAGACCCAGCATTAATCACCGATTAATACTACGTTAACGCGAGCGTTAAGCGGGGAGCACACACTTCTACATAACGCATAATACGTAAGCATAAGAAAACTGATTGGTCTATTTCCTTATGCACATGGGTATGGACCAATCAATTTTCTTATGCTTACGTATTAAGGTTATTCTACATAGAAGTCGTAGTCGTGAGTTGTAAGAAATTGACCAATCACATTCGTAGTTGAGGAGAATATTCAATCTGTGATTGGTCAATTTCTTACAACTCACGACTACGACTTCTATGTAGAATAACCTTTATGCATTGTGCAGAAGTGTGTGCTCCCCGCTTTAGGGCCAAAGCACATATGACAGTCGTAGTCGTAGACGTAAGTAAGGGCCCGGACACACACTTTTTCGTAACAGTAACAGTACAGTTTCGACCAATCGCATTGCTTGAATCGGGAACGTACGACCGTACGTTCCCGAATCGAGCAACGCGATTGGTCGAAACTTTACTGTTACTGTTACGAAAAAGTGTGTGTCCGGGGCTTAACGCACAAGCTTTGGCGTATCCTGATTTGTCAGGTTGAGGACTACGACCGTCGTATATCGCTACGCCATGTTATGTGCTTTGGTCCTTATTTCTGTAGTAACTTACGATAATTTACTTGTTTACGCGGAGTAAATTATCGTAAGTTACTACAAAATCCCGTTTACGCGAAGGAATTATCGTAAGTTACTACAGAAGTAACGCTCGCGTAAAGCCCGTGTCACACTACGTATCGCGGACGCGGATCGGATTGAGATTGCGGATCGCGGATCGTAATCTAGCCAATCGTAGACGAGCAGCTCATCTGTGATTGGCTGAATTCCGATCCGCGATCCGTAATCCCAATCTGATCCGCGTTCGCGATACGTAGTGTGACACGGGCATAAAGCCCGTATCAGAACGGATTGGGATTGAGATTGGATTGAAATTTAATCAATCAGAACAGAGAAAACTGATCTCAAGTTTATTAAACTTTGCTCTGATTGGTCAAATTTCAATCCAATCTCAATCCCAATCCGTAGTCTGATACGGGCATAAACGTATTTGATAGAAATAGATATAAATGGTGCGTTTCTAATAATTCACTAGATGGCACGCGTCACGACGAGTCACATCGCGCGCATTGGTTGCAATTTTCAAGCAGCTTTTCAAGAAATTGAAAATCACTTTCTATGCTACCGAGTCTTGAAAATCGATCTGCAAGGCTCTTGGTCTCTACAATCTCTACATCCTTGGCGGCTCCTAACCTAACGGTGCGCGCGGTGCGAGATATTTGTCGGCAGTGTTGTTTGTATACGTGAAAATAAGAAACGTTGCGTTTCCAGGAAGATCGGCGCGGCACGGAGGAAAAATTTCTAAAACGACCTCGACTTGAACGGACTGCCCGACGAGACCGCGAGTAAGGTTAGACGCCGCAAGGATGTCAGCAGAGGAACAGCCGGAGTTTCGATTGGGACCGGATCCTAATGTCACTTATCCCATTCGGGTTCAGTATTGCGGGAACTGCTCGCTACCCATCGAGGCAAGTCGCTACTTTCGATATCGATGCGAAGAAAGTGTACTCGATGACGAAAATAGACGAGTCACCATTGACAATCGTTAAAATAAAATTAATTATAACTGAAAATTAATTATAGCATATCGTATCTTAGAGAAAGAAAAATAATAATAAACGTTTTGCACTAACTTTTTCATCTCTTCCAATGGGATAATGTGAATCTCACAGAAGAACAGAATTGATAATGAAGGGGTTTGTAACTCCAATTAAGGTCCAATTGTTGATTTGCAGTACTGCGAATACTACCCGGAATATGACAAGTGCAAGCAGTGGCTGGAGAGAAATCTGCCTACCGAATTCGAGAAGATGAAATTAGGTAATTATGGAGAATTTTGATCACTGGAGAAAGTTGAACAGTTTTTAATGGAGGTTTTAACTGAAGGACTATGTTCCAATCCAGCTACAGAGGACGGCTCCACCGAAGTCAGCACAGGGGAGGATGAGAAGAAGCGGCAGAAGCGAGGCGGTAAGGGTATGCTGAAAACCAAGAAGAAAGAGGATATACCACGGTTGGTGACCATCTCTAGAGCACCTAGAGGAAAGAAGAAATCTGTCACAGTTGTAACTGGCCTTAGCACTTTTGGTAACACATCAAATCAACCCTTTAAACGGATTGCAAAACAAATAATTCCAATATTGAAAAAATATATTCTTTACAGACATCGACTTGAAGGTAGCAGCAAAATTTTTCGGCAGCAAGTTTGCCTGTGGATCCAGCGTGACTGGCGATGACGAGATTGTCATACAGGGAGACGTCAAGGATGACTTATTCGAGGTGATACCTGAGAAATGGCCACAAGTAAGTTACAGTTTTAAAAGGAGGAAAAAAAGAATAAGCCATTTTTTAATGGAAAATTCTGCTCTTTTTTTCAGATTGACGAGGACTCTATAGACGATCTTGGGGATCAAAAGAGATAATAAGGCTATCCACTATTACGCACGCACAATAATTTAATTATATACTATTTCCAGTCGTGTTTATTATAAATAAAATGTACATACGCAAAATATATTTAAATAAGTTATTTTTTAAGATCTAAAATTAGGTCTCTTGTTCTGCGTCCTGCTCATCTCTCTGCATGTTTGCGATGATCTGAAGCACGGTGGCTTCTTCTTCGTCCGACAGCCGTTCCTCGCTCTCTTCAACCATCTATATATAAACATTTCAAAATAGATCTATAGTCCACTGAAATATTCAGAGACTCAAATCTCTCCTTTCCACCGCTTCCTAATTAGGACATTTGTTAGGAAAGAAAGAACCGTACCAATTGTATCTCGACTTTTGTAGTAGGGCAGAGGTTGAGAAGAGTAAGCTTCTCGGCCTTAGTCAATTTGAAGGGTTCTATCGCTTTTAGGAACTCGCGGATTTTATCTGGATTCTGCTTCTTGCACGGCGTGTCTTCCAGATACTTGATCGTCTGATAAGTAATGGTCGCGAGCTGATTCATCTGCTTCTTATAAGACTTCGTGTTTTGCAAGATATTCAGAACTTCGTAATTGCTCAGAAGAGTGTTCCAATTTCCTTTTATGCTGCAAGATTGACGGCGGTAAAACCTAACTATTATCGCGAGCGAAACGAGATCTAATGGCTCGTCTACAATAGCCGCAACAGTATCCAGTAAGACGTATGCAGTAAGCTGTTGACTAATGGGATTTTTACAATTCAAGAATAATCGACTATGGTTGGTCAATAGCTTACTGCTCACTTCTTACTGCATACTTTTACGGCTATTGTAGACGAGCCCATAACGAACTTGATAACTTACACTTTCATGTTGTGTCCTCTTGAATTGAAAGGGGTTTTATAATGACGATTCCAAGTAGTTGCGACTTAATAAGATGCTCTCTTTTTTAATGTGCGACCGATTAGTGATTAGTTATCCCTTTAACTTTTTCAAATTTTGAGGTTAGGACGCCCAGTAATTAACCCCTTTTTTTAAATATCCAAAGTGCGCTGATTCTTCACTTACGATAGTTTCACGATTATTAATCCACAAATTCAAGATAATCGTCGTCTTTCTTTGGACGCATAATCCGCGCGGTGTTCCTCACGTTTCTGACATGCTCTCGACCTCTTCGGCTCTGTTTACAAGTTACAAGGTTACAACTGTTAACACAAATCAAGTGCGTCGTCAAGTGATGCGATTTGGGGCCCGCTGCCCGAGCACACCGGTGTTTTTCCCTCTCCACTACGCACATCGAGACGCTTCGTTATTCGTGTGACGCTGTCGTCACACGGATAGAGACGGAGCGCTCTGTGTGTACGCAAGTGGAGGGGGAAAAACGCTGGAGTGCTCGGGCTCGAAATCGCACCACGCGTTTGCATCCGTTTGCACCTGTTCGCTGTTCCGCGTCAAGTGCAGCGGTTCTTCGCAGCGGACGTATGTTGTATGTACATATATGTATGTACATCTTCAATTATATATGTATGATATACTCATAAGGTTCCCTTTCATTTTTTGTTAATTAAAATTTTATTTTTCTTTTATTTTAATTATTTATTGTCTATGTAAAAATCACTATGTTTATCTGCATATAATTCTTATAACTGTTATTAGGTTTTTATAATTGTAAAAGAAAAAATACATCCCTATAATAAAAGATAAAATTTCTTTATTATTTCGTATATATAACTTAACATTACAAATAAAATATTAAATTTATTTAATGATCCATATTGTAGTTGTTTGTTATTTAGAGTAATCTAATTTTAAAAAAATTATGACATTCTAATTTAATATAAATAATGCTTTTAAAAATTAACTTTTAATTTAATTCAAGTTAATTTAATTTTAAAGCAACCTTTAACTGATAATGATTTCGTTTTTTGTTATGCAACTTTTAATGTAACTAAATTAATTTTATAAGCCATAACTATAACTTTAACTTAATTTAAGTTAAAAAACAAATTAACTTACCCAATACTGAGGCCGGTATTCATAGTCGGTTCTTATATTTAAGACCATCTTAAGTACAATCTTAAGATGTCATTAACCAATCACAGAGCCGTATTAGCATCTTAAGATATTACTTAAGACGGTCTTGAAATAAGATCTGTTTATGAATACCGGCCTGAGTATATATATGCGCGAGTAAATATATTTATACGTATATGGCCTTTCTAGGATTCTCATGAAAGTTTCGATTTCCGATTTCGGTTTCGGCCAAAATTGAACAAGATTTTTTCGGTCAGACTTTAATAACAGATACGCATAAGTTAAAAAAAAGAAAAAAAAAAAGAAAAAAAAAAGATTCTTGACCCCGACGTGATTTGAACACGCAACCTTCTGATCTGGAGTCAGACGCGCTACCGTTGCGCCACGGAGTCACATGAAAGAGGCAATCGAATTGCGCACACTTCAGGCCACTAAACTCGACAGCGTAGCCGAAACGCTCACAGCTCACGCGCGCACTTTCTCTCTCTTTTTTTCTCCATTTTTCTCCACTCGATAAATTAGTCAGATAAATTTTCCATTCCTTTTCCGCTTTATTTGTTTCTGTGGAAAACATCAACTCGAAGCGAAACAACAGAAGAAAAAGTATGTATGTATGTATGCATGTATGTATGTATGTATGTATGTATATATGTATGTACAGAACAGATCATACGTATCGCACGGTATTAGGCCCGGTCTACAATGAGTCGTAAGTCGTAAGAATTGACCAATCACAGTTCATTATTCTTCGACCGCAAGCAGAATAATGGATTGTGATTGGTCAATTCTTACGACTCACGACTTACAACACCCATTGTAGACCGGGCCTTAGGCCCGGTTTCACCAACGTGATTTAATCTAATCGGTCGATTAAATTCACTCTTCATCTCTTTCTAACTGTCCCTTTAGAAAGAGACAAAGAGTGAGTTTAATCGACCGATTAGATTAAATCACGTTGGTGAAACCGGGCCTTAAGGGGATCCTATAGTGGCAGTGCACTTTATGCACTAAGTGTACACTTTAACTCGTATTTTATTTATTATAAATTTTTAAGGGCAAAAATGCAAAATCGGGCTGTTTAGGGAACTACAGATGAGCTTACTGATTAAAAATATCCTAAATTGAATAAGATTCATTCGATATTTTGGCTAAATTCTTAAAATTCGTAATTTTTTTCGGATTTTTAAGAATTTAGCCAAAATATCGAATGAATCTTATTCAATTTAGGATATTTTTAATCAGTAAGCTCATCTGTAGTTCCCTAAACAGCCCGATTTTGCATTTTTGCCCTTAAAAATTTATAATAAATAAAATTCGAGTTAAAGTGTACACTTAGTGCATAAAGTGCACTGCCACTATAGGAGCCCCTTAACGGACGAATTCGTTTTGCCGCCATTTTGCTCGTTTGACTCGGCGTCTCCGCGCCCCGCTGCCCGCGGACGATTTCGCCAACAATGAACAATCTCGACGTCGCGACGTCGCGAAGTCGTGAGGATTCGAGGACACACACAACTCCGCGGCGATCTGGGGCATCGTCCACATCGGGTGAGTTCCGCGCGCGACCGGCGACCGTCGTACGGCTCGAGTTCGATCGCTCGTTTCCGTTGGTCGAACGGGATTTTGAATCCGCAGCGCGACGCGAATGGTGGGGGTGGGCGCTGGAAACGCCGAGACGCGTCGGTGATTCCGATATCTCTCGGCTCCTATCGCTGTTGTTCGATCTGGTTCGATTGTAATTTGTAGTATTCCCGCGCCCGCGACCCGCGACGCGAGAACGTCGTTCACGGGGTGGTGAAAGTGTGAAACGTGATCGAGAGCGATTTCGGGGTGGAGAGATTTGCGAGTTGAGACTCGACGATTGTCAGCAATTGTGTTGACGTACTTCGCGCGGGAAAGATCGGCGGGTGCGAGCGCGACGGTGCCGCGTAGCGAGACCGGACGATTCTTTTAACGACGTGTTTCACGTGCTCCTGAATGAACACGCGTTGACAATTTCGTACGATAGACCCCGGGTCGGGTCGATCGGCGATGTTGTCGGTCAGCTAACCTCGAAACGCAACGCGTGTGCAAACTGCAACGTTGTACAACAACCGCGGCAGTAGAAGCGGCTCCGGATGGCGAGCGACTCTCAGGCGAGAAGGAGTACCCCCGGCGAGGTCGACATGGAGGTCGACGCGCGGGACACGGGGTATGACACGAACGAGGAGGGCGGTCTGAGGGTGGACGATGAGATATACATCCCTCCACCTCTGAAGAATTTCAACGAGGTCGACGAGACTGGATCCAGGCTCATGATCACTAAGATTGTCAACGAAAACTTCAAGAGCTATGCCGGCACGCACGTGATCGGCCCTTTTCAAAAGGTAAACATCTCGGCGTATGTGCCTCGAACGTCTTTGAGCTGGTTTCTTTTCTTTCAGAGCTTCTCGGCGATAGTGGGTCCCAATGGCAGCGGCAAGAGCAATGTGATAGACTCCATGCTGTTTGTTTTCGGCTACCGTGCCACCAAGATCAGGTCGAAGAAGCTATCTGTCCTGATACACAATTCTAGCGAGCATCCTAAGTTGAATAGCTGCACTGTCTCCGTACATTTCCAAAGAATTATTGATAAGGTAGCGATAATGACAATTTGCACATTAATATACAAGTACGACAGTTCCATTAATAAGCTAATTATCTTTTAATCAAATTAATTTTAAGCCTGGTGAAGACTATGATGTCGTTTCCGACAGTGAGTTTGTCATATCTAGGACAGCGTTTAAGGACAGTACACCGAATTATTATGAGCTTAATAAGAATAGAGTACATTTTAAAGAGATTGCCAAGCTCTTGAGGTTTCATGGAGTCGATTTGGATCACAACCGTTTTTTGATATTGCAGGTAAAATCACACAGAATATTTCATTATAGGTAGAACCCAGGAATAGATTTAACTTTGAAAAGTTAAATGTTTGTATGAACATACAATACAACTTATTGAATTTTGTTTTTAAGTATTTTTTAATGTCATTTTTTGAAAAATTTTTGTGATAAAACAAGTTTTATGTAGCTATTTTCCTAGGTTAATATAACCAATTCTATACAGATTTGTGGACTATTTTCTATACACATTTAGTATTTTACAAGTTTTCCTATTCTTTTTTCGAAAGAATTAACAAAATATCTACAAAAGTTCATTATTAAACTGTTTAAATTATACAGGGTGTTTTGTTTTAATTTCCCTAGGCAAATATCTCGGAAAATATGTAAGATACGGAAAAACGGTTCTTGAGTGATCTTTTTAATGTGATCGATGTTTTCTTAAATGGAATCCCCCAGTTTTTATTGCATATTTTTGTAGCCCTTGTCGAGACGTTTTTAAAACACTATAATACAAATCTCAGGAAATTCTTAACGAAAGAGAGCTTTATTATAGTGTTTTGAAAACGTCTCGACAAGGACTACAAAAATATGCAATAAAAAAAGGGGGATTTTATTTAAAAAATCATTGATCACATTGACTTGGTACTGAAAAGATCACTCAAGATCAAGTCCATAATTTCATTATTTGTCCCCTTTGATATCTTACAACTTTTGTCTCAAACCTTTTACCGTATCTTCCATATTTGCCGAGATATTTGCCAGGGGAAATTATGTAAAACGAAACACCCTGTATATTCAAAATTAATATAACATTTGTAATGTTAATGTAACACTATATTGATTAAATTTCAATTTTATATGGACAAAAAATAGCATGGAAAACGCTTTTTACAGGGTGAAGTAGAGCAAATTGCATTGATGAAACCTAAGGGCCAACACGAAAACGATACTGGAATGTTAGAATTTCTAGAGGATATTATTGGCACATCTCGCTATAAAGAACCTTTAGAGAAATTAGCGAATAAGGTTGAAGAATTAACAGAACGTAAGGTAGAGAAGCTACATCGTCTCAGAGTCGTGCAAAAGGAGAAAGAGGCCCTGGAGGAGCCTATGCAAGATGCAGTGCAGTACTTGAAGACAGAGAATGCAATAATCAGATTGCAACATCAGCTTTATCATTGTAAAAGGTGAGTTAAATACAAAAATGTTTTTATATTATTTGATTTATTTGTGGAGTATTACGGTAGTTCAGATAATTATTGAAAATCATGAAATATTTCTGTCAGAGCTGAGGCAACAAAGGAACTCACCGAGTGCAAAGAGACAAACAATGGTCTTGACAAGGAACAAGCCACATTGATGGTCGAGATGAATAATGTTCGCAAACAAAAGGAAGAAAAAATCAAGATTATCAAAGAGAAGAGTAAGAAGTGGGACGCTTTGCAACGGCAGAAAGACGAAACTACGGCGAGGTTTGACGAAGTGCGTAAAAAGGATGAATTACTGCACGCCGAATTGGTTGAAACAAACAAGCGACGAAAAGCCAACATGGCGTCCACTAAGACGGTAATCTTTTACTTTATCTTATTATCTTAACAAAATAATATTGAATTTACATACAAATTATAAATATTAGTTTTTTGTTTATATTAAATTACACGTTTGGCAATTGCAATGATGACAGGAGAAAAGCAGGCTGGAGGAACTACTGAAGGTACCAGAGAAAAATACGAAAGACATCGAAGAATGCGAGCGTCTAATCGCGACATATACGGCTAACAAAGAAAAGGAAGAGACCTCGTTGGCGACCTTGATGGCAAATCTGCGGGAAAAGACAGAACCATTGTTGAATGAACGATCCAAATTGGAGAAAGAGCTGATATCTCTTAGGAAAAACGTGGATCAGGCGAAAGCGGCATACAAAATTGCACAGTCTGAGCTGGAACTTTATATATCGGTGGAGAAAGTCGAGAAGGAGAAATTAGAAAATCTCCGGGAGTCTTTAGAAAGAACTGCGAGTACTCTCAAAGAGCGACAAAAGCAGTTAGCATTGTTCGAGACAAAGATCCCGGCAACCGAACGCAGTTTGAAGCAGGCGCAGAGTGAACTGGATGAGGCAAAAGCACTCGAGGTTGAAAAGGCCACTCAGCTGCAGAAACTACGAATCGCTTTTGAAGAGCAGCGTTCTGCCATGCAGGCCAGCAAGTCGCGGAATCGCGTTCTGGATTCATTAATGAGAGAAAAGCGTGAGGGACGGATACCTGGCATATTTGGGAGATTGGTGAGTGTCGCAGAAATCTCTCGAAGCGTAGGATAATAAAATAGAGTTACTTTTGTTATTAAGGCCGGTATTCATAGTCGGTTCTTATTTCAAGACTGTTTTAAGTAATGTCTTAAGATGCTAATACGGCTCTGTAATTGGTTCATGACATCTTAAGATTGTACTTAAGACGATAAATCTAAGATCTAACTATGAATACCGGCCTAAGACAAACTCTCCAGTAGATTTCTTAAAATAGCATTTTGCACGAATTTCTTTTTATATAGGGTGACTTGGGTGCAATTGATGCCAAATACGATGTTGCTGTGTCGACGGCATGCGGTCCACTGGACGATATCGTTGTGGACACAGTATCCACGGCACAGGCGTGCATCACTTATCTGCGGCAACATAACATAGGACGCGCCACATTTATAGTTCTGGAGAAACAGCAGCGATTTCAGGACAAAATCGGTCAGAAGATCCAAACACCAGAGAATGTACATCGACTGTTCGATTTGATTAAAGTGGAGGATGAGCGGGTGCTGTTGGCATTCTATTATGGTCTGCAAAACACTCTGGTAGCGCATAATTTGGATCAGGCAACACGTATCGCCTACGGCAGAACGCGTTATCGCGTGGTGACGTTGAAGGGCGAATTGATTGAGCTGGCGGGCACGATGAGCGGTGGTGGGCGCTCATATCGAGGTCGGATGGGCCAAACGGTGGTGAGGAACGAGCCGTCAAACGCTGATATCGAAAATCTGCAGTCGCAGCTGGATATTGTGTTTGAAGAGTGCAATAAGCTGAGAATGAAGCAGCAGCCGCTTGAACAACAAATCCATGTGCTGTCAACCGGCTTGAGGGATATGAAGGTCGACAGGCAGAAATTCGGTATCGAGGTACAGACGCTGAGCGAGCAGGAGCCATCGTTGCGAGCACAGCTGAAGGCGCAGGAAAAGACTGCCGCTAATTCGGTGTCGGACCCGAAGAAGGTTGCGCAATTGCAGAAAGCGGTGGACGCGGCGAAATTGCATCTGGACGAAGTCGAGAAGAGCTCCGCTTCGGTAGAAAAGGAAGTAGAATATATCAATAAGAAGATAGATGAGATCTCCGGCAGTCGGGTGCGAGATCAGCAGGCGAAAATTGCGCAGCTGAACAAATCGATAGACAAAGCAAAGGCAGAGATATACCGGCTGCAGGTAGCTATTAAGACTGCTGAGAGAAACGTGAAAAAGACAGAGAAGCACATAGAAACGCTAGAGAGCGATGTGCATACCTGCGAGCAGAGACTGAGGGACATTCAGAAGGAAAAGTCTGAGCTCGAGGAACATGCTAAAGCAATTCTGGATGAATTGAAGGAAATTAACGAAGCGCTAGTAGAGCGGGACGACGCTACAGCATCTTTAAAAGATGAACTGAACGAACTGCAGGCGAGCGAGAACAAGCTGAAAGCGGTGAAGATCGACCTAGATCAGAAATTGCACGAGAGTAGGAAGCTTTTAAAGGAGCTCGAGCAAATAATTCCCGACTACAACCGGAAAATAGCGCATTTAAAATTACGTGAGATTCCTCACGAGGCTCTGGAGCCACTTAATGATCTGACGGAGGAGCAGATCAATCAGTTGGACGCGAAGATGGTGACGCAGAATTTGCAGAAGGCCAAGAAGAGGCTACCTGAGCAAATACCCAACATGCAAATCATCGCGGACTATCAGGAGAAGGATGCGCTGTACATGAACCGTGCCGCTGATCTGGAGGAGACCACGTCAGAACGTAATAGGATGCGCGACATTTACGAGACCGCTCGGCGACGTAGGATCCAAGAATTTTTGCACGGTTTCAGCCTAATCACTACCAAACTGAAGGAGATGTACCAGATGATCACGCTGGGCGGCGATGCGGAGCTGGAGCTAGTGGACTCGTTGGATCCGTTAAGCGAGGGTATCGTATTCAGCGTGCGTCCGCCTAAGAAGTCGTGGAAGAGCATCGACAAACTCAGCGGCGGTGAGAAGACCCTGAGCTCGTTGGCGCTGGTCTTCGCCCTCCACCATTACAAACCCACGCCGCTGTATTTCATGGACGAGATTGATGCCGCGCTCGACTTTAAAAACGTTTCCATCGTCGGTAACTATATCAAAGAGCGCACGAAGAACGCGCAGTTTATCGTCATTTCACTGCGCTCGAACATGTTCGAGCTGGCCGACTCTCTGGTGGGCATCTACAAGACGTTTAACTGCTCCAAAACTGTGACTCTACAACTGGCCCGTTATTATGAAAACAATGGTATCGCGCCTCCCACGCAGCTCACCTCCAAGACCTACACCACGTCCCAGGCCTCGCAGAAATCGCGATTGCCCTTGACGCAACGCACTCAGGCGAGCTCGCGCAAGGAAAACACCGCGCCCGCGAAGAATAATAAGGAGAAAGGGCCATCCTTGAACGGCGAAGAGACGTCGCCCGCGAAGAACAATAATGCGAAAGAGGCGTCATTGAGTGGGAAAGAGACGACACCTGCGAAGAAAAATCACTCAAAGGAAACTCCATTAGATGAGGACACAAACGAGAAAAATAATGCTACGATGACACCGAACGGGAAGCGGTTAAAAGTCGATCGACTAGGGTGAGTATTGAAGTCATTATTTCTTAAGATTCCAGATTTCTCACTGTAACCATATTGCTTTACGAGAGGCGAAAAATTACATAATTTCTAAATTGCATTATACAAAATAAATTTGTTCTTTGTATACATGATAAATATGTCGGAAGCTGTTTTTAATCTTTCATTGAATAAGTTACTGGACAATTACTGAATTACTGATCTTCACAAAGATTATTTTATTTTTTATAAATTGAATTAGTGAATAAAGAATATGTTTTTTACAATAAAGAGATTAGATATAAGTTATCTTGAGTCATCACGTGAAGTAATTCCTTTCTTGATCGGCTCTTCTTTGCTTTATTTCAAACCATCCAATTGCGTACTATATTTATTTGCGACTGTTAATGCGAAACTTGTAACGCCTAGAGATACGTAAGCTAAAGCAAAATGAAAGGAAAAATTCAAAGATATTAAATTGAAAGAAGGATTTCTATTGCATTATAATATAACAACTTAAAAAATAAGTATCTTGCGCTAAAATTCACGCAAGCTGATAAATAACGATATTTATTCCGGTAATAAAAATAATAAAATTTTGTAAAGCAACAAAAGAATTGAAATAATTTTATTATCTGTCATTATAAATTTTGCATTGAAATTTATCGTTACATCATTAATGTTAATTGTTGCAGTCTTCCGGAATTAGCAGTATGCCCGACGCCGCAGCAATCGTCAACTCGACGTTCCGCTAGGATCGTGAGAAAAAGCACGGAAAGAGAAGAGAATGGGATTAACAAGGAACCTGCTAGGAAAAAACAAAAGTCGAAGTGACCGTGTGATGCGGCGTTTCCAGAATCAAAGAACGGCACGTGCGAAACGATCGCGCGAGGCTCGTTATCGAAAATTAGTATAAATACCTATTATAAGTTAATAATATAAATGCCATTACTGCTATCTTTTTGCACAGTAAATTGCAGCTTAAGATGCGACTTTATTTCTCATTTCCGTAACTATTTAGTGTTGACCGAGAGTGTGACAACCAACTTACTATGCGGAAAGTTATCGTAATGGTATTACAGATAAAATAGATAAATAATAGTCGATATAATTCTATCTAAATTTAATGTTACACACGCAAGTTTTCAGTTCTCTCACGATTCGAGGTTTTTTTTATAACATGTAAATGTAAAATATTGAGAACGATGCTTGTATGTAGCGGAATAGAATACAGGATTTGCTCCTTTTATCTGTACTTTCTGTATTTTCTTGCGTTTTACATTTTTCTTTCTTTCTAGCCTTAATACCAAAATATGCATACGTATTTTTTTTTCTGAATACAGATAGTGTAACTTAGTTCAGCTAAGAGGAGCGGACCTATAAGTGCAAAATGCAGCAATATTTTTATACGTTTGTACATGTCACCAGAAACTATATTAAAATATAATTCCTATTGAAACAAGAACTGGAATACTTTACACGCCTAATTTTATTGTCCATCGAATAATCCTGTCACGTTGATCTTTATTTACTCTTGTCATAATTATTCCTCATAATTAGGAAATGCATTTTTAGTTGTAAGGATCATTGCGCATGCTTGCCAAGTTTCAGGCGTTCGGACGTCCACCTCAAGTGGTCACGATTACGTTAGTATCACGTGAATGAGTGGTACGCTTAAAAACCCGGAAAAGTGTCTCAAGGCTGGTCGCGCGCGTTTGCCTCGCCGCGAAATGACCTGGATCCTTCAGGTTTGTTTTGTACTCTCCTGAGCAGTGTTTCTCTCAAGAAAGATTCACGTCGCGATATTAGACAATATCTCGATATCTGTGCGAAGGGATAAGGAAATCAGATCACCTGTTGAACGATGACGACGACGACGACGATGACGACAGCAACGATGACGGCGGAGAGAGGGGGCAGAAACGAGACCAAGAAGGAAGGGGCATGCCGTATAAGTATCGCTACGACGGGCGAGATAAGGATTATAATGAAGTGCGAGGACACGCGGCGCGTGAAATGACGGCTATCATAAAGGACGACGACGCTGACGTCGTCGAGAAAGCGTCGCGGAAGATGCCCGCCGTGGCGTCTCGCCCGACTCTGCAACAGAGCTGTAAGAAAACCGCCAGTGACTGTGGATAATTTAATACTCGAATTTAAAACTTGAACGAGGATTTAATCGGCGATTAAAGGATCCGTAATCGATGGAGCTTATCTTGAAGATCAGATTTCTTAGATCTATATTGTGCCCGATAGATAAATTTTTGAAAAGAGAAGTAAACTACGTGTCTATAAGGTAGCTAAAAGATCTTTCTATCTTCCTATAAAATATAGATTTAACAAGAGGTATGTTCGGTCGACAAATGTAAACAAATGTTGAATGAAAGGCTTCGAGCATGTATTTTTTTGTGACTAATTGTAAATATAAATTCAGGATCAGATTGTGAATTTAAATCGCTCCGAATCGTTCGAACGGATCGTTTGTCGTTGAAAATTTCATTCAAAATCTCGCAAAGTGTTAACGCACATCCTCGCGCCTAGGAAAACATTTGTAGCTTCATCAAGTTTGAAGCCATCGAATTTAGGTGATTTACATGTTTGCTTGTTTTTTCCACTTTGTAATGGGACAAGCTTGCAAATTGTGACTTGACGCAAAAATAGCCAGTGTATCCATAGCAGTTGTGAAGTGCATTAAATTAATTTTGCCATCAAACCAGTCGTGACTGACGATCATCAGGCGAACGTAAACGTTGACATTGGTTTAGTGATTGTGAAGCACCGCTGAAATAAAACCACGCATAAAATTTATCTCCATATTTTTATTTACAAAAATTTACAAAAGTGCGAAACAGTGAAAGTCGACTAACGGCTTATCGCTCGAGTTATTTGAGTGATATAACGAATTCTAGAGTTTATTCGTGCGCGAAATAATCTCTCGGTACGCACCGTCAGATAATACCACGTGAACTCGTCCTTTTTCTTATCACGAATGTGCAATCGTCCAGCTGCAGTGCGGAAATGCTTCCTAATTGTTTGTGTAATTGCGTTGTTGAATTGAACTTAGTAAGATCACCTTGGAGATAGCGTAGCGAAACGCACTCAATATCTTTTTCAGCGTAAAAAGTCAGACCTGTAGAAACATACATTTTGCACGATGAGTATAAGTTCGCAAGGCCGGCCACAGAGGAAGCAGTTCTTGAATTAAATTTAGTATTTATATTATGTTGTCCTACAAATGCTTTCAATAAAGGATCCATTGTATTTCTAAAAGCGATAATAAGAACGAAATAATAAAGTAATAAAAATGTAAAACTGATAATAATGAAAAAAATCGGGATAACGACAGTGCCATTCAACAATTAGTGAGGAATAATATTTCGTATATAAAGCGAAGGGAGGTACGAAAAATTTTTTATAGATGTAACTTTTCAAATCTTCTACAATAGGCCCAGTTGTGTGTTGCACAATCTGAATCTTAATTCCGTAATTATCTACAGAGAGATGTTGAAAGTGTTTTCCTAGCTTGCACTCGATAACTCTCTTGTTTATCGTTTGGTTATTTTATCGGGAATTATCGGGCGCGCAAGTTGTAAGTTCGTTTCGTTTCGACCGCAATAAAAAACAATTCATCGCGACCAACATTATCGGAATGAGTTGCCGTTTGCAACTCGCGATCGATGATCCAGAAGTGCGAACCGCGCGCGATCGGTTCATGGATCCATTTCGCCGCGTGTTATTTCTCTGGCATTAATGAGTAATGTCATGTTTATAAAAAAATTATGTTTGTGTATTACCAAATAATTGTTATATTATATTATCATGATACCTTGATACCTTTATGAATCTCATTGCGAATTACCGTGGCTTATCTTCGTGTGATTGCCTTAGTGTCTTATCGGATTTCATCCGCTACATCGACTCGTTATCATCTCATTTCGTTGGAAAGAGAAATTTAATCTACCGATTAAGAGAGCCTATGACAATTCACATTTTCCTTAAACATGTGACTTAGTTCTGACTGCTATCGCATACTACATAGTTCTAAAAGAATGCTTATGCACGTTGATAACATATTTCTACTATTGCTAGAATGATAAATACCGATATGTCTCCTGAAATTCCAGTGAAGCTTCTCGTTTTTATATCCTCTTATATGATCGCGGATATCTTACTTGATGAAATTTGCGATGACAAAACGTTAATAAAAAAAAAACAATATATTGATCTCGAAATAATTACATTATTAATAATATATGAAATCAAATTTATGGTAAATTTCAAGATAATTTCTCTAGCACAAGCAAACAATACTTTTTGTGTGCGGTTATTTTGTGCATAAATTGTTAATGTCCAAATTGTTCTTTCTGAGAAAGGAAAACTGTCATAATTTACGAAAAATCTGAAGAAACGTCATATGCATTTTTTTCGCGTTATCCATCCGTTTCTTTCCTTCACACTATCTCGCTGTTAATGCTAATTAATCGGCACATATCTGCGTAATTATACGTATCTTAGTAACGAAAAATTATTATGCAGGAACTTCAATCGCGTTATTTAATCGTGTCAATAACACTCATAAGTAAAAACTGAAAATTAAATTAAATCTGCAAATTAAATAAATGAGGACTTGTAAACAAGAATTTTTATACAAAATCGTTGATTAGAAAGTAAATTTTGTAAGCTGATATCCCTTAGCATTGTTAAATAATTGATATTGATGCAGATGGATGTTCGTCGCATTGTCAGATTGAAGAGATTATAAACACTGTTTGAATTTGTCATCGCGGAATATGTTTCGTTCGGCCAGAAATTTTCGTTTGAACATTTTGACCTAGAGAAATGCGACCATGGTTTATTTGTTTTTCTAAAGCCGCGTCATGCGAGCGAAACTCGCTTTCGAGACTTGTATATACCTAATATAATTACACTAATAACTACACTCGGACTTGTTGCTTGTTATCGCTAGCAGAATTTATCTATATAGGTTACTGTTACTATACAATTCCAGCAACTACTTGAAATTTGACTCAATAATTATACATTTATCGGATATTCCCTCGAGGAAGTGTCTTCCAAAGTTTAAATTAAGTTTTTTAAATGTAAAAAATTATCACTCACCTGATGGGTGAGTAATTTTCTTTCATTTCATTATTGTCTCATTGTTATTGCTATCATAATTCACTACTTGTGTTTTATCAGTATCTATATCGTTAATTATAGTACCACAATTAACATTTTAATCTTATTATGCAGTTTTTTACTTTCTAAGGCCACATACATGGCATAATTTTACAACTTGTTATTTATATTGGAATCCTTCTTGTTCTTTATACTTAATTTATTTACTTACCGCTAGTTATTTAAGATTAATCCAAGATTAATTTTAACGCTGTGATGACAATCATTTCTAAACCAAGATGCCTTTAAAGAATGCCTTTAAAGAACGATGGATAAAGTACCTAGCTGATTTTGGCCTCGCCGATGGAAGTGATGGAATCTTTCTTATGCATGTTGTCGTATATTTTTTGATATGCTGAATCATTATCAAACGTTTATTTCAAACTGATATTTTGGAAAATAGTGAAAATTGTTAAGTAGTAATTTAAAGTAGCAGATTTGTAAAAATTTGAACAAAAACTGAAGAATATATTCTTTACCTTCTGTTTCTCTTCCTACTATCTCTCACCCCGCTCCCTCCATTCTTATTTAACATTACCCATTCTAACATAAAATAATCAGAGCAGCGTACTTTTTTCTGCGCCACGATCGCCATCTCAGTCTATATCAGTCTAAGTTTTAGAAAATGAAACAATCTTTTTTCTTAAATATCTTGAATCCATTTTTCTTTGTATATCTAAAAAATGTATGCAGGGTGGATAACTCAATGATTTTCAGATGTGGAATTATTATATATTTATCAATCAAGCAAAGACAAATCAATTTTCCCCCGAATTTATTTTTTTTTAAATATAGGATATTTTTACACTTTGAAAATATATGCAGGGAGAGAGAGAGAATGTGTGAGTGTGTGAGAAAGAGGCAGAGAGAGAGAGAGAGAGAGAGAGAGAGAGAGAGAGAGAGAGAGAGAGAGAGAGAGAGAGAGAGAGAGAGAGAGAGAGAGAGAGAGAGAGAGAGAGAGAGAGGGTGGGATACGAAGAAAGAGGAGGAGGGGAGCGGATTAGTTTTGAGTTGGTTTGATTATGTTAAGTTAGGTTGAGTGATAGATTAGGCTGGTTTTTTTTAGTGTTAGAATGGATACTATTAAGTCAAGTAAGAGTAGAAGGGGTGGGGTAGTAGTAGGAAGAGAAAGAAAGGCTAAGAAAATGTTATATATTCTTGAAGTTTTGTTCAGATTTTTAACAATCTGTTACTTTGAATGCGATTTTCATTATTTTCCAATCATATTCAGTTTGAAACAAACGTTTGATAATGATTCAGCACATCAAAAAATATTTATAAGAAAACATATGAATAAGAAAGGTTCCATCAACGGGGCCGAAATCAGATTACTTTATCCATCATCCTTTCCATATTGAGCGAAAACAATGTGCTTTCGTTTATATTGATCAATGTTCCGATCGGCTTTCCTTCGTTCGTCGAAAATTCTTGAATTTTGTCCGAAAAACCAAAAGAACTTGTAAACGATAAGCGCGAGTACAACTTATTTTTTCTTTGAATACAATAAATCGATATTCTGAGTGAGAGACTCTTTATTGTTTCTAGAAATTATATCTATAATAATTATTATCTTTAGACACTTGAATAACGAAACATTCTCAAAAGTTTCAAAAGTAAATATGTATATCAATTTGACGATATAATATTAAGATTATTAAGCGATTTTTGTTCGTTACTAGAATAAAGGAACGATGTTCTCACAGGTATCTTCGGGATCAGACACCTGCAGGTGCTGCTGCTCTTCCTGGGCATGACCATCGGATATAGTCTCAGGATCGGAATGTCAGTGGCCATAGTACCGATGGCGAACGCGAGCACCGCGAATCCTGACATCGAGGTAAATCACGTAATTACATCTTTTCATCGGCTTGAAACCGATGACTCAAACACCAACGCTAGGCCAATTTGAAACACTCGAGATTACGTTCTAGCGATTGTCCAGATAAGCGTACAGAGCATGCTACGTTACATAACGACAACTCGATGAACTCATTGCTGTTGCTTAAGGAAATCCTGTGTATAGAACATCCTTTCCTATTTTCTTACATATTCGCAGTCATTCGCACTATTTATTAGATTAATATATTAATTTAATTTAACGATATAAACCTCGTGCGTGAGTTTACATCTCTGGGTGAAAATGTTGAATTTGACCGATCAGGAATTTCTGATTTTCATAGGTATGTCATGCTGTAAATAACGCATTTACAATGATTGAAATATTCTTGACGTATTCTTTTAAGCACTTAAATGTGTGATATTAAATTTTACGTTCAAGATGTCGAACTTCATAGTTGATTTGTCGTCGATGCAAACTTTTATATCGAGTTGTATACATATGATATGCAATTGAAGAGATATTTGAATTATTAAATTTGCCCGATCTCTCGAGCGTAACTGCTTACGTCGGTATATATCGGTTTTTTTTACTAGTCGCAGAATGTCTCGTGATTCTCGCGATCGCGCCGATCACCGTTCTGGAATCTGTGTCGGAGGAAGGAAATTTTCCTCGATTGTATAAAAGTAAAGTGCATCTGATCGAGGTTGGCGCGATGAAATGCTTTTCCTCTTCGAGCGCGAGATTAATCGCGGTAACCGGATAAATCTCGCTGCAGTTGACGAGGCTTTTTCTTCTTTACATTGACCCTCCGTAGAATATAGCAAAGCTGATACATTCACTCCTGTGCGACGCGACGTCTTGCCGCATAAATGTATGGATCTCGAGTGAGCAGATAACGGCTACCATTGTCTTTACCAAGGCCAATAATAAAGGATTGACAGATAATGAATTGCCGGATCGTGTAATCGCCGTCATTGTTTTTCTGATTTTCTGATTATCGTAATATATACTTCACGGATTTATTTATAACACGTCTGAATTCTTTTGTTTATGCTGAAGATCATGAAAGCTTAAGCACTGCATTTAGTGATTATTATTAAAATTTATTAAATATTATCTATTAAAAAATAACACGCACACATTTAAGTAAAATTTATTAAAATGATATACATTGTATAATTATTTCTGCAGCGTGCAAAAACGGAACTCCTAAAATAATTAGTTTTAAGATAAGTTCAGATATATTCTTTTTGTTGTGTGTGCGCGCATTGATGTTTTGATTTTAATTTTATTTTATATATATAACATATATATTATACTCTCTAAAAGAATGAAATGTCACTCAAAACGAGTGAAATGCAAGTGTATCGTAAAGTGAAAATTGAGCCTGTGCACTTTGAGTGATTCGCCACTTTAAAAAGAATAAAATTGTGCTCTATAAGTTGGAGTGAAATCCACACTTCATTTGAGTGAAAGGACACTTTTTTTCAAGTGCAGTAAATCAGTACGTGTCCATAGGAATGATTTATGTCACTCTGTAATTTTTAGTAGACAATTTTATTTGATTAGAATCATTTATCAATCGATCCTTAGTGAATCGTGATTCACTATAGCTTTAGAGTGAGATCGTATTATTCCGGTAAAGTAGCCGCTTTAAAAATTTGAATGAAAAATTATGAGTGCCCGCATTTATTCAAATTGGAATGGCAGCCTTCTCTTTTGGACTATCGCAATGACTCTAATTTATTAGTGGCAAAACCACTCTATGAGATTTAAAGAGTATATACATAATAGGATATAAAAATAACTAAAAATTATTTTAAATGCCTAAATATCTACAGTGTAATATTTTGAATAATATTGCATAATTTTCACTATAGGCTCACTGAGGTTTAAAATCACTTAAAAGTCATATTGATTACATTGTCAGGATTACGGTTGGACTAAGCAGCAAAAGGATTTGGTGCTCAGCTCATTTTTCTGGGGCTACGTGGTGACGCAGGTGCCGAGCGGTTACATCGCCGATGTCTGGAGCAGCCAGAAGCTCCTTGCCATCGGGATGCTAGTCTGCGGGGTTTTGAAAGTCTTAACGCCGATTGCCGCTCATTATGGAGGTCTGGAAGCCGTCCTGGTTTGCAGGGTAGGCATGGGTCTCACTCAGGCTTGCCTATTACCTTGCATCCAAACCCTTCTCTCTAAGTGGGTTCCGCCCGCTGAAAGAGCACGACTGGGTGAGAATAGATTCAGAATCTACGCCCGGTACATTCCAATCGTATCAGGAAACAACCAGTTCGCCGGTTGTTTTGTGAAAAAATATAATTTAAATACTCGACATAAAAGTTATTGAGTAAAGGCCAACGTTTTTTCGTTTAATTAAATTTAATGGAAAATAAATATTGAGTCAAGAAATTGCTAGACTTTATTCAAAGATGTAGGAAAATTAGTGAGAATAAATTTTTCATGTATAATTATATACCTATAAAGTATGTCCATATATGTATTTTCTTTTTTTTTTATAATCTGTATTCGTATATACAAGAAAAATAGTAAGAAGAATAATTGAAAAATTAGAAAAATAATTTTGCATTGTTTTGTTTTACAAAAAATTAAATTGCGATGAGAATATGTAATATTTTACACATATCATATTTTATACAGTGACTCAAGAAACTAATCAAATCATTATTGTTACGAATTTCTTTTGAAAATTCATGAACGTATCTGTAGCACGATCATAAATATTCGTTTTTTTATTTGTTATGTTAATATTGAAAGGTCGTTTTTGTCGATTGTTTTTCAAAAATTAATTACCAATCCAATTCTTAGAAGTTGGCGCTAGACTAAAAATTGGAAATCACTGGGATAGAGTTCTATATTTTTTTCTCCTTCCCTGCTTTCTCTCCGTATTGTTAGAAATTTTAAAAGATTGTTGATAAACTAGTAAAACTTGATGCAAGAAATAAATTTTACAATTCTATCATAAAACAACTAGTTGCTTCGCTTACAGCGAATTGTATCTAATTGCGGCAATATATCTTCGCAATTAAATAAGTCTACTTTACACCTCAGGAACATTCGCTTATGCGGGCGGCCAATTCGGCACGGTGGTCACAATGCCGATCGCTGGAGTTCTCGCTGCATCGAGCGTTGGTTGGCCGAGTATCTTTTACATATTCGGTGCATTAGCGATTATCTGGAGCGTCGTATTCTTTTATTTTGGAGCAGACACGCCATCCAATCATCGCAGTATTTCCCAGGAGGAGAGGATGTACATAGAAGAAAGTTTAAGGACAACTGAAGCGAAAAGCGATGACGAAGTCAAGCAGGTAAAAATCCATTATCTCATAAATCTCAATGATACAAAACTAATAATTCGGGTTTACATATTATATTTGTTTTTCTTCTCAATGTGCACATATAAAGATTCAGCTCAAAAGAATTAGCGGAACACTACTTTAAATAATTCGTTAATAAGCAAACAATTGCTTTAATTCGCAAACAATTGCTTTAAATATGTGAAAATCGAATTATGTATTATATATACTCGCTATAACATTGGCGCGGCGTCCCGCTCTTATTTGCCTTGTTAAAAAGTATTTAAAACATGGGATTTACTATACACAAAAAATTATTAATTCTGACTAACAACTGGAAAGGAAAAACTAAAGGATTAAAAAATGTTATAATAACAAAAAGTGAGATCTTGCCATCATCTACTTTAACAAGCTGAAGTCTAAATGTAATTTAGAGCTTAAACATATTTTTTAGATTATTTTTACGTTACACCAGTTATTTGTGACGAAAAATATTTTATGAATGAAAAATATAATGATTTAAGTTTATAAAAGTGCCATAAAAAGTAATACAGATATATACATTTAAAATCTGATTTTGTATCTTTTAGAAGCTGAAAACGCCGTGGAAAGAGATCTTTACTTCGATACCTATGTGGGCTCTCATAATAGTCCACTCCGGACAAAATTGGGGGTACTGGACTCTATTGACGGAAATACCAAGTTACATGACAGGCGTGTTGAATTTCCAAGTCGAAACTGTAAGCAATAAAATTTAGTAAAACAAATAAAAAGAATAAAAAGTATTTCTTTTTATATTAGTTCCACGAATTGTGCGAAATTTATTTATCAACTGCATCATTATTAATATCCGTACGTGATTTAATATTCATAATTCATTTGAAATTATTTTCTCCTTAATCCGAATTATTTCTTCTTTAATCAATTTCAGACATAGTACTTTAAATAAATAAATGAATTATAGCATATATTTCTTTTTGCAGGGTGGTGTAATTTCCGCCTTGCCATATTTAGTTATGTGGATCCTCAGTTTCCCATTGAGCTGGTTGTCCGACCTCGCGTTGAAGAAAGGTGCGTCCAGGGGTATGGTCAGAAAGATCTGCAACACGACAGCCCATTGGGGTCCGGCTATCGCCCTGGCATGTATGAGCGTCGTACCTTCCGATGATTATATGTGGACTATCGCTATTCTCGTCCTGGCAGTAGGTCTGAACGCTGGATCTTTATGTGGCTTCCAAATCAATCACATTGATCTCAGTCCAAACTTTGCCGGGACTTTGATGTCCATCACCAATTGCATTGCCACTGTTACCTCTATTATCGCACCGTTGATATGTGGCGTTATTGTCACCGACGAGGTAATTATCCGTTCTCTTCGTTCCAAGTGTGAAATATCTGCATGTAGTAATCTAGTTTACTTATTTCTGACGATTCTTATTTAATTCTATCTCGTATAATTTAACTATATCTACTTATTATTTACGATTCCTACTCTTTCATCTTTAATGAACTTACCTATAATTGCTTCACACACACACACACACACACACACACACACACACACACACACACACACACAAGAACAATGAGAAAGTTTCTATCGAGAGATCTCTCGCTTTTCAGAGTAGCGTGTATCAGTGGAACATCGTGTTCTACGTCGCAGCAGCGATTTACTTCTTGGGTAACTTGGTGTTCGTGATATTCGGCAAGGGCGAGATACAATGGTGGAATGAGCCAGAGACTCGACGGCAGAAACAGAGAGGGAAAGAAGAGAACGAGACGCAGACTTGAAATTTAATGAAATGAATTCTGTTACGCTTTTGTGTAATTTTTGTAACTTGCCACTAAACTAAGTCCTGTGACAAGTCAAAGTGTGTGAGTGTGTGACTTTAAACCAGTTTGTAAGCCCAAAGTTAGGACTGGAGCTAATTTATATAACTCTTTGAAGCATTTTTTTTACACACAAATTCCTTGAAACTTAGTATACAGGGGGTTTTGGGGTGGCTGATTACGAATATAGAGTCAAATTCTCAAAATTTAAAATGGCAGATCCAACACGTAGCACTAAATATGCAAAAATAGGCTCATTATTAGTCACTTGAAATTGAGTATTCCGAGGTTTTTAGGATCGCTGATTACGAATATAAAGTTGTCAAACTTTGTATTAATTTGCAATTAATTTGCAATCTTTTAAAATTAATTTTTAATTTATTTTTTGCAATTTAAATCCACCATATTGGATCTGTCATTTTGAATTTTTATTTTATATTCAAAATTATATAGCGACTCAATAAAACTTTAATACCTGGTGTAAATCGAATGACTTTTTGCGATTTTGATTTCCGCCATTTTATATTTTGAAAATTTGTAAATTTTGACTTTAATTCGAAATTAATGAAACCCCCTAAAAACCCCCAAGTATAAATATCTAGTTTTAGTATATCATATATAGACGAAATTTTCCATACAGCACAGAAGCCTGCATTGCAGTTACATTGCAGGAACGTTGCAATAACATTGTAAATTGCAATGTAATGTTGTAGAGACACTACAGAGACATTGCATTTGCAACATTTCGTCGAAATCAGAACAAAATGCAAACATTGCAGAAATATTATAAGAATAATTAAAAATATAATAAAATGTAATTTACCCTGTGTACATGTGTGCACACACATACACAGACAGAAAGGTTTCTTTAATTAGGTTTATGCTTTTTTTAAATTTGATTTGTAATTGTTTTTTAAGTTTGATTCAATTTATTAAATAAAATCTTCACCTTGTATCCGGGCGGCGCCTTTAGGCGGTGTTCTTATTATTAACGTTATTGCATTAATATTATATTGTGTTAAATATACGAATCGGCATCAATCTTATATTAATATTAGATAATATTAGTACCTACATTAATTAATATTAATTAATTAATTAATATTAATTAATGTTATTAATATCCATTGTATGTCAATTGTTGTTGCATTACATTACATATTACGATATTACAAGATTTTTTAACACTACACAGTAAAAAATTTTGTGTTAAATTTAACACATTTCACATGTCCCAAATCATCCACTCAAATTTTCGTGTTAATTTAACATAAAGCAAATATGTAAAAAAATAACAAACATAATATGTAAAAAATTAACATAAAAATTTAACATTTAGACGCTATCAGAAATCAAAGTTTATGTTAAATTGACATCTCTATAATGTTAAATGTAATTAAGATAAGATGTTATTTTAACATTTGAGAGAAGTATAGCCGCGACTAGTGGTGATCCTTTGACTCTGACGCTTCCTTGTTACATTTGATGAGAGAAGTATCTATTTTTAGTTTTGATGAAATTATGATGAATAACATAAGAATTATGTCAATTTAACACATAGTAACTGTTATAAAAAGAAAGATAACACAATTTATCTGTTCACTTTAACATATAAAATATATCACCAAGAATTCATGCACTTACATATAAATTGTGTTATTTTAACTCTTAAAAATGGTTAATATTAATTTAACATAGAAAAGTTAAGTAACACAACAACGATATATTAAATTAACATACAACTGTGTCAGAAATTTAACACAAAACTTTCTACACAGGAAAATTTTAACACAAATACAAAATGTTTTTTACTGTGTATAAAGATGTGTTATATACAAGTATAAGCAAGAAGGAAGCGTCAGTGTCAGAGGATCCATTAGTTCGTTCGATCATCGAGGTTAAGGAAAAACTTAAGCAGTAAGACGTAAGCAGTAAGGAAATCAATGGTATGGATTCGCTAGTTACAGCTTACGTTTTGTCTTAAGTTCTTGATTGTGATTGGCTGATTTGTTTACTGCTAACGTCTTACTGCTTAAGTTTTTCTATGTGCCCGGACCTTTACTACTCGGATGAGTGATCGACTGAGGCCTAGTTCCACAAACGTCAGTTAACTATTTTAACCTTAGGTTAACTCACTCTCGTCTCTTTCTAAAGGGGGACGTTAGTGTATGTGATATTTTTCTGCAAATGCACTTTTTGACTTTGATTTTTCCGTATCATCATTCTACAGGGTTTGGGCCACATATACAGATAAATAATGTTTATTCCAATGTTTATTAAAGGAAGTTACATATACCTAGATAGCAAGGCGTGTCTGAGCAAAATCGCGCAAACCTGTGATTGTTTATGATGCTGGCAACTTGTCTTCAATTGATTTCGAGTAATTTAATATTTGAAGCAACACGCAGGCACAACATTGGATAATATGTATTGCCAGCAATTGGTCGGCAAGAGAGCAGCATCAAATTTACTTCGCGTTGCTAACAATATGACAGCATTGTGTGATCCTATGAATTATTACAGCAACATGACAGCAATAGCTCGAATTTTGAATCAGACGATTTTAGACCGCAGCATAAGTTGCCAACAAGTTGCTGGCAAGTTGCTATACAAAATTGTTATATCGTGAAAGCCTCAACTTGCCGACAAATGCGGACTCAGTTGCCACAATTCTGACAGCAACACATATTATGTTTTCGGCAACATGCCAGCAACAAAATGCAGACACGTTGCTATCTGGGTATTAGCAATACATATATTCAATATTGCCTGCGTGTTGCTTCAAATATAAAATTATTCGAAATCAATTGAAGCAAATGTACGGCAAGTTGCCAGCATCATAAGCAATCACAGGTTTGCGCGATTTTGCTTAGACACGCTTTGCTATCTAGGTAGTTGTTGCATATTTCACTTTTGGCATAGTTCCCGGTAAAAAATTTGTTATATAAAAACATATTTAAATATAGGGGAGACCGGGGCAAACTCGACACAATTTTTTCAAAGGCAATTTTCAACAATTAATTAAAAATTTTAAGCAAATTTAATGGTACACATTTAAAGAGTGTTTCTTCAGGTACAAAATTGTTTAAGGAAGTTTTGCTGTACGTCGTTTAGTTTTGCCCTCAGGAAAGGAAAAGTGACGTGAAGACAAATTTTCAAATTGAAAAATGCCGGGGCAAACTCAACACTTTGCCTGATCGACACAATTTGATCTGGAACTTATTTCTTATTGTCTGAAACTAAACATACATTGTTTATCGTGTATTTAAAAAGTACAAAAATTCGGAATTAAGTAAAACAATCATTGGAAATAATGAGAACAAAAATTATTGAACATTCAATTATTTTCATCTAAACTCATGTCTGAAAAACAATTTATGCAAGTAAATTCGCGATTAGACGTGCGCACACATTTGTCATGGGCCATATAGCTGCATGACAAGCATTGTTTGTTATTGGGAGCCGATAAAACGGCATGGTGTCAACTTTGCCCCGAACGTCGTTTTTTACTTTTGTCACTCCAAAAATATGAAAATTTTGAAAATATGCAAAAACTATTATCGGATTCGTATAAAGCATCGAATTTTCCATCAAAATCATTTACCGATAGATTCGCAAGAGTAAAGGTCGATGAAAGAGTAGAAATTTTCGAGAGATCAGAAAAATTACTTTTCACCATTAAAAACAACGCTTATGTCGCGCTAAAAATTACACCATAACTCAGAATGTCACCAAATTCCGTTGATAATACTGGCACATAAAGACGCATTTACAGTAGAAAAGGCAAGTTTCTACGATAGATTTAAATTGGCAAAAAGCCTAGTGTCAAGTTTGCCCCGGTCTCCCCTATATAATATCATACGATATTATATAAAATATTATATAAAATATGTCCATATATGTCCATATGTTTTTCTTTCTTTTGTATAATCTCTGTTGATGTTCGTGTGTACAAGAAAAATAATAAAAAGAAAAAAATTAAGAAAATAATTAAAAAAGTAATTTTCGCATTGTTCTTTTATTGTTTATTTATTTGCCTATATATGTATAATCATATATAATCATAAATAAATAACTATATATAAAATATAATTATATATCATTATATATGAGCAAATTTTTCACATTTGCTCAGACTTCATTTTTTTTGTAAAAAAAAACAATGCAAAAATTATCCTTTTAAATATTTTCTAATTCTTTTTCTTATTATTTTTCTTGTACATACGAACAGAGATTATACAAGAAAAAACAAGTAGAAACCTTCGCTCACAAAGCTCCTCTATGAGGAAGCTTTTATTTTATTCGATGTATAATTATTAGATTTATTTGTTTTGGCTTCCTCATAGAGGAAGCTTTGTGAGCGAAGGTTTCTATTTGCTACACTTAACAACTATGAGAAAGCAATGTGCAGGTTTCTACTTGCACACTTAAAAACTATGAGGAAGCAATGTGCAAGTTTCTACTTGCACATTTTTTTTATTGTGATAAGCTTTATTGTGACTAATATTTGTTATACTAATATTTGTTATACTATTACAAAAAAAAATTTACGAAAGTTAGAGCAACCACGGACATTTCTAAAAATAGCCAGAAATCGGTAATCCCTTCACCGATTCTTGCTAAATTCAACACCAACCTAATTATTTATTTTCTCCTGGGTGTCATCTTATTGGACTTTAGAATATGGTGCATACATTTTAATAAATAAAGTATAATTTGTTAAATATATAATTAATTGGCTTAATTGTCTGGATTTTCTCAATATTTGAGATATCGGTCTATTTTTAATTCTATTATATTCTTCAGTCTTTTCTACCCCTATTTCATTGATAATTTTTTAAAATTTGGTTGATTAGACCAAACTTTATAAGGCTTCTATGTATGTACATACGGATTCTCCGAAATTTCAAACGTCTGTAACTCAAGAACTGATTATCCAAATCTTAAAAAATTATATATGAAATAGGGGTAGGAAAAACTGAAGAATATAATAGAATTAGAAATAGATCGATATCTCAAATATTGAGAAAGCTACAGCGTAAAACACACTTTTCTAAAAAATGAAAATCCCCTTAAAATCCATACCGCGAATGTTCAATTTTTATTTAAACTTGACTGTACTTTTATTATTATCATTTGGATTTAATTATCTAATGCGAGCAATAATTTATTCCGTCACAAGTTGAACGTTTACGCGTAAAATATAATAAATTATATGCAAAACATAATAATCTACATGTGTATAATGTAAATGTTACAATGTTTAACGTGTCCTATGTAAATAATGAGTAACCTATGAAGAGAATAATCGAAGATTTATTGAATATTTTGTCAGAAATATATAAAAATTTATATATTTTGTTTGGAGTTTTATTTTCAGCGCTATTATTTATTAGCTTGGGCTAATAACAATTTTTAGGATGTCAAAAAAATTAACAATGGTTATAAAGATTTTGATTTTATACCTGCGGAAGAAGAAAATAATTATATCATGCATATTGTGTGTATCATAACTGTAAGCTAGACAATATGCTGCTTTCTGTCGTTTAAAATCTCATAGAGATTATATAGCGCAAATCAGAGTTAGAATTTAATTGCACATTTCGAACCGATTTCGTTGTCATCACACCGACCATTCCCCTCCTGCCTCTCGTGATATATTAATTGTTAGCAATGAGTCACCAGACGCGCGTAAACAAGGCGCGAAATACATCATCTCAGGCGCGTCCATATTATTAAAAAAAAGGTAAAAAAAAGGCGTTAAGTATATGGCGCGCAGCATGTTAGGTCGAAGAAAGTGGTTATATCAAAAAATCGAAGTATCTGTGTATCTCAAAAAATTGAAGTATCTGTGTATATCTCAAAAAATTGAAGCATCTGTGTATACCTAAAAAAAACTGATGAGATATTTTTATACTTCTAAAAAACCGATGTGGTATGTTTGTATTTTCACAAAAATAAATGATATCTATAAATTGCGTTAATTATAAAATAAATATATATTCTTCGGAAAATAACTGTTGTATTATTTTTAAAAAATATCTTTGTATTTAAGTGTCTTCTTACACAAGTCATAATAGCTTCATTTTTCCTTACAGCCATTATAATATAACCAAATTCCGTTACCTAACTCAACCCAAGTGTGATATGTATCTTTTTAAATAAATGTTTTCTTGATTGATCTTTAAATAAATCTTTAAATTGCGTTAATCAGAAAGAGAAGATACAATTACAAAATTTTTAATCCAACACAGGAATACAAGGTATTTAAATGCAAAGATGTTAATCGCAAAGATTAAAAACTGTTAAAGAAGTAACAATAAAAAATGCAAATATTTTATTGAAATAAAAAAAAATTTCGTACAAATACTTAACGCTGCTTTTTTACTCCAGTCACAACAAAATTACTTTTTTTAAAAAAAGGTAAAAAAATGCGCCAAGTACACGCGCAGCATGTTAGCTCGAAGAAAGTGGTTATGGAGTAAAAAAAAAAGTGTGCAAGTAGAAACTTGCACATTGCTTCCTCTATGAGGAAGCCTGTTTTTTTATGCATAATTATTAGTAGATATTTATTAATTTGGCTTCCTCATAGAGGAAGCAATGTGCAAGTTTTGCACACTACTTGCACACTTTTCTTTATAGATAGAGTATCATTAAAGATAGATTGGTGTTGAATTTGGCAATGATCGGTAAAGGGGTTACCAATTTTTGCCTAAAAAGTGTACAAGTCATACATGTAATTTTATATATAAGGTATTATTAAAGGGAGGTTTTTTTAATTTAGCGAAGATTTAGTGAAAAGGTTACCAATTACTAATTAGCACGATAAAATAGCTCTATCAATTAAAAAAAAAATTAAGCCCGATATCTCAATATTTGCGGAAGTTAGAGCAACCACAGACATTTCTAAAAAAAATTGAAAATTTTTTTAAAAAAGAACCCCTTTACCGATCATCGCCAAATTCAATACCACCTTCCTTGAATGATACTCTATCGATTAAAAAAAAAAACAGCCCGATATCTCAATATTTGTGGAAGTTAGAACAACAACGGACATTTCTAAAAAAATTCAAATTTTTTAAAAAAGAACCCCTTTACCGATCATCGCCAAATTCAATACCAACCTTCCTTGAATGATACTCTATCGATTAAAAAAAAAAACAGCCCGATATCTCAATATTTGCGGAAGTTATAGAAATTTCGGTAAATTTGGCACATACACACACACACACATACATACATACAGACATTTTTTAAAATTGCAATTTTTCGACGTTTTAGAACATTCTGAACACATTCAGAAAAACAAAAAAAAAATTTTTTTTTTTTACGAAAACAAAGCTTCCTCTATGAGGAAGCAAAAGCAGCGTTAAGTATTTGTACTGGCCGCTGCCACTGGCCACTGGCCACTGCCACTGGCCACTGCCACTGGCCACTGGCCACTGGCCACTGGCCACTGGCCACTGGCCACTGCCACTGGCCACTGCCACTAGGCCACTGGCCACTGCCACTGGCCACTGCCACTGGCCACTGGCCACTGCCACTGGCCACTGGCCACTGGCCACTGCCACTGGCCACTGCCACTGGCCACTGGCCACTGGCCACTGCCACTGGCCACTGGCCACTGGCCACTGCCACTGCCACTGCCACTGCCACTGGCCACTGCCACTGCCACTGGCCACTGGCCACTGGCCACTGGCCACTGGCCACTGCCACTGGCCACTGGCCACTGCCACTGGCCACTGGCCACTGCCACTGGCCACTGCCACTGCCACTGGCCACTGCCACTGCCACTGGCCACTGGCCACTGCCACTGGCCACTGGCCACTGCCACTGGCCACTGGCCACTGGCCACTGGCCACTGGCCACTGCCACTGGCCACTGGCCACTGCCACTGGCCACTGGCCACTGCCACTGGCCACTGGCCACTGCCACTGGCCACTGGCCACTGGCCACTGGCCACTGCCACTGGCCACTGGCCACTGGCCACTGGCCACTGGCCACTGGCCACTGGCCACTGGCCACTGCCACTGGCCACTGCCACTGGCCACTGGCCACTGCCACTGGCCACTGCCACTGGCCACTGGCCACTGCCACTGGCCACTGGCCACTGCCACTGGCCACTGGCCACTGGCCACTGCCACTGGCCACTGGCCACTGCCACTGGCCACTGGCCACTGGCCACTGGCCACTGGCCACTGGCCACTGGCCACTGGCCACTGGCCACTGGCCACTGGCCACTGCCACTGGCCACTGCCACTGCCACTGGCCACTGGCCACTGCCACTGGCCACTGGCCACTGGCCACTGCCACTGGCCACTGGCCACTGCCACTGGCCACTGGCCACTGCCACTGCCACTGGCCACTGGCCACTGGCCACTGCCACTGGCCACTGGCCACTGGCCACTGGCCACTGGCCACTGGCCACTGGCCACTGGCCACTGCCACTGGCCACTGGCCACTGGCCACTGCCACTGGCCACTGGCCACTGCCACTGGCCACTGGCCACTGGCCACTGCCACTGGCCACTGGCCACTGCCACTGGCCACTGGCCACTGCCACTGGCCACTGCCACTGGCCACTGCCACTGCCACTGCCACTGGCCACTGCCACTGGCCACTGCCACTGCCACTGGCCACTGCCACTGGCCACTGGCCACTGGCCACTGCCACTGGCCACTGGCCACTGGCCACTGCCACTGGCCACTGGCCACTGCCAATGGCCACTGGCCACTGCCACTGGCCACTGCCACTGGCCACTGGCCACTGCCACTGGCCACTGGCCACTGGCCACTGCCACTGCCACTGCCACTGGCCACTGCCACTGCCACTGGCCACTGGCCACTGGCCACTGCCACTGCCACTGGCCACTGGCCGCTGCCATTATCAGTATATACTGATTGTAATATATATATATATATTGAGATTTTTCGGTCGGCATGTTTTCTTCGCCGCTAGCGCTCTTTCCTTTTCCTGCTCTTTTTCACGTTCCATCTATTTACATTAATAGGAAAATTATTACACATTAACTCAATAAGCGTTGAACTTGCATACATAAGTGAATCTCGTGTTTTATGTAAAATTTGTAAAAAACCGGTAACCTAACCTATGTTTACGCGAGCGTTACTTCTGTAGTAACTTATGATACGATAATTCCTCCGCGTAAACGAGAGATTTTATAGTAACTACGATGATATCGTATAAGTTGTTACAGAAGTAATACTCACGTAAACGTAGACTACTATAATTCCTGTCACATGTACTTAGTCACGTATAAAAGAGTGACGGTGCGGTCTCGCTTCGCGTGTACTTGACGCGAGACACTCGTGTCTCTTGATATATACGCGAGCATTACTTCTTTAGTATAATATAATAACTTACGATAATTTCTTCGCGTAAACGGGAAAATCTCCTCGACATCAGCTCCCTGCCGTTATAGGATTTTCTTCGTATCCTATCTTCTGAAGAAACCCATCGAAAATTCTTAATACTCACGTAAACGTAGACTACTATAATTCCTGTCACATGTACTTAGTCACGTATAAAAGAGTCACGGTGCGGTCGCGCTTCGCGTCGTATAATAATAGGATAATTACATGTAAATAAAACGATTACCTTGAATCAGAAAAAATATTAATCGTCGCATCACGTAAAGAGTCACGGTCGGTATCGCTCCGCGCGTATACTTGATGATGACGCGAGACACTACCGTGTAGGTTAACTGACTGTGACAGCGCGCTGAACGCACTGTCTGCACTGCGCGCAGGACACGCACGTAGTATATACATACTAACTGCACTAACTGCACTGAGCGCAGTACGCACACGTAATAATAACATACCGATTTTGAAACTGGCGATAGTAGCGCGCCAGTGTCGAAAAAGTGAAAGTTACATTCCTCTGATGGCTCTGATTGGTTGAGAGCTTGAGAGTCGACGTAGGAGAAGTATCTTAATAATAAAATTTCACATTTTCGACTTTGCGTCGCAATATCTCCGCTCGTAGGGCACGTAGCGGAAAATGTTATAGGAGATACCCCCCCAATTCGAACCCCAAGCTATCGATCAAGCCTACTTAGAACTTGATCCGTTCACTCGTTATATGAGATCTCAACATCTCGAGTACTCGCAACCCGTCGCGTCGCGTTAAGAGTCACGGTCGGTCTCGCGCTCCACTTTAACAGAGTCCGCTTGTAAAGGAACCGCATACTTAACGCGAGACACTACCGTGTCTCTTGATAATCGTCTTAAGCAATATATATGAAATAGAAAAATAGACATCAGTTAACAATTAATAACAAAAAATTTCAAATTACTATTTTAAAATTATTATTGTAAAAAAATTTTAATTAGACTGATTTTTATGGAATTATAAAGTAAAAGAACGCCTACAATTTCTACAGTTGTAAATAAATGTAATCAAAGTGAGAGACGCACATGTAGAATAATATAGACATGAAGAAGAATTGAATTATTTGGGATTATTGATTAATGTTTATCTTTGTTTTAGGGGAGATCGGGGCTCGTTGGCACCGTTTTCACAATTTCGGCATTTGAGTTTTTATACAACTAATTATCATGATTAAACAGTACTAATATAATAGAGAGAATCTTTCTCTACATTTTCATGCCAGGAACGCTCCTGTATGTGTATACTGTACAGTTTCTTTGTAATAAGTGAAATACGAACATGCTGCATTGTAGCCAACTTGCCCCGATAGTAAGTTGGCTGTGCGACAAAAGTCCATGTTAAATTAATGAAAACGTAAGAAACACAAAACGGGTAACAGATATGTACTTCTTGATAAAGATTGTATCTTTTAAAGTTATTTTGTAATTATCGAATAGCAAAATGCTGTTGCAGAAAAACAATTGTAAACTATTTTAGATGTAGCTTTCTTCAACATAAAAATAAAAATATAAATATATATCTAGCTTCTATCAGCATTGTAGGTAGCAAATCACATACTCACACAGGTCTCACGCGCGCGGCAACAACAAGTCAAGCTAAGAGTGCCTTGATATGAGCCAACATATCCCATCCCTATATACATTTGATTTCAGTCATTTTATTACAATAAATTATTGTTGTTCCTCAAAATAACATGTCGTATAGTAACAGAAACGTTTCTTTTAACTAATGATACGTCACTTTAATTTACTTCTCAAGCTGAAGAACATTAATACGATATTTTGCAACGCTCGAAAATTTACTTGCCATCTTGAATCAGAGTTTTCTCTTTTTCTATTGTAATACTTGTTTGATTAAATAAAACTTTGGGAAAAGTACCTATGTCATATAAGAGATATTTTGTGATAACTTTTCCATTGTTTTTTTCGCTATAAATACATAAACGGAACGCATTGCCAACTTGCCTCTTGTGCCAACGTGCCCCGGTCTCCCTTAATATCATCAAAGTGCTACAAAATTCCCATTTTTTCCATATCTTTCGGCAATAATGTTCGTTTTCCTGATATATACCTATTAATCGTTAGATACTACAATATATGAATACTCGAGAGCGAATTTTTATCTGATAGAACGTAAATACCGGTCAGCGTGGTGTACAAGTCGTTAACGTTCGCGTTATCTTTATAGAACGCAGAAAAGATCGCGATTATTTATCAATCGCGATCGATTCATACTCGTAAATCTCAATAAGTAAAAGAATAATTAAAACGTAGTCGCAGATTTTGTTAGGTATTTTTCCTTTCTTTTATCAAGCATATATATTGTGTCAACAAAATACATTCATTTCAAATCAATCATCAAATAATGTATATTGCACGCATCTTGACAATAGAGTGTTAAAATTTTTTTTAATTACGGAGCATGCTAATTACAGAATATATATCTCTACTATTATATGAAGGGGAAAAGTTTGTTTATACCATTGTTCAGGGTAATCTTAGAAACTACTGAATCAATTTCAAAAATTTTTACACTGGTGGATAGCTTATATCTTCCTGAGTAACATAGGCTATGTGCCATTGTGCTACAACCCAATTTGAAAAAAAATTCGGGATATCTAAAATTTTAAATTCTTTAAAAGAGTCATACTTTTAATGACTTTTCCTGTTCAGATTTTCCTAATCAACCAAATTTTACAGTATTATATGTGAAATAGGGGTAGAAAAAACTGAGGAATATAATAGAATTCAAAAAATTGCTAATAATAAAGGGGTTACCGATTTCCGTCTAAAAAAATCTACGTAATTGCTCTGATTTCCGCAAATTTTGAAATATCGAGCTAATTTTTTTGTATGGATAGAGCATCATTAAAAGTAGGTTGGTATTGAATTTGGCGACAACGGTGAAAAGGTTGCCGATTTTTGCCTAAAAGTGTATAAGTTATACATGTTATTTTATATAGAGTATCATTAAAGGAAGGTTGTTTTGAATTTGGCGAGGATCGGTGAAGGGGGTACCGATTTCTGCCAGAAAAATATATAAGTTATTTGATGGATAGAGTATCATTTAAGGAAGGTTGTTATTAAATTTGGCGAGGATCGGTGAAAGGGTTACCGATTTCTGCTTAAAAAGTGTATAAGTTATACATGTAATGTTATATAGAGTATCATTAAAGGAACGTTGGTATTGAATTTGGCGATGATCGGTAAAAGGATTTTTTTTAAATAAAATTTTGATTTTTTTGAGAAATGTCCGTAGTTGCTCTAATTTCCACCAAATTTGAGATATCGGGCTATTTATAATTCTATTATATTCTTCAGTCTTTTCTACCTCTATTTCATATATAATTCTTTAAAATTTTCTTGATTAGGAAAATCTGAACAAGAAAAGTCATTAAGTACGACTCTTTTAAAGAATTTAAAATACTAGGGACACCACAAAAAAAACGCGTTAATAATATATAGTACCTCATGGGTGACGTGGAAAGCTATTAAAAATATGTGTTTTGAATCATACATTGGTGGATAAGATTAGCTAGAACACAAATGTAATAACACAAAAGTAATTAATATAATCTGTATTAAATTAATAAAACTGCGTTGTCAACAGATAGTGATTCATCACAAGTTTTGGATCCGCACATCTCTCATCTCATTTAAATTATGTATTTATGAAGTAAATATATATCTAACAGAGAATCTTATATATAGTAAAAAATTTTTCTCTAAATAAAGAAACTTTTTCTCTTTAATTTAAGAAGTATTTCTTCCTTCTTCATTATATATATTTTTCCTTTTATTTATTGTGACCATCAAAATATATTTACAATTTGAAGCAAGTCTGTGTCATTCAATTATAGCACAATAACAGGGCGATAGTGCAATGATTGAATGTTAATTCTATTTGGGAGATTAGTAGAAGAAAAAGAGACTAATTATAAGAAGAATATTGAGCAGGTGAATAATTGAGTAGGAATACATTTTGCTGTACAGTAATTCTTTATATTAAAGAAGTGATAGCCGTTTATTAATATGACAACAAGACGTGTCGTCGTTTAAGCACATATTTGAGCGTAATATGGGTGGGAGAATCGGTTTTCGGTGCTAGTATAAAGCTACGTGGATACGGTCGATCTGTCGTAGTCGTTTCTGCAATGTTTCAGTTTTAGCAGTTCGTTAGCAGTTCGTTATAATGGCATTGTTTCTGAGGAGGAAAGAGTCTCTATAGTATCTCTTTCAGGAAAGGATGAAAGTCCCACCGATTAAACCAAAAGGTAATCCATTAAATAATATATATATATATATATATATATATATATATATATATATATATATCACAAGTAGCAGAGTGACGTCAAATGACGTATTAATAACGTCTTAATGACGTCTTTAACGTCAATAAGACGTCTTTAAACGTCATCTTGCTACTTGGGATGTGTATATTATAAATAGTGCGTACAGATTAATATAATTTCTGTGTAAAGGAACAATTCTCCACAGAGAGAGGAAAATTTTCAAAAAATATTTAATGAATAAATCCATTAAAATAGAAGATCTTAGTGAAACTCAGAATTATTAAAGACTATCAATATGCATTTAATTTATTTACAAAAAAGATTTTCGAACGATCGTTTTATATACAATAAAAAAAAAGATAGCTATTACTGAAATATACATGTCTCACAATTCTCGAATTATCAATTTTAATGACAAATTCCTTAATAAATTTGCAGTTAATATTTTTTTGCAAAAATATTTTATTAATATTTTTTTTAAATATTTTCGTATTCTCGTTCTAATTCCAATATCAAACTGATTTACGTCCTTTCTTTTGAATCAAGCTCTTATGTAATTGGTCACATGTTGATACTACAATGTTGATTGACGATCGCAGAAATGTGATTGAATTAGTATAGGCATGTCAAGTTTGATACATATTGCAGATAGCGGAAATTCTTATCGCAGTCTGACAATGCTAAATTGATTAAGCACGTTAAAATTGTCAAGCGAAAAGTTTTTGCGATTTAATATCTTACAATAAAAAAAAATTCCTGTAATTTCGATTATCTAAGCTTTTAGAATCTTTTCTGATTTCTTCTTTATTGCTAAAGCAATCTTTGAAATTTTCTGCCTTTCGAACAATCTTACAAATTTAATTAGAGTAAGTATAATTAAAAGATATTGAAATTTGAAATGAGAAATGATATATTTTTTTCAATAATCAAGTGACACGCTGGTGTCTCGTGATAAGTGTATGTGCAGCGAGACACAATCCGTCTACACGTGAGCCGATGAATTGAGAGACCCTTAGATTATCGAATCCCAATAACGGCTGAATCGATCAAGTTCTGAGTAGGCTCAAGTTTGGGTTTGAATTATATAATAACGGTATTTTAATCAAACTGTTGCTGCCAAAATGTAATGAATATTAAATAAGCCTGAAATAAATGCTTGAAACAACTTCACTACTGTTGCTGAGCATTTGCGGACGCAGTTTTACATATATTATTTGTGCAAACACTCGTCACAAGGTTATACACGTATTCACGTAAATATGACAGGTGTTTTGCTATCTGGGTATGGATGCATTTTGATATTCACTGTCAGTACTGAAAATTTATAATTTACGTCACGTATATCGGAATGCAGCTTATTTAACACGCTAGACTGCGAGTTTCTTTATATTGGTCGTATATTCGGGTTCTCAAAAAGTATGTAGTACAGCTGCTATATTGCACATGTGTCTAATAAGCTCACGAAGAATGTCGTTTATGTTCATGTAAGCGCATGCAATATGCTAATGAATTGTGTTAGTATGATTAAATTGATTATAAATTTAATTATATATATGTATATGTGATTGTGCTGTTCTAACTTTGATTGAGACTGCGTTTCAAGTCCGAAAGTAACGGCGTGTGGTTTGCCAATGCGAAGTATTGCACGCAGAATTCACGCGAATAATATTATTATATAGGCAACCAAGATCCAGTCCTGATCGTTTAACGGCGTTTTTCCTTAATTTGATTGTATATCATATACAGTCGTATTTTACTTAGTTATTGTAGCGGAAGGTACCCCGGAACACTTTTAAGTTTTTGATTTTTCTGAGCTATAGTTTTAATTAAAAAATTTTGAAAAAAATGTATTATTAAAGTACATATTTTAGTATAAAAAACCCAAGTTTTTATTACCATTTGGTAAGAGAATGCAGCAATTTTTTATAATTGGAAATTTGTTTCAAGATACAGCAGCTTGATGTATCTTGGAACACTCCGTTTTATACCTTGGAACACCTATGAAAAATTTTAATTAAAAAAAAGTAACTCTTCAAAGAAATATAATATTTTATTAAATTTAGTTACATCTTGGTCAATTATTAAATTGAAAATGACAATCAAATCTAACGAGATAAATCATTATCGTCATAAATAAAAACAATTAACCGTTCATAAATTTTATAAGTAAACTTGCGTGTCTTTCTTAACTGCTTTTATTTTTCTCTCTAATAAAATATTTATGAATAAAATAAAACAAAAAGGCAAAAATAAAAATAAAATATAATATAATAATATCAACGCTTACTTCTAATAAATTATTTAAGCATCTTGTATAAAACAATAAAATTTTACATCATATATTTTTGTTGCTTTTCTCATTGTCAGTGAGATACTTTCAGTTCCTAAAACTACATTTACAGCAGATATCAGAGCAGATATCAGCTCCAGCATCCGGCCTTAGCTTTTTTATTCCATGTTTACTACGTGGCATGGTAGCTATAATACAAACAAATAGCTTCCAATTACTCTAGCTGTCAGTAAAAATAGAAAGAATTGTAGTTAAACAAATAACTAAAAGTTATATAAATATAACAATCAGCTAATATACTTTTGCAATAGCGTTCCAAGGTACATTATAGAAATCAATTTCTAATAAAAAATTAGTTAACATCTTATAGGTTATAAATAATTTACTATATTATTCTACATATTTGACACATTCTTACTAGCCTTGGTTGATAACTATATCTTCATTATAAAAAATTACAAAAATCACAGTACAAATCTCAATAAATTTACTTTACGCGTCATAAAATACAAAAGTCAATATAACTTACGTGTAAATAATTGCAACGACACAAAACTACAGATTTAAAGAGATTATCAAGTAACTCAACAATTAGTACTATAAACTATCGCCAGATGCGAATACTATTCGATTATAACAGAGTGTTCCAACATACAGCTGTATCCAAGGTACAGCTTCCCCTATATTATACACTAACAACGTTTTTGATAGAAAAGTGTAGAGAACGTGGAGCATACATATATTGTACATATGAAAATTTGTTGGTTTTTTTGTAAACAGTGGTAAGATATTAGTTTCATTTCAAATGGTCGAATTGGAAGTTAACTTTCAGTAAGTGACAAACCGTCAATATTTTACATTTAATTTAATTTCATTTCCTTTTATGTATTTCTTCTATAACTGTACCGATCTCTCGAGACCAAAGATGAGATCGAAATGTATATAAGACCCGTCACCTACAGATTTAATATTGATGGATGCATTTCGTGGTGTTTGAAACAAAACTCGAATATTCTTAGGCAATTCTACATGAATGACCTAACTCATCATAATATTTTCGCAGTACATGATTTTCTATTTTTTCCGGCACTTAAAATCATAAATCACTATTTTTCTTTATGTAAACCAGTCCATTTCGCATCTTATATTGTTTATCTTCTGTCTTTTCGAGCTTTTCACTTAATTCTCGAATTTTAGGATCGCGATTCTGACTTAGTGCTAGTTCTAATTCTAGTGGATTATCCTCGACTACAAGAATGTTTATGGCGCGACTGAGGGCATCTGCATGCTTCATCTTTTGTTAGTGCCGACTTGATGCTCCAAATCGTAATCATAGTCCATAAGCTCAATCGCCCATCTTTCTATCCTCGGACTTATATCTTTCTTATTTAAAGTCAATTTCAACGACGCGCAATCCGTGACAATTTTAAATTTAATCCCGTATAAATAAATACAAAAAATGACGTAACGCGTAAATAACTGCAAGTGTCTCCAGCTCGAAGCCGTGATAGCGACTTTCGGCATCGGTCGTTCTTTTTGAAAAATAGAAAACCGGATGGAAATTCTTTCCATCTTTCCTTTGCATAAGTACAGCGCCAAATCCATGCGAACTGGCATCCGAAGTGCTGTCTTGGCCTGAGGACTGTATATACTAAGCACAGGTGCCTCCTGCAATTTCCGTTTTAATGTCTGAAATGCTTCTAATTGCTTTTTTCCGAACTCGAATTCTATATTTTTATGGAGCAAATCATGAAGTGGCTTTGCGATAGTAGAATGGCCTCCAATAAATTTTCGAAAGTATGATGTCATACCAAGGAAACATTGCAAACTTCTTACATTTTGCGGGATTGGATATTTCTCTATTGCCTCTCGACTCCCGACTTATTTGGCTGGAATTCCGTTCTCAGAGATACGGTAACCTAAAAAATCTATTTCTGTGCATAACTTTACCCCGCCCTTAAGAAACTACACTTATCGATTCGAAGCTGCAACAGATTTTCGAGACAATTAAACAACTTTTTCAACACCTTAAAGTGTTGTTCCGAAGTGTCGGTTGCGACCAATATGTCGTCGCCGTTTCTAATTAACGCGTCTTCTATAAATTTTTGGAACCTAGGTGGCCCTACCTTGAGTCCGAAAGGCATTTTACGGTACTCAAATACTCCGAAAAATGTAGTAAACGCGGTACACTTAATCGAATCTGCCGCCCTTCGAATATGAAAGAATCCGTTTTTCATGTCGAGCTTATTGAAATACTTCTTGCCTCTAAGCTTATTAATCTGATCCTCGATTAACGGAAGAGGATGATTTTCTCAGCGTAAGGCCTTATTAAGCACACGAAAGTCAACACAGAGTCGCAGCTCACCACTTTTTTTTCTTTACTAGAACGAACGGAGAAGCGTACTCGGATTTGCTAGGTTGAATGATTTCTTTTTCAAGTAGTTCATCTAATATTTTTCTTAATTTGTCTCTTTCGTAAATGGATAATCGACGCGGATTAAAGTAAAATGGCTTCTCTTCTTTAAGGTTGAGTCTCAACTCTATATCGACTTTCGGATTTTTCGGTCTCGCGGGTTTAACGTATTCGGACATAAAAAGTTCTCGCAATCTGTACCTCGCCTGGTACTTCGCTATTAATTTCAAGAGAATCTGATATTGTCTCGCGCGGATCGTCGATTTTTACGCGTTTAAAATATTTTCTACCGCTTGAGCTTCTAACTTTCTCAAAGCTAGATCGAACGTCTTTAATATGTCACGGCCCAATATAATCGGACTTACCATAGTCGCATCCGGAGCGACAAGTACTGCTAAATCATTTTTCGTTTCGTTATCAAGAGTAATATTCAACCAAACGCGCCCGATCACACGCAATGGAGAATGATTTATACCGTGATAATTTTCCGATTTATCGAGTGTGACTCTACAGCTTCTTTCGGAATAAAACTTTCTTTTATAAATTTTACTACCTGTATCCAACAAGCGTATTCAACTTAAATTTCATATCATATCTCGAACGACTTATCGCATAATCGACGTCTCTGAGGATCGTCTCCTCCTTCTATGGATCACCTGAGACGGTACACACTTGACCTTCCGCCTCCTTTGCCTCGTTGACCACGGAAACCTGAGTTGGTGACGCTTTCGTTGATTCGGCCTTCGGCGGGCAATCCTTGGATATGTGGCCCATCTCACCACACTTGTAGCACGAACCTTTCTCGCGCTTAGGCTGTCGGCAGTTGGCGGCCAGATGCTCCGACTTGTTGCAATTGTAACAACGAATTATACTCTTCTTTCCTTCGTCGTTCTTTGCTGCAGATTTTTCTCCTTCTTTTCATTGTCTTTTTGCGAATCAGCTGATTTTGTGTCGAACTTGCCTCCTGGTCGTGGATCGCGTTTCTGATTACTTCTCACCGTGGATCTCAGCGACACTTTTTCAAACACTCTCAGCATATGTTCTTTCTTCTGGAATTCTTTCATTCTCGCTAAATCTTATAGATGGTCGCTCGGAATGCCATCAATTAAGTAATCGACCATTTCTTCTTCGTCGATGGGGACTTCCTTCGCTAGAATTAATTATTTTATCATGGAAATAATCTGCGAAACCTCCGATTGTTTCCATTCTCTCGCTTTGAACTTCTTCCTAAGTGCCATACGTACAGGACGATGATCGTACATTTTTCTAAAGCCATCCATAATTTCGTCGAGGCTCATAACGACGGTATTCTCCGCTTGAAACCAAATTTTTGCTTTACCTTTCAATTTATTACTAATAAGCAATTTGGCACGATTGACGTCAAGATGATAGGATAGGTTATACACAGTTGCCTAACCTGTTGCTCCCATTTCCGGAACGTACCAGCGCTTCCGTCGAAGAATCCCACCAATTCCAACATGGCGTTGATATTCCACGTGTCCCTTCTGCTAATGGCTGCTGTGCAGCTCATCGTAACTGCTCGTTTTCTCGTCTGGCGAGATCCAGCTCTCTTCTTAAAAGTTCGTTTATCTCGTCGTTCAAACTCAAGTTGCATCTCACGGTATCGTTGCGCGAGTACATCGACGCTTTGATCGTCGTCTCTTCGACCGACATCTTCGGACATTCGCGACCTAACGCTTCCCGGACGGCTTCTGTTATCTAACATGCGTTGGTCTTTCACTGTCTCGTCCATTATTTCTTCGTCGTCTTCTTCCTCATCGTCTTGCACTTGTGCTGCCGCGTTCGTCACTGATGCATTGCTTTCTGGAACGATCTCCGACGTACCGGAACGCGCGATACTATTTATCCATTCCCCGCTTGGATCGTTTTTTTCTAATTGAGCAATAAGTCCTTTTTCGTACCGCTAACTGGCAGACCTCGTTTACTTAATTCAGCCTTGACTTGCGTTACCAAAATCTTCATCAGTTCCATCTTCAACGGATCCATCTTCAACGGATTTTCGCTCATCTTTTCTCACACGGTTTTCACGCGTTCTCGACACACGGAATTCTCGAACACGCGGCCGTACACACTATGCGAGCTTGCACATAAATGTTCACATGAACTGCCCGAACGAACGTCGTCTCGAACCGACTCGTAAATCCGACTCACTTATGCCAGCCAAAAAAATTGTTTTTTTAATTTTATTAAAAAACTGTTTGGAATTAATGAATATCGTTTTGGAACAATATATAGTACAAGTTCAGAACAACCTGGAACAACTTTCAAAAATATGAATTTCAAAAAAAAAGGGGGGCTTCATACACTCTCACTTATGTCGATTTATTCGTCTCTCACTGTTCAAGAACGAAGGCACGCGTACTCTTCTTTTCGCCCGGCACGACCAAGGACAGAGATGGCTGCCGTCGCGATGTTGAGACTTAACGCTGCTTCCCGATAAGTTTCTCACTCGTTTCCGTACACTCACGTGTTCCGATATATCCCACTTCTGAATTGTCAGGGTCTCTAAATAAACCGGCACTCAGCTTAAGGAGTGAATATGTAACTTTACTTGGAGATATCAATACAAAACTGTGCGGCCGGACCGAACACGTCTATTTCCTGTGCTCGCCCGGATATCTCTCCTCTGGTCGCCTGTGTATAAAGCCCCTTGCACAATAGGCGATAACGATAGCGATAGCGATAGCGACAAAGTTGCCGACAAAGGTATAGCTTTAGAAAATCTTCCCATAAAGTAATATTATTCGTAATATTATTCGTGTAGTTAGAAACATCTGTTATCTTAGAGATGTTATCTTCTACTTTAACGTTTTATTCTTCCTTCTTTTGTTTCAACTCCACTTGTCATTTATATTCGAATATCCTTCTTGGCTTGTTTATATTCCAACATCCTTCGTGTACTTTTTTTTTTAATTCATTTACTTATAATTACCTTTAGTACTTGAGATTAATCTTTATCTAAGATTAATTTTAACGCTGTAATGATAGTCATTTCTAATTTGCCTTTAAATTTCAATATTCTGCAAAAACAATGTGCTTTTGTCTAGATTATAATCAATGTTTCGATCGGCTTTCCTTATAGTTCGTCGAAAATTCTTGAATTTTGTCCGGAAAATTAAACAAATTTTTAAATGATAAGCGTCGAGTATAACTTATTTTTTCTTTTAATACAATAAACTTCTGAAATAGTGAGAGACTTTTGGTGCCTCTATAGATTATATAATAATATTTATCAAATTTAGATAATTGAATAAGAAAATTCCCGAAAATTTTAAAAATAAGTATTTATCAATTTGTTGATATCAAGCGATTTTTGTTCGTTATTGGAATAAAATGATGTTCTCGTAGGTATCCTCGGGATCAGGCACCTGCAGGTGCTGCTGCTGTTCCTGGCCACGTCCATCGCATACAGTCTCAGGGTTGCGATGTCAGTGGCCATAGTACCGATGGCGAACGCGAGCACCGCGAATCCTGACATCGAGGTAAATTACGTAATTATGTCTTTTTATCGGCTTGAAACCGGTGACTCAAATACCGACGCTCGGATAATTTGAAACACTAGAAACGTTCTTGTAGTGATTGTTAGATGAACGTACCCTTCCCCCTCCTCCCCCCCAAGCATGCTTCGTTACATAACATCAACTCGATGAACTCAATATTGTTGCTTGGGAAACTTTGTGTGTGTATAGAATATTCTTTTTTTTATATTCGTAGTTTCTCGCAACTATTAATTTAGATTAACGGTACATACCTCGTGCGCGAGTTTACATCTCTGGGTGACGAAAATGTTGAATTTGATCAATCAGAATAAATCTCGGATCTTCGTGGATATGGCATACTGTAAATGACGCACTTGCAACAATTGAAATATTCTTGACGTATTCTTTTAAGTACTTAAATTTGTGATATTAAATTTTACATTCAAGATGTCGAACTTCACAGTTGATTTGTCGTCGATGTAAATCGAGTTGTATGCAGTTGAAGAGATATTTGAATTATTAAATTTGCCTGATCGAGCGTAACTGCTTACGTCGGTTTTTACCAGTCGTAGAATGTCCCGTAAATTCGCGATCGCGCTGATCAACGTTCTGGAATCTGTATCGGAGGAAGGAAATTTTCCTCGATTGTCCGCGGATTCGAGGGAGCAAAGTGCATCTGGTCGAGCTTGGCGCAATGAAATGCTTTTCTTCTTCGAGCGCGAGATTAATCGCAGTAACCGGATAAATCTCGCTGCAGGTGACGAGACTCTTTTCTTTACATTGATCCTCCGTAGAATATAGAAAAGCTGATACATTCACTCCTGTGCGACGTCTTGCCGCACATATACACGGATCTCAATTGATTGTGAGCAGATAAGGCCTACCGTCTCTACAAGGCCACTAATAAGATCGATAATGAATTGTTAGATTGTAATCGCCGTCATTGTTTCTTCAATTGTCGTGATAAACTTCACTGATTTGTTTCAATACTTTTAAAGTCTTGTTCATGCTGAAAAGTTAAGAAAGATTTGGACTGCATATAAGATGATTATGATTAAAATTTAAGCAAGAGATTCTCTAAAAGTCGAAGAGTAAAATATCATTAAAAACGAGTGAAACGCATGCAAATGTAAAAATGTAAAAAGTGAAAATTCAGCCTGTGCACTTTGAATAATTCGCCACTCTAAGAAAGAGTAAATTTGCGTTCTATAAGTTGGAATGAAATCGCACTTCATTTGAATGAAAGGACACTCTTTTCGAGTATAGCAGATCAGTGTCCACAGGAGTGAATTATGTCTCTGCAATTTTTAGTGGAAAATTTCATTCTGTTAGAGTCATTTGTCAGTTAATCTTTAGTGAAACGTGATTCACTATAGCTTTAGAGTGAGATCGTATCACTCCGGTAGAGTAGCCGTTATAAAAATTTGAGTGAAAAATTCTCTCCTATCTAATGAGTGCATTTACTCAAATTGGGGTAACAACCCTCTCTTTTGGAGTGACTATTGCAGTCACTCTAATAATAGAGAGCAACTTAATTAACAGAATTTTGACCACTATGCGAAATTACACATTTAATGTATAATTGCATACACACATACAATTAAGATAATATATCTACACATCATAAAATAGTTCTTTCTGCCACGAGCGCGGAAACAGTTCAGTCTTGAAATATATATAATTTTCAAGTTCAGTTTAGGTACATTTTCTCTTCTTACGCGCGCATTAATATTTCTTTAATTTTATTTCATATATATGTACATAACAGGATACAAAAATCATTAAAAATTATTTTAGACACCTAAATATCTGTAGTAATTTTTTGAATAATATTGTCTTGCATAATTTCCAATATAGGCTCACTGAGGTTAAAATTATTCGAAAGTATTGATTACGTTGTCAGGATTACGGTTGGACTAAGACGCAGAAAGACTTGGTGCTTAGTTCGTTCTACTGGGGCTACCTGGTGCCGCAGGTGCTGAGCGGCTACATCGTTAATGTCTGGAGCGGCCAGAAGCTCATTGCTATCGGGATGCTGTTCTCCGGGATATTCAAAGGGTTAACACCGATTGCCGCTCATTATGGGGGTCTGGAGGTCGTCCTGGTTTGCAGGATAGGCATGGGTCTCACTCAGGCTTGCATATATCCTTGCATCCAAACCCTCCTCTCAAAGTGGGTGCCGCCCGGTGAAAGAGCACGACTGGGTGAGAATAGATTCAGAATCTACGCTCAGCACATTCCAATTGTATTAGGAAACAAACTCGTAGGTTATTTGTTTTGTGAAAAGATATAAGGTAATTAAATACTTGACATTACTGACAATGAGTTATTAAATGCCAACATTCTCTCTGTTTTCTTAGAAGGAGAGTTTTATATTTCTTTCTCCTTCCCTGATATCTCTCTTCGTATTGTTTATAGTTTCGAAAGGTTATTGATAAATGAGTAGAACTTGATGCAAAAAATGAATTTTACAATTCTATTGTAAAACAATTAACTGCTTTGCTTACAGCGAATCATATTTAAGTGTATGTTAATTAATATAACTTCGCAACTAAATAAGTCTAAACATTATACCTCAGGAACATTCGCTTATGCGGGCGGCCAACTTGGCATGGTCATCACAATGCCGATTGCTGGAGCTCTCGCTGCATCCAGCAGTGGTTGGCCCAGTATCTTTTACATATTCGGTGTATTAGCGATTATCTGGAGCATGGCGTTCCTTTATTTTGGAGCAGACACGCCGTCCAATCATCGCAGTATTTCTCCGGAGGAGAGGATGTATATAGAAGAAAGTTTGAGGACAACTGAAGCGAAAAGCGATGACGAGGTCAAACAGGTAATAATCCATTATCATAAATCCAATGACACAAATAATAATTTTTGGTGTTACATATATAGTAATACAGCTAATACTTGTTTATCGCCTTAATATAATTTTCTGTATTACAATATGAAGAAAGAGTTTCTTCAATTTCGAGCTTGAACATTTTTCTTACATTAGATTATTTTTACGTTACTCGCGACAAAAATATTTTATGTTATATAATGATTTAAGGCTGTAAAAATGCAACAAAAAATAATACAAGGTATTTATATTTAGAATGATTTTATTACCTTTTAGAAACTGAAAACACCGTGGAAGCACATATTTACTTCGATACCTATGTGGGCTATCATAATAGCCCACTCCATGCAAAATTGGGGAGGCACGACTTTATTGACGCAAATACCGAGTTACATAACAGGCGTGTTGAATTTCAATGTCAAAGATGTAAGCAATAAAATTTGACAAACAAATAAACAGGATAAAGAATATTTTCTTCCTATATTACTTTCACGAATTTGGCAAAATTCATTTATTCGACTGCAATCGTTTTAATATGCGTGATTTAATATTTATAATATATATATTTGAAATTATTTCCACCTTATTTGGAATTATTTCTTCTTTAATCGATTAGACATAATACATAAAGAAATTAATGAAAGTACACATTTCCTTTTGTAGAGTGGTATAATTTCCGCTTTGCCATACTTGGTGAAGTTTATTCTTACCTTTCCCATAAGCTGGTTATCCGACTTCGCATTGAAGAAAGGTGCGGCCAGGGGTACAATTAGAAAGATTTGCAACACAGTGGCTTTTTGGGGTCCGGCTATCGCTCTGGCATGTATGAGCGTCGTACCCACCGATGATTATATATGGGCCATCGTCATCCTCGTTCTGGCAGTAAGTCTGAACGCTGGATGTTTAAGCGGCTTCCTCATCAATCATATAGATCTCAGCCCAAACTTTGCTGGGACCATGATATCCATCAGCAATACCTTTGCCACCGCCATCTCTATTATCGCGCCACTAATATGTGCCATCATCGTCACCGAAGAGGTAATCATCTGTTCTCTTTCTTCTGTGTGTGTGTGTGTGTGTGTGTGTGTGTGTGTGTGTGTGTGCGCGTGTGTGAAATATCTATGTAATATATAGTAATCTTATATATAGTTTACTCATTTTTCTGAAAATTTTTTATTTAATTCTATATCTTCAAATTTACCTATATATCTACTTATTATTTACAATTCCTACTCTTTTATCCTTAATGAATGTACCTAATTGCTTAAAAAACAATGAGAAAGTTTCTAACGAGTGATCTCTCGCTTTTCAGAGTAACGTGTATCAGTGGAACATCGTATTCTACGTCTCAGCGGCGCTTTTATTTCTAGGTAATTTGGTGTTTGTGATATTCGGCAAAGGCGAGATACAATGGTGGAATGACCCAGAAGCACAACAGCAGAAACGGAAGGAGAAAAAAGAGAACGAGACGCAGATTTAAAATTTTATGAAATTAACTTTGATACACACTTGTGAAATTTTTGTAACTTGTCATTGGACTAAATCCTACGGCAAGTTACAAAGTATGCGGGTGTGTAATGTAAGCCCGAAGTTAGGACTAGAGCTGATTTATATTAAATTTATATTTATAAATGTACTTTTAAATATCGGAACGTTACAAATTATTGTTTTCATCGATAAACAGCTGTACATATCATTGCTCCGAAGTGTAATGTAATGTTCCAATTTTGTGTTACACCGATGTTTTCGTTACCCATTAGCCTCACTCATTAGAGCTGAGTTAATCTGACTAATAAGTTAGACCTATAATACGATAGGTACATTATTATGTGTATATAAGAACAAATTTTACTTTTTATTTTGATTGGACTTAGAACAATATTTTAGATACAATCACATGCATATTACGTGTTTAAAATGATAATAGACATAGTTTTAAAAGTTTCACATACAGTGTTTATGATTTCCTCAAGCATTCTGGAAAGTTAAAGTCAAGTTTTGTACGTAAAGAGAACATTTATCAAATAGCTTTTTATAAATAGAATAAAAACTTTTAAGATCACTAGAAGATTACTGGAAGGATAATTATAATAATTAAGCACTGTAATACTAAAATTGCTATAAAGCTAATTATAATGTAAAAGGAAGTGTCTGGAAACCGATTATGAGAAGATTTATTCTAAAACAAATGCCTAGTAACTTATCAGGAAAAAACAGGTTATAAAATTTAAATATGTGTAAAAATTGATTGTGAATATGGAAAGCGTTTTAGAAGGTATGGGACAAACGTTAGGGGTTGGTAGGTCTCTCTCACGAAAGAATTTTTATTAAGGGACCCTTCCGATGCATCCTTGATCTTGTTCGGATCGCCTGTGAAGTAGGCAACCAGTCGCACGATAGTGCGTGACAATACTAGTCCACACGTTCTTTAATGTTGTATTTTTTATTGCTTTTTAAAAATTTTATTTACATATTTTATTACAGGAGATGCTCAAAGTGTCTGTCTTGCACTTGATTACATTTATCACATCTGTATAGCATTGAATTTCTTACTACCTGGAATATTTCAATATAATTTTTCCTGATTTGATTAGAAGCCCCCGTTATACTTTCAATTAGCTTTCAGTTGTCGGTCAACTTGACCTCTTGATTTCTTTTTGTAAATACATGTTAGGTAAAAGTGAAAGGATAAGGAATTTATTATTCAGATGTAATTAACGTAATCAGGTGCGAGGCAAGGACTTTGACCACCTCCTGTAATAAAATGTGTAAATAAAAATTAAAAAGAACAACAAAAAAGCCAAAATAAAATTAAAGAAAGTGGACTAGTATTGTCAGACGTCAATGCTGTCGTGCGACTGGTTGCCTACTTCACAGGCGATCCGAACAAGGACGCGTCGAAGAACACGAGTTCTTTAACAAAAATTAATTCTTTTAGTGAAATTTAAAACATTTTTTCATATACCTCACGGTTTCAGAGATATTCACTCGTAATCAAATAATAAGTATGAGATTATACGACCGTGTAAGATATACAATCAATAAAGAGGAAAACGCCGTAATCGGTCAGGACTGGATCTTGTTTGTCCGAATATATTAATTTCTTGAGTGACTTTTAACGTACAATTCTTTTTGCCCTGGTAGACCACGCGTTACTTCCGGACATTACGCAGTCTCAACCAAAGCAAGAACGATACAGTCACACAATTAAATTGATATCAATTTAATCATCTTAAAACATGCACAATAATTCGGATTAAATGATATAATATATATATATATACATATAGGATAGGATACTGGGAATATAAAGGAAATGTTGGACAAACAAGATCCAGTCCTGACCGATTACAGCGTTTTCCTCTTTATTGATTGTATATCTTACACGGTCGTATAATCTCATACTAATTGTTTATATACGTCGCCGAAAAGACGTTCTTCCTTATATCTATAATGTTGCGATGAATATCACCACATACCTCGGTGGTTGAATTGGTGAGACGCCCATCACGGAATGAGGGAGGTCCAGGTTCGAATCCTGGCTGGGGTGTTATTTTTCGTAACATTTCCTTTATATTCCCAGTATCCTATCCTATATGTATATATATATATATATATATATATATATATATATATATATATATATATATATACAATGAAATTGATATCAATTTAATCATCTTAAAACATGCACAATAATTCGGATTAAATAATATGAGATATATATATATATATACATATATATATATATATATATATCTCATATATATATATATAGATATATATAAATATATATATATATATATCATATCATTTAATCCGAATTATTGTGCATGTTTTAAGATGATTAAATTGATATCAATTTAATTGTGTGACTGTATCGTTCTTGCTTTGGTTGAGACTGCGTTATGTCCGGAAGTAACGGCGCGTGGTCTACCAGGGCAAAAAGAATTGTACGTTAAAAGTCACTCAAGAAATTAATATATTCGGACAAACAAGTCCTGACCGATTACGGCGTTTTCCTCTTTATTGATCGTAATCAAATATATAGAATTTCTTTCGAGGGGTTGTTTCAATCCCTAAACATGCTTCGGAGCTGATAAAAAAAAAAAAATACGTGTTTGTAATTTTTTTCGCCACTCTGCAATATATCCAAATTCCATCGAAATCGGTGAAGGACAGTTCCAAACCCTTGTAAGTGCTACAAAATTCCCGTTTTTTCCATATCTTTCGACAATTATGTTCATTTTCTTGGTATGTATTGATCGATAGATACGACAATACACGTTTTCGCCAAAGCTCTAAATACTCGAGAGCGAATCTCTATCTGATAGAATGTTAACTGGCCAGTGTGGTGCTTAAGTTGTTAATATTCGCGTTATCTGTACAAAACGCAGAAAAGATTATTTATCGTTCGCGATCGATTCGTACTCACGCGATGAAATCTCAATAATAAAATCTCAGTATTAAGTGACGGAATAATTAAGACTCAGTTACAGATTTTATCAAGTCTTTTTCCTTTCTTTTATCGCACATTCTATTAACGTAACACATTTATTTTAAATCAATCATCAAATAATAATTCATATTGCTCGCATCTTGGCAGTAGTGTTAAAATTTTCTTCTAATTACAAAACATGTCGATGTATATGATTAATTTAATCAGTATTAAATTAATAAAATCTTGGTGACAGATAATGATTTACCTCAAGTTTCTGATCCGCACACCTTTCAACTCTCTTCAATTATGTATTTATGAAAAGAAATACAGCCAACACAGAAGATTATGTAGGTATAGAAAAAAATATTTTTTTTTAAATGGAGAAATATCTCTTCTCCTTAGTAAATATTTCTTCCTTTTTTATTTTATATTCCTCTTGTTTTATTTGTTATAATCATTAAAATATATGAATTTGCAATTTGAAGCAAATCTGTGTTATTAAATTATATCACAATAATAATGCAATAAAAATCCAAAGATTAAATGTTAATCGGGGAATTAATTCGGGGAATTAATGAAAGATAAAACAGACAGTGAAGAATATTGAGCAAGTGTATAATTGAGTGGGATTACATTTAGCTATACAGTGATTTTTGATGCTAAAGAAATGATATCTGTTTATTAATATGACAGCAAGACGCTTAAGTAGATGTTCAAACGTAAAAAGGTGGGAGAATCACTTTTCAGTGATAATATAAAGCTACGTGGATACGGTCGATGTGTCGTTGTTTCTGCAATTTGCTTCAGTGTCAGCTTCGTTAGAAGTTCACTATAATGGTTGTCTTTGCGAAGGAAAGGGTCTTTACGATACCTTTCTCGGAGAGGATAAAAGTTCCACCGACTAAACCGAAAGGTAATCTATTAAATAATGATATAAATAATATAAATAATATATACGTTATAAATAGTGCGTACAGATTAATAAAATTCTTGTGCAAAGGAACAATTCTCCATAAAGGGAGAAAGAATTTCAAATATTTCGTGAATAAATCCATTAAAATGGAAGATTTTTCAGTGAAACTTAGAATTATCAAAGACTATCAATACTCATTTAAATTTATTTACATATAAAAGAAAAGGATAGCTATTGCTAAAATATACGTCTGACACTTCGCGAATTATTAATTTTAGTGACAAATTCTTTAATTAATTTGGAGTCAAGATTGTTTTTTAGCAAAAATATCTTAGTTTTTAAAAGTATTTTTATTTTCTCATTCTAATTTCAATGTCAAACTGATTTATGTACTTTCTTTTAAATCAAGTTCACATGTAATTGGCAACCCTACACTGTTGATTGACGATGCATAACAGAAATGCGATTGAATTAGTAAGCATGTCAAGATGTCTACGTTTGATGTATATAGCAGATAGGAGAAATTTTTATCGTAGTCTGACGATGCCAAATTGATTAAATTAAATTACGTCAAAATTGATTACGTCAAAATTGTCAAGCAAAAAGCTCTTCACAATTTAATATCCTACAATACAAAAATTTCTTTTCTGTCTTTCGAGCAATCTTACACAAAAAAAAGAAACATTCTTATTTAGAGAATATCTTTATTTTTGACATGTAAATCTTAAAATGGGATTATATAGCGTTGAACAAAAATAAATTACTAACATCAAAGCATAATTCAATAAAGAAAAATATATTCTTATTATTTAAACATAATTTTTAATAACAAAAAGCAAAAAAAAAATGGGAATAACAGTATTTTCAAACTAAGAATATTCATATTATAACGATAAAGACAGTTTAATCTTATTTTAAAATTCAATACCTTCTATAACGTAAATACAAATAATGTTGATTCAATTTTATGTTACTAATGTTATTAATGAAGAAGAAGAAATCGAAAGAATAAGACATTGTGGACGCCCATAAAATGCATCCGCTCATTTTACCGACAGTAATTCGCACACTGAGAGACCAAATTAGTCGATAGGACCAAAATTTTTTTGTTGGCGAGTTTTGTTTTGTTGAATTAAATCAATTGATTTCTGCAAATGATTAGGTTGTTTGAACCAACTTCTTTTGTTGGAAAGTATTTGTTCCCTTAACAAATATTATTTAAATTTGTGTTGTCCGAAACAAAAATTATTGTTGTAGTTGCGATTCGTAGTTAATTCGTAGCCCAACAAATTATTTTTCTCCGTACAACACAATTTACTTTGTTCGTTCAAACAAATAGTCCCCGTATTTGGTTGTAGCCGAATTAGATCTTTTTTTCTTTGAACAAAATATTTGGTTCCACATACATATTCTTGTAACAAAATTATTTTGTTCTTCCAACAAAAGTATTTGTTTGCTCATATAGAAACAAATAACTTTCATGTTGTGTCAACCAAAATTTGGTTATTTCCCCAAATGGGTTTCTCAGTGCAACAACGTTGTTAGGCAGCGCATGGCAAAAAGAGCTTTCTCGCATTTAAAATACATCCAGCCGCATATATAAGCAGAGGCGAAAAGCAGATTGGGTTTCAGAACCTCATTATCATCAATAAAAATTATTTTTGAGTAATAAGAATATATTTTTCTTTATTGAATTATGTATAATGCTTTGATGAGAGTAATTTATCTTTGTTTAACGCTGTATCATTTTAACATTTACATGTTAAAAATGTAAAGACATTCTCTAAAGGTGCTATTTGAGGACACCATTATCATTAAAATAATCACATTGTTTGTGTCACTCTTTATGTGACAATTATTATATTCAAATTAAATTATAATATTCTTAAAATACAAGAATATAAAATTATTTTAAGAAAATTATATATTCTTGGTTACATATGATTGTGTTGATTTGAATATATTTGTTATTATATATATTTGTCTTGATAAAAGACTGACTTTTTTCTGTGTATATATTTAATTAGAGTAGATATAATTAAAAAATATTGAAATTAAAAGAAAGACAAATTTTCTACAATTAAGAGATACGGTAGTGTCTCGCGCTAACAATAAGTGTACGCGTAGCAAGACACATTGCAGTCCATATCTATACGCGAGCCGACGTGTTGAGAGATTCTTAGATTGTTGAATCTTAATAACGGCTGAACCGATCAAGTAGGTTCAATCGATAGTTTGGGTTTGAATTACACAATAAAAGTGCTCTTATTTTTCGTCTATGAGCGGAGATATTACAATGCAAAGTCCAAAAGTGTTATATTAAGATGTACGTCATTGTCGTCGCCCAAGAAAGGGAGGGGATACGTCTTTTTCGCTTTTCGTCAACGGATGACGTAGTTTTTCGCTAACGCTGCATTAAAAAAAATTGTTGAGGATATTTTCAGCGTCTTCATATATACAAAGAAAAAAAGAATATTCTTGTTTTGAAAATACCTTTAGTTTTAACGTGGAAATCTTGAAATGAGATTATATTGCGTTAAACTTGTTTGAAGAAAACTTGTTCAAAGAAACCCAGGTAGCACATACACGTTTCAGAAATGTTTTATAAGCGTTTTTCCGAAACGTTTTATAACCGGTTTCTAGAAACGTTTCTCATGAGTAAAAATGTCCATTCGAAAAACGTTCGATGGAACGTTTCTTTTCCGATAAAATAACGTTTAAAAAACTATTATAGAAACGTTTTGTTTTAATGATAGGCATTTTAGATAAAGACATTTAACATTCCTACTTTGCACGTCTTTTGAACGTGTTTATGACGTCTTTGAGACATGCGTGAGAATGTTCTAGAAGCTTTATGCATATACCATCTATGACGTCTATTCTTTTTCGAAGAAATTCTTGAACTGGTGCACATTCGTGCAATAAATTATAGTGAAACAAAATATATTTGTCTAACTCTAACTTAATTGCATTATTGATGTGCACCAGTTTAGGAAGTTCTTCAAAACGGAACACACGTATAAATGTTCTTTTAATGGCCACGTTCAGCAGAACGTTTATTTTGCAACTGTTGGAAGTTTTCTAAGCTAGCTCAGATTTGTCCGATGACAAATAGATTAAGACTGGTAGGACAAAATTAATTTAAGTAAATAAGTGGATATATGTGCATGAATAAAATGATTTATTTTGTGCAATAATTACATGTTTAGCGGGTAGCGGGTAGTGCAATATAATTTTAAATGTTTCAAAAAAGGCTATTAAAGCTATTACATACATAGATAAAGCAAATTATAATTTTGAAAGAAAAAATTTAACAAAGAAGTATTTTTGTTAACTGTAGAAACGTAAAAAATACGTTTCTTAAATCATGGTTTCAAAAACATTTTTGTTCAAACGTTTCTTAATAATTCTTTACGGTTATGAAACTATGTATACGTTCAAAAAACGTATATGAAACTAATATGTGCTACCTGGGAAACTTGCTTGGAGAGAATTTGCTTGAATAAAGTCATTACATAGTGCAATCAAGAAAAAAATGTTGAAATAAAAAGTTGAAATTCTTATAAGAAGATTATAGTGATCTTGCTTACAACATATACACGAAACAATCTATATCTTCTTATAAGAATTTCAACTTTTTATTTCAATATTTTTTTCTTGATTGCACAAGTATACAATGACTTTATTCAAGCAAGTTTAACGCAATATAAACTCACTTCAAGATTTCCACGTTAAAACTAAAGATATTTTCAAGAATATTCTTTTTCTCTGTGTATGTAAGGAATATCTGATCCGAGCATATTTCCGCGGGGTTGAAGTCTAAGAGGAAAAGAAAATCTTAATCAATCAAAATGGCGCCCTCTCAGGAAGGATTTCTGATAATAAGACAAAAATATTCTTGACTTGTTTAATCTCATCACAATTTGAAGTAGTATAAAAATAAAACAATACTGAGATTAAATCAATAATTCCTATTCTATTCTCTCGAATAAAATAAGATTGATATCTTGACTTTTAATATCTTCAGACAAGAGTTGCGCGTAACCTTGCGCGTTATAACATCGTGTGAAAATTTAATTTTAACGCAAGTATATAAGCTTAAATTTATATATATATATATATATATATATATATATATACATTTAAGCTTATATACTTATTGCGTTTAGACTAAATTTTCACGCGATGTTATAACGCGCGATGTTAGCGTCACAATATTTGGCGCGAGGCTGATGTGTGCTACCGTCTTTTGTCGACGTCAATAACGTGATACCGATTGACCGAAAATATGTGATCCACTTAGACGCTTCAAACGCTTCAGAGCATCATTTGGTCCTTGTTTAACATTTGATAAACAACAAGGATGAAATGTTTCCAAGAGCGTTTGGAGCGCCAAGTGGATCGCTTTCCGAGAACGAAGTGTTAGAGCCTCCGCACAAGACTCTCGTATCCTCGTATGGTAACATAGCGTAACGTAACGTGGGTCAACGCACAAGAAACGTATCAGTTACGGCGTTATACGTTCTTGTGCGTTGACTCACGTTACATTACGTTACGTTACTATACGAGAGTCTTGTGCGGAGGTTCTAAAGCCAAAATCACATGATTTCTTGAATGATTAGCATGCTGCTATATGCTTGCTCTGATGCATGCATATAGATACGTTCATGCATTGAGCGAGGCACGCTGGCATGCATCATTGCATGTACCAATTAAAACATTGAAAATAGTCATGATCGAGCAGACGATCGACAGAGTATCTTAAAAGAAATTTTAATTGTGCTAGTCAAACGTCAGATTCGAAAATGTCATGGAATAAAAAACAAATAACAATATTAATAGAGGCGTATAAAAATGAACCTACACTGTTAAACACTCAAATTACCATAATAAACATTTACGTAATAAAGCTCTACAAAGAATAAAGAATTAGAAACTTGCACATAGCTTCCTCATTATTACAGATCGCTACCATTGCTGTTATTTTATTTCGCTCATAAAGCTCCTCTTATGAGGAAGCTTGTATTTTATTTGATGCATAATTATTAGTATTTATTAGTTTGGCTTCCTCATAAAGGAAGCTTTATGAGCGAAATAAAATAACAGCAATGGTATAGCGATCTGTAATGATGAGGAAGCAAGTTTCTAATTTGTACACTTTTTTAATTTTAAATTTAACTTTTTTATGAATTGAAAAAGGGTCAGCTTAGTACCACAAGTGGGGTTTTACAATTGACGCAATGTCAAATCGATATTAACTTCGGGAGTTCAAGCTACATGGTCCATATATGGATTTCGCATATGGACCTTTAATCGCGTATGAAGCTGGGTCTAATCAACCAAATCCTAAATAGTTATATATGAAATAGAGGTAGAAAAGACCGAAGAAGAGATAATAGAATTAGAAATAGCCCGATATCTCCAAATTTGCGGAAGTTATAGCTATCACAGACATTAAAAAGAAACAATGGACTTTGATCGCGTATAAAACTGGATCTAATCAACCAAATCTTAAAGAATTATATATATGAAATAGGGGTAGAAGAGACTGAAGAATATAATAGAATTAGAAATAACCTAATATCTCAAAATTTGCGGAAGTTAGAGCAGCCACGGACATTTCTCAAAAAATTCAAAATTTTATAAAGAAAGAACCCTTTTACCGATCACCACCAAATTCAATATCAACCTTTCTTTAATAATACTCTACACTACATTAAAAAAAATTGAGCCCGATATCTTAAAATTTACGGAAGTTAGAGCAACCACGGACATCAAATCCGTACATACACACACACACACACACACACACGGACATTTTTTTAACGCAATTTTTCGACGTTTTAGAACACTCTGAACATATTAGCATCAAAAACTCAAAAAATAATCTTTTCTTTGGTTTTTTCTACCCCTATTTCATATATAATTCTTTTAAATTTGATTGAAGAGACTCAACTTTATACGCAAACAAAGGTTCATATACGAAATTTACGAAAACAAAGCTTCCTCTATGAGAAAGCAGTAATGAAGTGCAAAAAGTACGCCCAAATACAGAAATTAAAGAATGTATGAACAAATGTTAATAGCATACAATGTAGGTTCATTTTTATATACCTCTATTAATATTGTTATTTGTTCTTTATTCCACGACATTTTCGAATTTGACGTTTGATGTGCACTACGAAATTAGCACAATTGAAATTTCTTTTCTGAAGATGCTGTCGATTGTCTGTTCGATCGTGACTATTTTGAATGTTTTAATTGGTACTACATGCAATGATGCAGTATGCCAGCGTGCCTCCGCATATGTATGCATTAAAGCAGGCATAGCAGCATGTTAATCATTCAAGAAATCGTACTTCGTGTGATTTTTTTATATACGACAGTCGTTAGTCATGCATCGCTACGCCATGTTATATTATGCTTTGGCCCTAAAGTCGGTTCTACAATACGTCGCAAACGATGGCAACTGCTAGTTGAAAAGTGTTATTTCCACGTTGCGCTTGTCAATTGCGGTTGTCAAAAGAGAGTTGGCGAACTTTTAACTTTTTTGGCGACAGTAACTGACAATCAGCAATCAGAAATAACACTTTTCAACTAGCAGTTGCCATCGTTTGCGACGTATTGTAGAACCGGCTTAAGTGTTCACATCTACGTCGTAGTCGTGGACATAAAGTAAGGCAGAGTAAAAACATACGTCATAAAAGCTATTATATAATAGACTTTTACGTATTACATTTTTCTTTGCCTTAATTAATATCTACTATACGCTACGACATACGTCTCGTTTTCTGTCATCAGCCATACGCGAGTAACGTGTTCGTGCCAGGTGCCTGTGGTGTATCTGATTATTTATTGCTTGTGGTGGATCTGATCTATTACGAATAAAAAGGTTACTAAATAATATATGTGTTTTCGCTCATAAAAACCTTTATTTTTTATTCAATCACAAAAAGAAACTTTAAAGAACAATGTAAGATTCCTGACAATCTACAAATTCTTTTTTCGCAAGAGTAGAATAAGATTTCCTTCAGATCCGTCTATTGTTGAATCAAGAATATTATGAGATCGTCACAAATTTTTATCTAAAATCTAAATCTTTCTAAGAAAGTTAGAGAAAATAATATCAAGACTATTTTATCCTGGACTTAAGAATTTTCTAATTAAGATCAAAATATTTTTTTTTAATACTAAATATGATTAGTGCTATTTCGATCCTGTTTTATGATAGATTAAAGAGTAATAGCATATTGTACTCCAGAAAACTTTTCTGTGAGTGCGGTGACGGTTAATTAAAATATTAATGTATATTAATAATAAAATAAAATACTACATTATTATTAATAAATTTTATTATTAATTATAAAAGAAAATCATTGAGTATGTTTTTCTTAGCTTGAATTCGATAACTTCTTGTTTATCGTTTAGTTATTTTACCTGGAATTATCGGGTGCGCAAGTTGCAAGTTTGCTTTATTCCCACCGCAATAAAAAACAATTCATTACGATCACGCTATTGAACTGAGTTTGCCGTTTGCAACTCGATGATCCGAGAAGTGCGGACTGCGCGCAATCAACGGATTTATGAATCCATTTCGCCGTGTGTTATTTCTCTCACATTGAGTAATCACGTTATGAAAAAATATATTTATAGGTATATATTTTATGTTACCTTTATATGTTCATAAATCTTGTTACAAATCACCGCGGCTTATCTTAATGTGATTTCTGCATCTTATCGGATTTCATTTACTACATCGATCCGTTATCATCTAATTTTGTTGGAATTACCCGAGAAAAAAGGATTAGATATGATCAGATCAAATTATATCTGGTCAGATATACTCAGATATGACTTCTCATGTCTACGCAAATCTGGTCATATATGTTCATATATAACTATAGGGTGTAATCTGGTCTTCTTAGATTGAACCATATCTGCTCAGATCGGACCATATCTGTGATTGAATTTTATCATCGAAACAGTCCAGCTCTAATTGTATCTGTTAAGATATAACTGTATCTATACTTGAATGCGATCTAAAAATAATTATTATATATATATATATATATTTATAACATTTTACATTTTTTCATGATTTTTAATTATATCTGACCAGATCTGGATACATTCGGTAAATAATTATATCTTGGCATATCAAATTATATCTGGTCAGATCTGGCCAGATCTGATGAAATTAGAAAAAAAGTCATATCTCGGTAGATCTAATTCTTTTTTCCCGGGTATTAACTACAATGAAACGATTAAATAATAATATAAGATTTCTGTAAAGATTAAGAATATTATGGATATTTTTTTTTAACAACTCTGCTCTTGAAGGTAAGAAAAAAATTGTTCTTTCTGCTGAAGAAAAATTGTTTCGCAATATACGAAAAATCTGATGAAACATTGTACCTTTTTTCCGCATTATCCACGTTTTTCTTTCTTCATGCTATCTAGCTGTTATAACTATGTAGATATCATTGGTACATATCTACGTAATATATGTGTTCTGTAAATTTACGTTAGGATTAGTAGTAACTTTGCGACGGAAAATTATTATGCAGGAATTTTTTCCAAGCCATAGCACTCGAAATCTGAAAATTAAATAAATAAAAAGGTTTGTAAAACAAGAATTTTGATAAAAAATTGTTGATTAGAAAATTTTACATCTGCTTTTTATTTATATCCAAACATCCTTGTTGTTTACTTAATTTGTTTACTTAATTGTCGCTAGTACTTCAGATTAATCTCTTATCCAAGATTAATTTTAACGTTGTGTGACAGTCACAATTCGGGGGATGTCCCGGTATTAATGAAACTGTTGGATCCCGGGACATCTCCCAAACGCCTGAAGTAGGCCACCCGCGGTAAGAGTCCGGCATAACCCTTGGCTCCTACCCGGGGGCCGAGGGTATCCATAATGAATTTCCTTCGCGAAAAAAAGGTCATATCTAATCCAAAATCCCTTTAAGTTTTAATATTGAGCGAAATTAATAATTCGTCTAGATTGATTAATGTTTGGATCGTGTTCCTTTGTTCGTCGAAAATTTTTGAATTTTGTCCGGAAAACCACAAAAATTTGTAAACGATTACTTCGGACAAGCACTAAGCATATAACTTATCCTTTCTTTTGATACAATTAAAAAACTTGTGAAATAGTGAGAGGTACTCGGCCACTATTGATTATATAATAATATTTATCAAATTTAGATAATTGAACAACAAAATTCTCGAAAATTCTAAATATAAATATTTATCAATTTAATTGTTATAATATTAAACGATTTTTGTTCGTTATTAAAATAAAGGGGTAATCTTCTCGTAGGTACCCTCGGAATTAGGCACCTGCAGGTGACGCTGCTTTTCTTGGGTACTACCATCGGATATAGTGTCAGAGTTGGGATGTCAGTGGCAGTGGTGCCGATGGCGAATGCGAGCACCGCGAATCCTGACATCGAGGTAAATCACATGCTTATGTCTTTTCTGCATCGGCTTGAAACTGGTGACTCAAACACCGACGCTGCGCTCGGACAATTTGAAGCACTCGAGATTACGTTCTAGCGATTGTCAGATGAGCATACCGACGAGCATACCGAGCTTCGATATATGACGTCAATTTCCCAGATAGCAACGTGTCTGCATTGTTGCTGACATGTTGCCGACAACATAGTATGTGTTGCTATCAGACTTGTGACAATCGAGTCCGCATTTGTCAGCAAGTTGATGCCTTCACGATATAACAATTTTGTATAGCAACTTGCCAGCAACTTGTTGGTAACTTATGCTGCGGTCTAAAATCGTCTGATTCAAAATTTGAGCTGTCATGTTGCTGTAATAATTCATAGGATCACACAAGGCTGTCATATTGCTAGCAACGTGAAGTAAATTTGATGCTACTCTCTTGCCGACAAATTGCAAATAATATGCATTGTGAAATAATTATTCTTGCTATAAGTGCGGAAACAGTACAGTCGTAAAATATTTTATTTTTAAGATCAGTTTAGATATATTTCCTTTTTTTACATTGGCGTACATTGACGTTTTATCAATTTTATTTCATATATATATGTATATAACTTTCGAAAATCATATTGATTACGTTGTCAGGATTACGGTTGGACTAAGCAGCAAAAGGATTTGGTGCTCAGCTCGTTCACCTGGGGATACGTGGTAACAATGGTGCCGAGCGGCTACATTGCCGATGTCTGGAGCGCCCAAAAGCTTCTTGGCATCGGGATGCTGCTTTGCGGGATTCTCCAAGTCTTAACACCGACCCTCGCCCATTACGGGGGTCTGGTGGCCGTCCTGGCTTGCAGGATAGGCATGGGTCTCACACAGGCTTGCCTATATCCTTGCATACAAACCTTCCTCTCAAAGTGGGCGCCGCCCGCTGAAAGAGCACGACTAGGTGAGAATAGATTCAGTATCTGCGCCCGGTAAATTTCAATCGTATCAGGTTCTCAGATTATTTTGTAAAAAAATATAATTTAAATACTTGACATAAAAGTTCCTACTCTCTAAATCTGAATAAGTGAAAAGTCATTGGAGTGGCATACTTTAGACTGATATCATTGATGCGTCAGTGACTATTCACTGATATCAGTCTAAAGTATGCCACTCCAGTGACTTTTCACTGATTCCGATTTAGAGAGTAACAAGGGAAGGTCCCCAACTCGGAAATTCAAAAAATTTTGAAACTTTGCCAATACATAAAGGACATCCTGACATGTAAAAAACTATTTTGTTTGTTGCCCGAATTTACTCTAAAGGAGTAAAATCTACCCCTGGAATTTCACCCATTTTTCATTTTATATGAATATATTATTAATATTCCATTTTCTAAATAAATTAACATGTAAACGTTGTACATATAAACATACGTTAAAGAGATATAAACATATAAATAAAGAGGTATAAACATATAAATATACAAAATTGTTTTTTTAAACATTTATTTCTGTGGGTTGAGCTACCTATCGGGCGCGTCTCCAGGTGGCGGATTTACTAAAAGTTAATAAGGGACATTGTAAAAGACCCAATCCTTGAGATGAGGCAAGACAATGTCACCCTTATTTTTCAATTTAATAAGAATTACACAGTTACAATGAACTCAGAACTCTGGGAAGACAGGGACCGAAGGCTGCTTGAAGATGCTCTGATATGGTTTACTGACGGTTCCTGAGCTGATTCGGGCAGCGGATCTGGAATATTTGGTCTAAAACTAGCGGCGCAAATAAGCGTTCCTCTGGGAAAACATGCCACCGTTTTCCGGACTGAAGTCAATGTCATTCTACACTGCGTGTGGGAGAACTTAAGAAGTACTTATGCAAATAAGCGGATTCTCATATTATCGGACATCCAAGTAACACTAAGGGCTATCATCAATTTTAAGGTAACTAGTCCTGGTATCTGGAATGCTATTTCTGTGTTGGTAGACCGGAATAGTGTACATATCTTATCTAATAAATTAAATGTTTAAAAAAACAATTTTGTATATTTATATGTTTATACCTCTTTATTTATATGTTTATATCTCTTTAACGTATGTTTATATGTTAATTTATTTATAAAATGGAATATTAATAATATATTTATATAAAACAAAAAATGGGTTATGTCCTCGAAACACCGATATAATGAAATTAACAAGTGACATGTAATTGAGAGGCATCGTAAGTTCAACGCGGTTGATGGTGCTTAAGTTAATATTATATATCGAGTCTGAATAACTACTATGATGCATATAGTTATACCAAGTAAAACTTAGCTAATGATTATAGTTCATTATGTGATCGGATCAAAATGACAGTCATAACTAAACAATAATCATTGAACAATAATCATTAGCCAACATTTACTTGGATTTTCTTGCAAAATATAACGCTCTCTTTAGTATACCTATATACATAAAGTTTTGAAGTTACTTTATTTCTCGTTGGAGAACGGAAGATCTTTCTGATTTGCCGCATCGCTGAAAATGGCTCAAAGAGATCGAAACGTCCGATTTATAATTGGTTTTTTGCCTCTAGAGTGTTGCGTGTGTGTGTGCGTGTGCGTGTGCATGTGTGTGTGCGTCATTATACGCGTAGTAACTCTGTCCGCGTTTTATTGTAAATTGTTTCTAACAAACAAAAGTTTAGTAAAATTGCCTTTTCCTTTTTCAAGCCCATTCAATTGGTTATAAAGTAATTTTTATTGTTTTGCCATCACGTTACTTTCTGCTTTGCTTATTAAAATTAAATTTAGTTTATTAGAATTTGGATAGAATTTTATATTTTTCTCTCCTTTCTTACTTTTTCTTTGTATTGCTAGAAATTTCAAAAGATTATTGACAATTAAACGAGTAGAACTTGATGCAAATACACACACACACACACACACACACACACACACACACACACACACAATAAATTTTATAATTTTATTTTATAAAACGACTAATTTGCTTCGCTTACAGCAAATCGTATCTAATTGTGGTAATATATCTTTAATTTTAATTATAATATGGAAATTTAAATAAGTCTTAAATAATTAAATAAGTCTATTTTGTATTTCAGGAATACTTGCTAATGCGGGCAGCCAATTCGGCACGGTGATTGCAATGCCAATTGCTGGATTTCTCGCTGTATCCAGCAGTGGTTGGCCTAGTATCTTTTATTTATTCGGTGTATTAATGATTATCTGGAGCATAGCATTCCTTTATTTTGGAGCAGACGCACCGTCCAGTCATCACAGCATTTCTTTAGAGGAGAGAATATATATAGAAGAAAGTTTGAGGACAACTGAAGCAAAAAACGATGATGAAGTCAAACGGGTAAAAATCCATTACTATAAATCTCAATGACACAACTAATGGTTTAGGGTTACGTATATATACGCCGCAGCTAAGGGAAACTTAATTTATCGAGTAGGGTAACTCCGGTATATACGTTGCAGTTAAGGGAAACTTAATTTATCGAGTACTATTTACTATGTTTAAGGCAAATGAATTATACCAATAAAAACTTTATACTGTCTACTACTATAAAAAAAATAGAAATATGAAATATTCATTCTTTGTATTTAATAAAAAAACTTTTAGAAACTTGCATTTTTGCCATATATCTCAGAGGGGTAGGATATATGACATTCATGGGTGAAATATACGCCTTATAAAAAATTACAAATAATGTTTATAAATAAGGCAATAAAATGTCATAATAAGTTACAAAATGTTTGTAAAAAGTTTATTAAAATATAAGAATGATAAACAAATTATAAAACTGAAAAATTTTAAAAAGAAAATAGAAGAGCGATAGATGCATTAAAGATTATTGTTATACGATCCAAAAAAAGAAGGAAAAAGAACACAGGAGATTTTGAGTTTTACAAAGTGTCTGTATTATGGCATAAATCCCGCATGCTAAAAATGCCGTATATCCTAAATAGGAGGGATATATAAGACATCAAACTAAACAAAAAATACAAGAGCTATGCACTTGTATTTTGCTGTATTCCATCATTTACTATCCCTCTATCACTTATGTATCATGAAATAATTATTAAACCTTTTACATTCCCTACAGTAATCATTTTACGTAGGTCGTAATATATGATCGCGCTACTTACTACGGTGAGAAATCGATTCAACTCACGACGGTTTCGTTAATATTAACAGTAAAGAACTGAAATTACAACACAATACTAATATGGCATAAAGGCACATAACAGTGTGATTGCGAGCAAGTATCTCTATTCCTTCTATTTTTTTCTGACTTCTGCGGCGTAAATCCTCGCGCGGCGTAAATACCGGAGTTACCTTAATACTTATCTATTGCCTCAATATAATTTTCTGTATCATAAGATAAAGAAAGATTTTCTTCAGTATCGAGCTTGAACGTCTTTCTTAGATTATTTTTACGTTACAAGGTTATATAACGGTTATATAAGGTTATAAAGGTTATATAAGGTATGACAGTTACTCGTAACACAAAAAATATTTTATAAATTTATATAATGACTATAAAAATGTAATAAAAAGTATTATAAGGTATGTAGGATGATTTGTAACATTCAGAATGATTTTATACCTTTTAGAAACTGAAAATACCATGGAAGCAGATTTTCACTTCGATACCTATGTGGGCTATCATAATAACTCATTCCGCACAAAATTGGGGGTCTACGACTTTATTGACGGAAATACCGAGTTACATGACAAGCGTGTTGAATTTCAAAATCGGAACGGTAAGCAATAAAATTTAGCAAATAAATAAAAAGGACAAAGAATATTTTTTCCTACATTATAGTTTCACAATTTTGGCGAAATTTATTTATCGATTGCACCATTTTAATATTTATAATATATTTAAAATTATTTCCACCTTATTTGGAATTATTTCTCCTTTAATTGATTAGACATAATACTTTACATAAAGAAATTAAAATATATATTTTCTCTTGTGCAGAGTGGTGTACTTTCCGCCCTGCCATACCTAACGCAGTGGGTTCTCTGCTTCGTTATAAGCTTTTTATCCGACTTCGCATTGACGAAAGGTGCGTCCAGGGGTACGATCAGAAAGATCTCCAACACAGTGGCTCAATGGTGTCCGGCTATCGCTCTGGCATGTATGAGCGTCGTACCTGCCGATGGTTATATCTGGGCTATCGCCATTCTCGTCCTGGCGGTAGGTCTGAACGCTGGAGTTTTTTGCGGTGTGCTCATAAATCATATAGATCTCAGCCCAAACTTTGCTGGGACCATGATGTCCATCACCAATTGCATTGCCAATGTTACCTCTATTATGGCGCTGCTGACATGTGGCGTTATCATCACCGACGAGGTAATCATCTGTTCTCCTCCTTCCGAGTATGAAATATCAGCATGTAGTATTCTAGTTTACTTATTTCCGAGAATCTTTGTTTAATTCTATCTCGTATAATTTAACTATATTTACTTATTATTATTTACGATTTCTACTTTTTTATCTTTGGACTTATACCTAATTGCTTCACACACACATACATACACATACACACACACACACACACACACAAGACAATGAGAAAGTTTCTATCGAGAGATCTCTCGCTTTTCAGAGTAGCGTGTATCAGTGGAACATCGTGTTCTACGTCTCAGCGGCAATTTTCTTTCTGGGTAACTTGGTGTTTGTGATATTCGGCAAGGGCGAGGTACAATGGTGGAATGAACCAGAGGCACAACGACAAAAACAAAGAGGGAATGAAGAGAACAAAACGCATACTTGAAATATAATGAAAATAATTTTGATATACTCTGTGACGTTGCGGCTCGCCGCAGCGTAACGGCGCCCCGCCGCCGTCACAAAGCGCGGAATTTCGCGCCTCGGAACGACCCAGGGAGGCCACCGCGAGATCTCCAGAGGGCCACAAATATAATCGCGATAGCCATTCTGATTCTTTTGTTTTTTTTTTTGTAAAATACGCGACGCCTCTACCGAGCCACAACGAGCTTCTACCAGAAAGTCACAGCCAACGCAAAGTCGGAGAGGATTCCTGGAACGAGGATGTACGGCAGGAGCGGAAGCCACGGGAACCGCGGGTGGCGCCCAACGAGACAAACAGGCACGGCGCATGAAGCGGCGGCAGGCGAGACGGCCGATAGCAGGGCCCCAGGTACCGGGGTAAACCTGACTGCAACCATCGACCTCCACAGCATACCGACCCGCGGGGTGGATGGCCACCGCCCCAGGGTCGAGCTGGAGGCGTACAAGGCACGACGAAGTCTCGTCGACTACCGGCGACAACGGCGAATAATTTGCTGCGCCGCCAAGGGACCGTTGCGCGCCCTCGAAGAATCCGCCCGCGCCGACCCTGCGCTGGGATCCCGCGAACTTGCAAGCTCGCGCCCCGATTGGTCCGCACGCTCCGAGAGGGGCAACCGCATCGATCTCGCTATCGAGCGAATTTTCGGCGACACTCTCTGATCGTCCTGCGGCGTACTCGGACCCCGAGCGAACCTATCCTAACCTCGTTGCCCGTCTGTATCCTAAAGTATTTCTTCGAGAGCCAGTATCGGTAGTCCGGCGGACGTGACGACGGCGAGGAACCCGAGGAGGAAGTTTCCTACCGGTGAGGTTGCCCGTACTTAATCCCGTTTATGTCAAGCCACGACACCGCCCCCGGTGCGCGCTCTCGCTTGGTGAAACGCGAGCTATTCCGCGAAATGTATTACTTGTTAACCGCCTGTAAATCTGTGATCGATAACGAGAGCCCAGGGCATCGGGATGGTAGCGTGGCGTGGCCGCGGAATCGCGATCGCGATAGATACTTCTGGAGATCTCGACCGAATATGTAGCGAACTAAGACTTCACGTGCGATAACTGTGATAATTATGCTCCCGTATTACCGCGTTAGATTATGGTTCGTACTACTCGCGTTAGAAATTGTTTGCGCCGTTCGCGTTAGAATAGCATTCGTGCTTCTTCTTCTTCTTCTTATGTTTTTTGGCTCCTGCCTCTACACGAGGTCAATACGGCCAGCTTTTTCCACTGTTCGTGATTACTAAGTCTGGTTGAGTGGCGAGGTCTAATTGGTAATTGCTATGCAGACAGTATCAGTCGCAGTACTTCAAAAAAGTTTTTCGTTTGGGTGGAACACGTCCGAACACGTTTGAACGTGTCGTCCGTGTCTTCACGCGAAACACGTCCGAACTCGCGAACGAACACGAATAGAATAATAGCATTCGTGCGATTAGCGTTAGGATATTATACTCGCGTCAGATTATATTAGAGTTGCTCGCGTTGGGACTCCTTCGTACCGCTCGCGCTAGCCTACCATTCGTTATTCGCGTGAGAATATTATTGATGTGACTCGCGTAGATTTTTTCCCGTTTTGTGCTACTCACGCAGTTAGCATTCGCGTTATGCCCGTCTGAATCTATTCGCGTCGTTCGCGTCAGCCTGTTCTTGTGTGCTCCATGAGTATTCGCGTCAGGATCTGATTTGCGTTCAGACACCACTTGCGTTTTAGATATTAGTTGCGTTACTCCCTGATTGCGTCCTGTTATTACCCGCGGTAATTACGCACCTTCTCTCGCATAGCTGTAGTATTTCGCGTTATGTCGAGCGCCTCGGCGCCTCATTCTTGGCGTAAGGATATCGTGGACGATATCATATTTGCGTTCGTTCCTTTTGCGCTGGGACGTATTCACGCCACGGTCTTTATTCGCGTTGGCATAAGGCGATTATTCGCGTTCGTCTAAGATTCGTACTCGCGCTGGATTACGATTATTTGGCGACAGAATTCCTACACGACTTTGGGCGTTGAGTTCACGCGCTCCGAGCGTGACGCACCCCCATTTTGCGATGTTCACGTTCAGTGTTGCTTTCTAGTCGTCTGATTATTCCGCGTGTACTCCGATTATTATATTATTCCGATTATTATATTATTCGCGAACTAAGTTGTCTATCATTAATTTTTCGTTCGATAATCGCGCCTTGTCGCGCGTTCACTGTACTGTAACGTAGTTTCATTTACTTCTGGCGTCCGCGCGATCCGCGTTTTTGGTTGCTTACATCCTGACGCCCGCATTATCAACTATTTTCGTAATTCCGGTGATCAATGGAAGCCGAAAGGGGCCCTTATTACTTCGCCCGATGTTACTCTTCAATAAATGTTATTTTTTTTTGTTTAACGATTTGAGTTCGTGATTTGCGTCACCCCGCCGAATATTGCGCTGCCCTTCATCTCCCCGCCCCGCTACTAAGTCGAGCTGGCCGATCTCTTGCACGCCGCCAACATTACGTCTTGCGTTCCTTTTCTGGTTTTTCGCGATTTCGCGGACGCTGGTTTACGCGTCTGGCGCCTAATACAACAATTCGTTTAAGTGAGTGCCGGAGGTGCGAGAGAATCGTCGGAGAGGCCTGTCATCCTTCTCTCCCTTCCCCCTTTTGATCCGCCACACGCCCCGGACCGTCCCGGAAGTGAAAAAGTCGTGATAACTCTTGTGGAATTTTGTAACTTTTGCCACTGGACTAATTGTAAGTCCCACGGCGAGAGAGAGAGAGAGAGAGAGAGAGAGAGAGAGAGAGAGAGAGAGAGAGAGAGAGAGAGAGAGAGAGAGAGAGAGAGAGAGAGAGAGAGAGAGAGAGAGGGGGCGAGGGCGAGGGCGGAGGGCGGAGGGCGGAGGGCGGAGGGCGAGAGAGAGTTACAAAGTATGCGGGTGTGTGACCCAGACCAATTTGTAAACCCGAAGTTAAGACTGGGGAGCCGATTTATATTAAATTTAGCTTTAAGTGTACTTCTTAAAATCGGAAGATTACAATCGACTACATTTTACTATACAAAATCGTAATTTGTTGCTGTCGTCGATGAACAGCTGTACCTATATTAATGCTTCGTGAGGTATAATGTGATCTTTCTACTCTGTGTTACACCGGTGTGTTGGATGCCCATTATTCCCACTCACTAGCTCCGATTATAATAATCGTTAATCTGACTAATAAGTTAGACCTAATAAGGTTGCCACAAGCATGCTAGGGAGTAAAATAAAGTCAAGTCTTGCAGTTAAAAAGAATATTTATCGAAAAGTTCTGTATAAATAAAATATAAACTTTGAAAATTACTGTAAAAGATACAATTAAACACTATAAGGCTAACTATAATATAAAAGAAAGTATCTAGAAATTGATTACAAAAGGATTCATACTCAAAAAAACAAATGCTTGGTAACTTATCACGAAAAAATAGGTCATATTATTAATAAATTAATTTTATAGAATTATTATTTAGTATTTTGCATATACAAAGCCGCGACAGCCATAAGGAGGGAAAAATGGGAGGCCTTCTTAGCCTTTTGTGGGCAGATTATGTCCAAAAAGGAGGATGCTGAGAGGATCCGCCATGGGGAAAGAGACCCCGACGACGCGGCGAATCCCTCCCAGCCTTGATCATCGTGGGTCTTCAGAAAAGACCCACTCTCCGTTCGATCACACCGATCGACGGAGAAGAAGCCGCGTGCAAAATGCGGCACGAGAGGTACTGTACCTCCGGGCCCTCGCCCCCGACGGAGCGGGAGTCCGGAGGAAGGGAGGTCGGCGTCCCGGCGGGGATTCCGGGGCGTCGACGAAGCCTCCCATAAAACAATGAGAGGGGTGGAGGGGTGGGCGGTGTCCACACCCCTCCATACAGATTAGTAGGCTCCCTGGGCATGGCAACGGACACCAAAGCGAAGGAACATCCGTGTGTTGTTGAGCGTCCCGAATGTTTCTGAGTTTAACCGAACGCGGACAATATATATATATCTATATATATAATTACCGTCCGTTTGTCTGTCTGTCTGTCTGTCTATCTGTCTGTACGCGAACTACTTCCACATTTATGGACCGATTCTCTCGAAATTGGTACCAAAATGTTGCAAATTTTTCGGGGATGAAAATGTCGCGGCTATTTTTTGTTTTACGCCCCCCCCCCAAACCGATTTTTTAAATTTTTCTAATTTTTTGGGAAATAATCGACCGAATTCGGGAAATAATCGACCAAATTTCAAAGAATTGTATATGAAACAGGGGTAGAATTTCCCGGGGAATACCATAAAGTGTATAGTTTTTGTTATTGATTTTCTGGAAACCGATTTTTTTATTTTTTTTATTTTTTCGGGAAATAATCGACCGAATCTCAAAGAATTTTTTAGGAAAAAATTGAGTGAATCTCAAAGAGTTATATATGAAACAGGGGTAGAATTTTCCGGGAAATGCTGTAAAGTGTATAATTTTTCGTTACCGATCTTTTAGGAAACCGGTATCAGAAATTTTTCTAATTTTTTCTGGAAATAATTGACCGAATCTCAAAGAATTGTATATGAAAGAGGGGTAGAATTTTCCGGGGAGTACTATAAAGTGTATAATTTTCCGTTACCGATCTTTTTGGAAGCTGGTTACGAAATTTTTCCGATTTTTCGAGAAATAATTGACCGAATCTTAAAGAATTGTACATGAAGTAGGGGTAGAAAAAACTAAAGAATATAATAGAATTAGAAAAATTGCTAAAAATAAAAAGGTTTCCGATTTTTGTTTAAAAAAATGTACGTGATTGCTCTAATTTCCACAAATTTTGAGATATCAAGCTGAATTTTTTAAATAATTTTTATTTTTATTTTTACTTTTTCGTTAACGATTTTTTGGAAACTGGTTTCAAAAAAATCGGTTATGAAACTTTGCAATGGCACAAGATTTATTGTTACTGATTTGAAACATAATCTTATTTATGCGGAGGTTCTGACTGGTCCTGCCCGAGGCCAGATTGTCTTCATTCCAAAAATCGATTTCATTACAAATGACTCGGAAGATCCATTCAAGCTTAAACGGAGACAGTTTCCTATTCGAGTATCATTTGCTATGACAATAAATAAATCCCAAGGACAAACTTTACAAAAAGTTGGGATTTATCTGCCACATCTTGTATTTGCTCATGGTCAACTCTATGTGGCATTTTCTAGAGCAACCAAAAAGGAAAATGTCAAAATTAATATTAATGAAACAAGCAATCAAAGACATCTCATTAAAGAAAATCCAAAATCTTATACAAAAAATATCGTATACAGAGAGGTTTTATAAATTAAAGAATTAAAAAAATGTATGAGAGCTAATAATATGGCGGATAAGCGGTGGGTACTTTAGGAGTAAAAAAATTTTTATAAGTAAATAAGAAATCTATTATATGCCAAGTAAAATATTTATAACGTTTGTAATTTGTATTTAAATCAGTGCTTAAAGCAACCAAAAGAGAAAATGTTAAAGTTAAGATAATGAAATATAAACTTCAACTCGACATAATTGAAAAAATTCTCTTATATGATGGTTGCGACTATATATATCTATATATATACAGATAGATCTATATTTATATATAGATCTATATATAGTTTCCTAGCTTTTCGGCCCACGCGCTAGCTTTGAGGCCCGCGCGAAGCGCGGGCCGAAAAGCTAGTATATATATATATATATATATATATATATATATATATATATATATATTATCCATGAAAATTCAAATTTATAATAGATTTATTTTGATTTTTATAGGTCTTCGAAGCGGCTTAGGGCTTAGGACACTGAAATTATTAACCCTATTCGATCCAACCATTTGTGTCCCACGAGTTTCTAACAGTCGTTTGTTCCGGAAAACAAATGATCGTGGGATAATCCCCCCCCCACTCCTAAAAAAAGTTGTAGTAGGGAACATCAGGCAGAAATTTCAGAGCCGCAGCTCATTTGTTCTCGAAACGGCGAACAATCAAAATCTCGTTGGGACACGAAAGTGCATGGTTGGATGATTACGTCAGTGTTGTGTGAAAGGTAAGTGAGAATTTTTTTTCGATAAAAATGTTTTTTTGTATAATTTAAGCGTATTTAAAATATTTTTGTCGTAAAAAAAAATTTGACATTCCACAGAGGACTATTATGGCTCAGAGGCAGGTGGAAGAGGTGGGGAGGAGCTACGATTATTTTAAAAAATTTAATTTTTTTACATAAAAAATATCTGTCACACTTCAAATTCGTCTTTTCTTATTCAGAAATTCTTTTTCTAGCATTCTTTAAGTCCTTAAAGTTCTTCTGTACCATTTAAAAATTACCAAATTTGCGGCGACGAAATTAAGTATTCCTATTTAATTAATAATTATCTCATATTTTTTTTCGCATTCGCACTACTTTTAGCTTTAATTTGCGTGTTTGATCATTAAGCTTCGTCAATTTGTTCGTGAGTTATGATTTTTTAAATAAAATGAGTCGTAACGTGTGTTTGTCAACATATAATTGTTGTAAAAAAATATTTAAATAAATGATTTCCAAACGTTATTTACATTGATTTTTAGTCGAAGGTACAAAGATATTATAATAATTTTTGGGGAATTTTTCAAAGCTATTAACATTTTGAAAAACGCGTGGGACTCGAAAGTGCATGGTTGGAGCACTAAAGGGGCGGAAAAAACGTTGGCTCGAATAGGGTTAATATCATTTAAATTATAAATAAATGACGATACTCACTTAGGCTCTGGTGAGATAACTGAGGGTTAAGAAACTTTATGGAAAAAAATGGCATGCACTTTTATTATTTAATTTTTCACTAACTTTTATGCTGCAATCTTATTACCCTCGAACTTCGGGACACCCTATGTAGATGTATAATAAATACATAATAAGAACAAACTTAATATAATTTAAAAAATGTTAAAATTAATACCGAATCCGATTTTGCGCTAATCACAGATAGATTTAGTCTAAATAAATGTTAAATAAATGTTTTTTAAACCATTTTTTCTAATAAATTGTTAATGTAAAATAAATATTAAATTAATATTAAATAAATGTTAAATAAATGTTTTTTAAAATCATTATTTAACATTTGTAATTAACGTAAAATAAATATTAAATTAATATTTAATAAATGTTAAATAAATGTTTCTTCAAATCATTACTGCAAAGGAATAATTAACGTTACATAAATATTAAATAAACGTTAAATAAACATTAAATAAATATTTTCTCTAAATTATTAGTTCAAACAAATAATTAAAGTAAAATAAATATTTAATAAATGTTAAAACAATATTTTTTATACAATGAATTGTACAATGTATAATTGGAGGGGTTAAAGCCATAGTGGTGTAAGTCAATTTTTTGGACCACTTTTTTCTTCTTCTTTCAACATATCTGCATGTAGACTGCATCTATGAACTTAACTCGATAGGTTAAAAAAAGTGACTTACACCACTATGGCTTTAACCCCTCCAATTAATGAAAAATAAATATTAAAAAAACGTTTAAAAAATATAATCTGCTACTGGGATCTAGATTTTGATCTTTTAAAATATGAAAGAAATTGACATAAATGATAAGAGAATTAAGTGACTAATAGACTTTTAATACACTTTATCCGCCGCATATTGCGTAATCTGCTCTCTTGTATCGAAAACTGAACTGCGCGTGGCCTCTCCAGAATTAACATTTCTTCCTTTTTCTCAGAATTAATTTTATTCTTCTGGCTACATATTAGACATGTCCATTCTGGCTATATATTTTTTATCCGCTTCTCCTTTCCCTTTTTTTACCTTGCTGGAGCATAAAAAATTCATATTTCGGATCATGTAATTTCGTTAAGTACAGCTTGTCAGCGTGACGTGACGGGGACAAATACGTGTTGTCTATTGATGATTCGTATATGCAAATAACAGCTCTGTTCCTCCCTCTCGTCGATGCATCGTCCCCCTTCGTACAATTCTTCCCCCACAAATTGTCAGTACATTGGCGGATTAACATGAATGCGTTGTTCGACACGCGCTATTATATAACTAAACTGTTTGCGTCGATGGTCGGTATATGGCCATATCAGTCGCAGCTTAGAAAAAAGATCATCCAATCGGTCAGCATGTTCTTAATGTTCACATTTTTGCCGCCTCAGGTAAAGGAAGCATTTTGTATTGAAAAGTATTTTAATGCATACTGAGAAAGGTCGCCGAAATTCCGCGCAAGTTAATTTCACGGTAGTAGACAGTGTCAACTTCTGGAATAAAAAAATACTCGAATTTATCGTTCGTATTTTTTATGTATAGGTGAAGAGATTGTACGATGTGTGGGGGAAGGACATAGACGCCGTGTGCATGTGTATACCTCCTATCGTGGGTATTTTAATAAGCATGGCTAAAGTAGTGACCAATATACGATGTGAATCGCAGGTTACTAATTATGACGTTATCATTTTGCACGTTATCTTTAAAGTCGTTCGATCGTGAGCGGAGCGTGAATGAAATTTACGCAAATACATTATTCCCGACTAAAGCCGCGCGTCTCTTCACGAAATGCCGTTTTCAGGTGAAAGAGTTACTGCGCCAGATCGAAATGGACTGGAAAATAAATCCGACGGCGAAGGAGTATGAGATTTTAGTGAATTACACGTCGAAAGGGAGAACGTTGTGCATCATTTATTCAAGTATGAAGGGTTGTCGCGTCGCGCCGGGCGTAGCGAGCGTGTATGTATATTGTTATACCTGCCTTTTTAGCTACGTTGTGTAACGCACTCATGTGCTTTATCATGACACCGACGATCTCGCCGATACTGGACATCATCTTACCTCATAATGGCACGCGCGCGAGAAGCTTAGCCTACGACGTCGATTACGGGATTGATGTTCAGACCCACTGGCTATGGTTGTGGTTGCACAGTAGTACGACGTCAACAGCGACTGTATTAAGTATCATTGGTGCCGATCTGATGTACGTTACGCTTACCGTTCACAGTTGCTGCCTGTTTGCGATAGTAAGGTAAGCGTCAGAGATATAAGTAACTTTGTTCGTTTGCAACTAATTGTAAGTGAAAACGGCTATAGATTCCGCATTTTACTCCGCAACCGACAATTCGCAATGATCTGAGAGAGTTATAGTTCGATGAAGATATTAAATTGTCTTCTTAAAATAATTTAAAAAAATTAAAATAATTAAAAAAGATTAAAATTTAATTTAATAAAAAAATAAGCTTCTCTCACAAGATCAAAAATTCTATCGAGGTTTTAAGCAATTGTAAAGAAAACAAACGTTATTTAAGGAAATAATAAGCTCATCTAACGGTAATTACCAGACACCCTGTAGAATATTCACGCATGGAAGATGAAATAATCGTTTGACCTGCAGACACAAATTGGAGCACGTTGCCGATTCGATAAAAAAGCACACCATGCAATCTCTCGAGAATCATAATTATAATGTTGAATGCTACGTAAAATATGAAAATCGACAACTAAGATTAAAAGAGCAAGCTGCTGTCGTGAGAGAATGCGTCATTAATCATCAAAGAGCAATACAGTTGGTAAAATATATATATATATATATTCATATACAGAACGTTCCTTGATAAACGTATCTCCTTTCCGTAGAGAGAAAAAAATTGATTAAAGATTCGAGCTGAAGTAAAACACACACATTTAATAAGAAACACTGTATACAATCATAATATCGATAGAATTAAAATATAATATTGTATAAAATATATTTTTGATAAAACGTTACTTTAGATTTCTTAAATTATTATTCTTAAATTATTAAATATTTTAAACAATCTCTTTGTTAATCAGTTGTGTGCAACTATTGCACTGCATTTATACATGGTGTTTCCTCGTCATATTAGGCTTAAACCTAATCATCATAAGTATCTCTGCAGTTCAAGTAAGTCCGAATGAAGATGGAAATTACAGCGATCGAACACCTCATTTCTCTTTCTTTTCTTTTTTAGTTAGTGAGCAAGCTATTCCAATGGGACGGGATGGCGACGTGCGTTGTGTTCATATGTGGTCAATTGATTCACTTGTTTTTTCTTAGCTTAATGGCGCAATATCTACTGGACCAAAGCTCGAACGTTCACGGATCAACGTGAGTGATCGGAGCACAATTGTTGCGGACGTATCGGATATTAAAAGCGCCAGATTTGCAGATATTCATGCTTCTGGTATAATATGCCTGTCCAGATACAGAAGGACATTGTACTGATCTTGATAAGAAGCCGTATACCGTGCAAGATAATGGCTGGAAAACTATTCGTAATGTCGCTGGAGAACTTTTGTACGGTACAAATAATGGCGAAACTTCCGAAAACGTCCGTGCTCAGATTTAGGTCAAACTTTGTAAATAGGTTCCTTTTAGATAAAAAAGACATATACCAAATGGATTTTGCAACTCTAAAGTTTAGCAACTTTTTAAATATTTTTTCGAATTAACTCAGTATATTACGAGCGAACTAACTCAGTATATTACAAACCAAAACAGCTCTCAAGTAATGTAAACAACCATAAAGTCATACCCGTCAAAGTCATAACATAAACATCATTGGCGAAACTAGAGAATATATAATGTTTCATTATGTGTGTGTATATATATATATATATATATATATATATATATAAACGAGCTCGTAAAGCACGCCACGAACTGATGGGTCGTCGATTCGATGGGTCATTTCTCGCTGAGAGGTTCCGCCCCCCTGCGGGAGGTTCCACTACTATTAAACTAGACACATAGTGTGCCTTGTAAAGTACATGCGTGAACTTTCCACGCGTGGAAAGTTGTAAACCCATGTGACAATTCGTCTTGCGTGAAAAGTGTATGCGTGGAGGCAGTAGGTTCCGCCTCCCTGCGGGGGGCTCCACTATTATTAAACTAGACACATAGTGTGCCTTCAAAGTACATGCGTGGGCTTTCCACGCGTGGAAAGTTGTAAACCTATGTGGCACCTCGTTTCGTGTGGAAAATGTATGCATGGAGGCAGCAAGTTAAAAATGTTAAAAAAGTTGCTAAACTTTGGAATCGCAAAAAATCCTTTTGGTATATGTCTTTTTTATCTAAAAGGAACCTATTCACAAAGTTTCACCTAAATCGGAGCACGGACGTTTTCGGAAGAACAGCCCAAATAATAAAAAAAATTTAATTAATTAATTAATATCTTATTTATATGTATATATAATGCTATATTTAATTAAGTATTGTAAGTTTTATAATATCTCTTATTTTTTTAGATAGTGCAGACGTCAATGTCCTATTTCACAGTGTTGGTATCTTTCCGATAAGTATTTGCATCTTCTTGCATTTAAATAATTAACGTCTTAAGCTCCTTTATAAAATTAATAAATAAAACTGTGATTCGTTAATCAAATACCTACTTATTTGATGCCTATACTGCAGTCATGGAAATGTACTAATACTTAATATATTTGTCAGATATAATTACAGTTTTTACCGCAGTTTTCTTCATAATTCTTATGTAAATGTTGATGAAATAAAGAATAATTAAGAGAGCTCAGAATGGAAAATTGTATTGTAAAATAGAGATAATTGGCATTTAAAAATTTCAATTAAAAAATACACAGGAATACATACGCAGTGCGTTATTGATTTCAACATGCGGGCCGATTAATAGGGGAGACCGGGGCTCGTTGGCACAAGAGGCAAGTTGGCAATGCGTTCCATTTATGTGTTTATAGCAAAAAAAAAAAAAAAAAAAAAACAATGGAAAAGTTATCACAAAATATCTCTTTTATGACATTTCACTTATTACGAAAAAACTATACAGTATACAGGAGCGTTCGTGGCATGAAAATGTAGAGAAAGATTCTCTCTATCACATTAGTACTGTTTAATCATGAAAATTAGTTCTTTAAAAACTCAAATGCCGAAATTGTGAAAACTGTGCTAACGAGCCCCGGTCTCCCCTGAGAGAGGAAAGTAATTCCATATTGGAATGATTGGATTATCACAAAATTATACAATCTATGAATAAATTGTATAAACAATTTATTGACGTAGAAAAACGTCTTTGTCGCCAGTAAGTAGGAGGTAACATTGAGAGCACAGATGCAACGAAAACATGTCACACTTTGAACGTTTATATCTTTGAAACTAATAATCGTAGAGTAATACGTCATTAGATAGCTTATATAGTCCCATTTCCTCTTAAAAGTTTCAAAAGTTTCAAAAAGCTTCCTAAATGGGGAAACCAAACAATATTATAAGCAAATAATTATGCTCAGGTCTCAACATCTTTAAATTTTGGCAATTTAATATTAATTATTGGCATTTTTTCTAATTCCATTACATTCTACAGTCTTTTCTACCTCTATTTCATATACAATGCTTTAAGATTTGGTTGATTACATTCAGCTTTATTAGGCTTCTATGTATGTACGTATTCCTAGCAAATTCTAACGTATGTAACTCAAGAACCAATTAACCAAATTTTAAAGAATTATATATGAAATAGGGATAGAGAAGACTGAAGAATATAATAGAATTAGAAAAAAATTGTCAAAATAATAAAAAAAAGTACAAATTAGAAATTTGCACATTTTTTTCGCTTATTAAGAAACACGGTAATGTCTCGTGCCAAGTATGCACTAAATGAGACCGCACCGTGACTCTTACGCGACGCGACGAGTTGCGAGTACCCGAGATTTTGAGATCTCGGTAACCAGTGAACGGATCAAGTTCTAACTAGGCTTAATAGATAGCTTGGACCAAATTTATATAATAAATTGAGGTCTTCAGTCCGTGCGTTGATGTTAACACATAAGCATTGTTTCGTTACTGAAACCAGACATAGTAGATTATCACGAGATTGACCGTCTGGTAAGTGCATTTTATATCTTTATGAAAAAACTTATACGAATTGCAGCTAACTTTGTAATCTCATTTTATTTAAAAGGCAGCAGTTAGTCACGTGATTTGCTTTATGTTCAACATTATTTTCTAACAACTACACTGCCGACCTATATGTTTTACGAATATGACTACATTTTATTTTTATTTATGCGTTGTTGACGATTAGACATAAGGGGTCATATACGTTTCTCGGCCCTGAAAAGTGGTCCAATAATTATGAGGGATTGCCAGAAAACTACTAGACCGATTAAGTTGAATCTTTTCTTATTGTAAAGAGTGTCTTTTGCAGGAAAGAAAACATGCACTAAGAAGAAAAAATACAAAAAAATGTAGCGGCTGCGTGCATTGGCGTATAACGCGCAGGCACAAACGGTGGGCGTGATTCAGTTCGTAGGATTGATCTGAAACCAAATTTTTGGAATTTTTATTATTTTTTGGGATCGTGATTCTCGTGTGACGAGAGGGATTTTTCGAAAAAAAGAAATTACGGAAATGGTCACACTTTCAAAGTGTGACGACTGTAAATGTCTTGTTAATTTCTCGACGCACCGCGTATTGTACGGCACTGACCGCGAATGTTTTTCACGGGGATGATGTCAGGAAGGATGGCTAGGGAGAGACAAGAGAAATAGTAGATGAGGCTTGGAAAATAACTTTATTCCCGCCTTCGCTACAAGCGTCTATCCGACGTGACGCTGTACAATGACTGCCCAACCCGCCACAAATAATAACTATTTATAATTGAGAATTGAGAATTGAGAATTTAGAATTTAGAATTTAGAATTTAGAATTGAGAATTGATAAATGATAAATGTTAAATGATAAATGATAAATGATAATTGAGAATTGATAAAAGATAAATGATAAATGATAAATGATAAATGATAAATGATAAATGATAATTAAATGATAATTGATAATTGATAAATGATAAATGATAAATAATAAATGATAAATGATAAATGATAAATGATAATTGATAAATGATAATTGATAAATGATAATTGATAATTGATAAATGATAAATGATAAATGATAATTGATAATTGAGAACTGAGAATGAAGAGGTTAGATTTACTGAGTAGTTTAATTTATGGAATCATCTTACTGTACAGATTAAATTATTTAAGATTCATAGTGAAATAACAATTAGTCATGGTTTAATTCTGACTAGAAGAAAGAGGTGATATCTGTTTGTTGTAATTATATTTCTTTTATATAAAGGATAGAGGGGATATAAAATCGGGCTTGAATAACGGATACTAATATTTCCAAAATAAATAATAACTATTTATAAATGAGAATTGAGAATTGGGAATTTAGAATTTAGAATTTAGAATTTAGAATTTAGAATTTAGAATTTAGAATTTAGAATTTAGAATTTAGAATTTAGAATTTAGAATTTAGAATTTAGAATTTAGAATTTAGAATTTAGAATTGAGAATTGATAAATGATAAATGATAAATGATAAATGATAAATGATAATTGAGAATTGATAAATGATAAATGATAAATGATAAATGATAAATAATAAATGATAAATGATAATTGAGAACTGAGAATTGATAATTGATAATTGATAATTGATAATTGAGAACTGGAGAATGAAGAGTTTAGAAGTACTGAGTAGTTTAATTTATGGAATCATCTTACTGTACAGATTAAATTATTTAAGATTCTTAGTGAAATAACAATTAGACATGGTTTAATTCTTACTAGAAGAAAGAGGTGATATCTATTTGTTGTAATTATATTTCTTTTATATAAAGGATAGAGGGGATAGAAAATCGGGCTTGAATAACGGATACTGATATTTCTAAAATAAATAATCATTATTTAGAATTGAGAATTGAGAATTGAGAATTGATAAATGATAATTGATAATTGATAATTGATAATTGATAATTGATAATTGATAATTGATAAATGATAATTGATAATTGATAATTGATAATTGATAATTGATAATTGATAATTGATAATTGATAATTGATAATTGATAATTGATAATTGATAATTGATAATTGATAATTGATAATTGATAATTGATAATTGATAATTGATAATTGATAATTGATAATTGATAATTGAGAACTGAGAATGAAGAGTTTAGAAGTACTGAGTAGTTTAATTTATGGAATCATCTTACTGTACAGATTAAATTATTTAAGATTCTTAGTGAAATAACAATTAGTCATGGTTTAATTCTGACTAGAAGAAAGAGGTGATATCTGTTTGTTGTAATTATATTTTTTTTATATAAAGGATAGAGGGGATATAAAATCGGGCTTGAATAACGGATACTAATAACGGATAATTACAACAAACAGATATCACCTCTTTCTTCTAGTCAGAATTAAACCATGACTAATTGTTATTTCACTAAGAATCTTAAATAATTTAATCTGTACAGTAAGATGATTCCATAAATTAAACTACTCAGTACTTCTAAACTCTTCACTCTCAGTTCTCAATTATCAATTATCAATTATCATTTATCATTTATCATTTATCAATTATCATTTATCAATTATCATTTATCAATTATCATTTATCATTTATCATTTATCATTTATCATTTATCATTTATCATTTATCATTTATCATTTATCATTTATCAATTCTCAATTATGATTTATCATTTATCATTTATCATTCATCAATTCTCAATTCTAAATTCTAAATTCTAAATTCTAAATTTTAAATTCTAAATTCTAAATTCTAAATTCTAAATTCTAAATTCTAAATTCTAAATTCTAAATTCCCAATTCTCAATTCTCATTTATAAATAGTTATTATTTATTTTGGAAATATTAGTATCCGTTATTCAAGCCCGATTTTATATCCCCTCTATCCTTTATATAAAAGAAATATAATTACAACAAACAGATATCACCTCTTTCTTCTAGTCAGAATTAAACCATGACTAATTGTTATTTCATTAAGAATCTTAAATAATTTAATCTGTACAGTAAGATGAATCCATAAATTAAACTACTCAGTACTTCTAAACTCTTCATTCTCAGTTCTCAATTATCAATTATCAATTATCATTTATCATTTATCATTTATCAATTCTCAATTCTAAATTCTAAATTCTAAATTCTAAATTCTAAATTCTAAATTCTAAATTCTAAATTCTAAATTCTAAATTCTAAATTCTAAATTCTAAATTTTAAATTCTAAATTCTAAAAAATAAGAAACATAATAGTCCAAGAGCTGACGACACTTTTGGCCAAGTGATTTTGTAAAATACGATTTTCCGTTTTAACCTGCGTGGACGACTCTCCTTCGATAATCCGAACACCTGGCTGGCCGTACCTGGGGGGTTTAGAAGTACGCAGGTGAGAAAAAAAACGGATTTTCAAGTCATAGTATAAGTCTCAATTTTTATCGGATATTGATAATTGGTCACTCAGGAACATGCAAATAAATTGCCAGTTCGATTGCTCGGGGGAATTAGCGTACTTCTAAACCCCCCAGGTACGGCTAGCCAGGTGTTCGGATTATCGAAGGAGAGTCGTCCACGCAGGTTAAAACGGAAAATCGTGTTTTACAAATTCACTTGGCCAAAAGTGTCGTCAGCTCTCCGACATAAGAGAGACATAATTAGATCTCGGTATTAGAGATTTTGTTATTAATTTTGTTAAATGTAGATGTCATTCAAAAATTAAGGTTTTTTTTAAATTTTTTGCGTGAATATGTCGCAAGTATATGGAACAATTAATATTTTTAAATATTTTATTTCTATGCAGTATAGAAGTCATGATCTTTTCGTATAAACAAATTAATTTACAAAACATTGAATTTAAACTATTTCTTCTATTGCAATAAGCATTTAATCCAATTATATTTTCAAATTTAATCTCAATATTGCTGGTTTATGCCCATTCAATCTTAAACGATTTATTTAGGGTAATAGGAAGAAGGATAAAACAGAACTATTTATGATAATGCGCAGTACCGCAGTATGAATATGCACTACGTATGCAATTAGCATTTTCCGGATTAATGAAGCAATTAGAAGTTATCGTATCGGTGCGTTTTATCTTGCTTTACGACCATGATCGATTGAACTGTTCGTAGATCATTTTATTGGGATGTATAAGATACGGAAGGTTTTAAAAGCGGTTATGTCAAAGACGCGAATAAATCATTCCGTTTGATTTCTGCAATCAAAATGTAAATCGTGCACTGCTTCTTTCCTGGATATCGTTGCATATGTCATGGGCACGTGTATCTGCGACACGGTTGTTTCAATGTGATAAATGATAATGTTATCCGCACCGGAAGGAATATTTCACCTCGAGCAAATCGATCTTCTATCGTAGCATTTCACGATTTATGCGCGCTTTGGATTCTCTAAATAAATAAAATCAGCACTCTCTTTCTGTAAATTTTTATTTCCACTTCTGTTATAGAGTAAAATCATCACTCTTTTTCTGTAAATTTTAACACATTTAATAAATACGTTCAAATTGTGATACTTTAACATATTTTTTAAATTACTTTAATAATTTTACATTTTTAATTTGTTAAGTTTAATTAACATAGCAGGCATATGTTAAATCTACACATGTATGTGTTGATTATTTTACATAAAAATTTTAACCAGGACCTTTTTTAACAAAACTACAAACATTTTCCAACAGTGTACCCGTGTTTCGATAATATCGCTTCTCCACTTAATGTGCCAAAAGAATGACCGCATGGGAAATAAGGTGCGTTTAAAGTCAGCGGAAGATTGGGATAAATGGGATTATAATATACCTTCTTTTTTAATAGAAAATAATATTCTTAAATTACTTACTTACTTTTAATACGTAAGTATCTGACCGAGGAAAAACTGCAATCAATTTCAGATCATTAACTTTTAAATATGGAAAATAAACAAATACTGTAAATATACTTAATTAGTGTTCACACAACAGATTGATTCATAATTGCTTAACGTAAAACTCACGTATTTTACAGGTTTATTTGGCTGCAAAAAAGGAGTATTGCAGCTCTGAACTTTGCCATTGAATTTTGTTCGCCAAATTATGCATATCTTATATTTAAATCTTTGTACAAATGGTCAGAAATGCGTCTAATAGCGACCGAATGGTACATACACAATAAAGAAAAAATGTTGCGTGAAACTCAGAAAGAATTAGACACAATTCTACATCTAACTTCAAAATTATTTTATTAAAAATTAGGTTAATTTTCTTCTTTAATAGGTAAGCCATTAATAACTGTTACATAAAATAATTTATTTATTAAGAAAAGACTCCTAAAAAATGTTGAATTGTTAACGAACAGATATGATGGATACAAATTTCTTATATCACGAATTTGTTGTACGATAATTTTGTTGGAATTTAAGAAAAGTTGTTCATTTTGTGTGTTAGTTACAGAATTAATGACTGAAGGTATAGCTCGGTTCGCAATGATGTATGGCGACAATTCCTATTCAACCGTCAAGAAAAGTTTAAATTTATAAAAATAAAAAATATATGTTTTATATACAGAATTCCGTGTAATTTATCGTAATATTGTAATTAAATGTAAGAAACATAAATGTAAGCCTAAACCTCTAAATTTTGTTTTATTTACAATAGCAATGTATTATTAAAATGTTAGATATTTACAATGATTACAATGGTACGACGCCCTACACGGAATGAGGGAGGTTCCAGGTTCGAACCCTGGTAATATTTTCCGCAATAAATTTAATAATTTAATTTAATTTAAATTATTTTAAATATGAGATGCTTATATACAAGTATCAAAGATTATTAACGTCTTGACGACGAGGACCAAAACCAATGGTCGAATCGTCACGATGATTGTGTGCCAATTATAGCCGAAGGAATGAAAATTTATTTGTTTACAATGATCTATTACTTCAACTGAAATATCAGTTCTTGACAAAGAGATCGAATCATAGATATATGTAAATAAATTCTCGATGCTACCTTCTTGATTAATCATGTTAGCATAGCTTGCACTTTGTCCATTTAATGAAAAATAAATAATATATAAGATAAAATTTATTATTACCATCACATATTCTGAATTTGAGAGAAATTCATAATATGTATATTACTGATATTTAATAGTTTTCAAGTTAATCTTAAAAAAGGTTTAGTATCCCACAATATACCTGCACTTCCTTTGCTATATGTATAATTTATCATAGTAATGTAATTTATTGTACTTAACATAAATATATATCTCTATAAGCGCTTAAATTTTATTTTCTTTATAATGTGGTGGCCGCGCGCGCCCCTACCAAAATGGCAACACATTTAGCCACGTTTTCTCGCGAGCGCTCGTCCGCGCCGACTTAAATATATAAACAAATTCGGTAACAACATTTATTGCCCTGATCGACACTCTCACCGACGGTCTCATCGGACGACAAGAGTTAGGCGGGCATATAGTGGAGTGGCACCATAGCGACTCGCAGAGAGTCGCATGGTATTTTTGGGGACGCATATCCTCCACATACCATCGTTACATCCAACCATACACTCCTCTCCATCACTATCATCCATGATCGACATTGACATACGTATCCCCAAAATAATATGGACTTCGAATTACTTGAACTGAAATTTCAGCTCTTTACAACGAGATCAAACGTGGATATATGTAAATAAATTTTCAGTGCTCTTCCTCCTTGATTAATCGCGTTAGTATAGCTCACAGTTTATCCGTTTAATGAAAAAAATCTTCTATAATACTTCTATTGACAAAAATAATTGTTATCTTATATTTTCAATTTGAGAGAAATTCATAACGTAAGGGAGACCGGAGCTCGTTGGCACAAGAGGTAAGTTAACAATACGTTCCGTTTATGTACTTATGTGGCGTCGCCATAGGTATACTTATAAGTACATAAACGCATTGTTAACTTGCCCCTTGTGCCAACAAGCCCCGGTCTCCCCTATATCGTTTATTTTAATTTGTTCAGTTTTTTATTTATAGATAATATTTATAGATAATAATTGATATAATTTATTTATAGATAATAATAATTGATGTTAGGGGATCAATTTTTATTTCTATCGCTCTTGCAACAGCTAAAACGTTATCCCATACGAATTCCAATGATCCCATTAATGATTGACGTTTGCTGGACTACTGTTGCTAATAAAATGTTTGTTACACGTTACGCGTATAATTCGAATTTGTGTGCTAGAATTAAATATATTAATTAGCTCCAAAAATAACCTTTTTTATCGTAAAAATATATTTAACACATTTTACATAAGAAATAACATAGAATGTAAATCAACCGAAATCTTGACTTGAAATAATGCTATGGAATATTATATTCATGTATATGAAGGAATATATGTATTGCATTCTAGAAATTATATATTAATATCTATGTGGAAAGTCTTAAGTAAAATTTCACGCATGTATAAATACAAGGATAGGACCAGAAATAAGGTACACTCTTAGAAAATAATAGCGAATTCGATTGGATGCACTCAGCGCGCACGCACATTAAAACCGTCGTACACAAATCAACGTAAAATGTATGTTTAATATATAAACGGGTTAAATCATGAAATCCTCAATATTCTTTATTGTGCTATAAAATATGTATTGGGCATTTTATTAGTCGAGATATTTGCATTTTAGTTTAAAGATTAAAGATTAAATCAGTGAATTTTATATACATATACACAACAACTTTAATATGCACCAGTGCGCACTGAGTGCATCTAATTGAATTCGCTATAAGTAAAATATGTATTAACACATAAATGTGTATGCACGTGTGAAAGTACATACAATTAACTATTTTCTTACGTAGTTACTTAATACGGTAAGACATTTGTCCCAGCAGTTCGCTAATTAAAAGATTCCGTCTTTATAACAATCGTCCTTGTGTATTGAAAAGAGATATTACTGTATCCTTAAGTTCTCTATTGTTTTCATATCGTTTTCCAATAAGAGTAATCTAAAGGATCAAAGAAATGGTAGTCAGAACGAGCAAGGTCCGGACTGTGAGGTGGACGAGGTAAAATTTTCCAGCAATATTGTTATACAAGAGCGACTGCGTTGACACGTGTGGGCTAACTCTATTGTTCAAGAGAATAAGGCTGTTAGATAGTCTTCCATGTCTCTTACAATAAATAGACGGGCAGGAAAATTCTCTCTTAATCGTACATTTTTTCACTTTCTGCCTATTTAGAATGAAACAGCATAAATAAAAAAAAAACAAAGAAATTGGGAACTAGAAAATTTAATTAAAGTAAACCAGTCCTGCAGTGTATACTTATGACAATTTGAATTACTAAATTTACCTAATTCGGATATGTTTACGCGCGAGGAATTACAGTCACTTTGACTACGACATCCGACATTCTAATAAACAGAATATGTTGCCAAACAAAAGAAAGTGGTAGAAGTTAAAACTAATACTGTGCCTTTTGTGCCAGTTGAAACATAAAGGTCTATTATCGCAAGTGACTTCAAAAGTCTGTGTAACGTGTGACTCTCATAAAATGGATATTTTAAAACATATTAATAATCCACACTCTTTTGCGAAACTAGGTATTTAAATTATTTAATTAGCTACATAAGCATAATATAAAATATTTTTAATTTATTTACTTACAAAAAATAAAATAAGAATTGTTTACGGAATTCGTTAAGATGTTTGAAAGACGAAACTGTTGCACATATCCTTAGCTCTTTCGTAATTTATGGTTTTTAAAATTAGATTATTCTTTTACAGTTTTAATTAACTGACAACATTCTGTGCATCTTCTTAAATGCATTGTATTGTATTTAATATAAAAGTCTAAGAATTGCTTGCATTTTATAAATAATATCACACGCAATTACTATAATAATTTCATTACAATATCATTTTTTGTTACGTACTTACTTATTACATTTATATGTGTATGTATATCATTATACTTATTATTTATATTTTTTAATTTCTGTATTTTTCTAATTAATAGAATTGGCACGTGTAATCCACATCCATTTGAAATTAAATGTGGATTTTAGTCAAAAAGTTTTTAAAGGAAAAGCGATTTTGACTATTGAAAGAGGACCTTCAAATAATGAAATAGTAAGAGTAAACATTTTCTTTCATATTAAGCAACAAATTTAATTGGTTATTAATATGTATTAATATCGAATGATTAGATTTCAGATAGCCTTGGACTTGTTATATCACGTGTTACAAACATTGACGGAACACGGTTAAATCGTGATTTCGGAATTAGTAAAGTTTTTGGAAGTCCACTTCATGTGCAGTTACCACAAGATGCTGATACTACTTATAACTCTGAGTAAATATAAGATATCTTTAGAAAAATACAATTATCAAAAATTATTGATGTAAGAATTAAATATACCAACAATACGGTACTTTCAGATGTAAAATTCAAATTGAATATGAAACAACTCGAAACTCTCCTGCATTACATTGGCTAACTCCTGCACAAACTGCCGATGGTTTATATCCCTTTCTATTGCCTGACAACAAGGTAAATCGGCTAAATAAGGATATTTTCTACGTGAATTATATATAATTATATAAAAGTCTTTATTTTTCAGCTAATTCACGCTAGAACATGGTTTCCCTGCCAAGATACACCGCGTGTCAAATCTACATACACTGCTAAGGTAAGAATCTAAAATATTTCTATGCATTCCGCATTTATTCATTTACATGAAAACAATGACGTACGATTGATTATTATTGATAAAAGTAATAAAAATTTGCAAAGTGACAAATGCATTTGTAACAAAAGAAATTAAATGTTTTTAAGTTAAATACAAACTACAAATGCCTACATTTTCTTATTATAAATTGCCCAAGGTCCCCAAGGAGAACAAAAAAGTCAAAATGATGTCAATTTGACGTCATATTGACATTATTTTGATTTTTTGTTTTCCTTGGGTGGTTTAATTAAACCAAAATAAACTAAAATATCTATTTAATTTTTATATATTAGAGGAAAGTACCCGATTATGAGATACCATATCTATTTTGTGTGATTGCCGGAAGTCTATGGGCAGAATTGAAAAATATAGTAGGTCATTTTGAAGGGAATTTAATAAGCTTTAAGATGCTGAAATGTAAAATTTAATTTAAATATTGATTTTTCTGAAAATTAGAAAAATGTAAAAAATGAGCTTTCAAAAAAATCGAAAAAGTGTGCTCCTAATATGAGAGACCCCGGGAAATCGCTAATAAAGTGCAAAATACATCATATTGCAATTACAAATCTTTATTTAAAGTTTTTAAAAGACAAATGTAATGGAGAAGCATATTTGCAACAATCGTAAACCCACTTATACTCAATATTGTACCTAATCTTCCCCCTCCACCCTTCCCCCTTAAATCAAGGTCAGCACAGTCTTATAAATTCGTATAAACCTTCCCTTAACGTTAATATAGTATTTTCTCTTCTCTTATTACTATATAATAACTTTCATACTCCAGCAACCCAGGAGTACCCTGAGTATCTCATGTTACGAGCACCACGCCTTGCGGTTTCGCGATCACCAAATCTAATCTCTACAATTGAGCAACTCAAGATATCCCGTATTTTCCCATTAATACGACTTTACTCTATCGCTGCATGCAGAATTTATTGCCAAATATTTATTAATTATATAATAAACAAGGTTTAAAGACTCATATTCATGACACTTGACAACATCCAATTTCACAATTTCTTTCTCTGCAACGACTACACGCACGATCAAACAATGAATTTTACACTAAATAGGTTTTACTCCAAGGTCAATAAGTTCATGGTGGAACCAACAGATAGGGCCTATTAGTTTAGCAGAAACCTCGCTGTCGCATATTAGGAGCCTATCTCATAATAGGGGACTTTCCTCTACGTGTATTTCATTTTTTAGATTTCGGTACCAAAAAAATTTACAGTTCTAATGTTCGCACATTTGCAAAATACATGCGAAGGTCCGGAGTTCGACGTATATGAATTCCGTCAAAGAGTACCGGTATCATCTTATGCGGTGATTATTGCTGTGGGTTTACTAAAGAAAATACAACTTAGTGTAAGAAGTAACGTATTTGTCGAGAAAAAATATATTAATTAAAGTTTTAGTACGTTTCATTCAGCCAAAATTGAAAGCGTGTTGCAGGTTGCCGAAAATTTGTGTGGATATTATTTTTAGGGTAAAATATCAACTAAATTTGTTGATATTAATTATTTAAAATTATACATTTAAATTTATACATTTAGTATTTCTTATCTTTGCTATCAATTCTCTCAATTTTATTGCCTTCTTATATTTATTGTTATTATTATTTTGTTATTATATTTAAAATTATATCTTCAGATAGATACGATATATGCGTGCTTCCATCAAGTATCGGCCATTTCGAAATAGAATGTCAATGCGTGGCATTTATTTCGCCGGGTCTACTTATTGGAGATCGTTATTTTATCAGTTATTCACTCAGTTGGAATATTTCACAGAGCTGGGCTGGAAATTTAGTTACGTGTGCGAATTATAATCATTTGTGGTTGAATATGAGTTTCAGCATTTTTATTTCCAGGAAAATTATATGCAAAATTTCGAATTTTAAAGATATGAATTTTTATATCCAAAAGAGAGAATTGCATAGACTGAGAAATATGGTATAATTAACTTTGATTAGGTGAGAAAATGGAGTAGTAAATAATATTAGGAGATAACAATATTTTATATATTGTACATACAATAAATATACATAGCATTCTTACTATAGGTTATTTCATGAAATTATATTACAGATCGTAAAATTCGGAAATAAAGGCTTGCTAAAATGTTTATTACACGATTTGCCTGAAGATCTAGCTACTGAATATGTTATACCTTACGAAAGGGGATGTATGTTCCTAGATCAGCTAGAGAATATATTAGGAGGACCTGCTATTCTCGAGCCATTTCTTAGATCTTATTTTCATAAATTTGCATTCAAAAGTATAAGCACTAAAGATTGGATGGACTACTTGTATGAATATTTTCTTAACAAAAAGGAGGTAATACCCTTTATATATAAACTACAGTTTTACCAATATTCATGTGTTTAGCATTAGAAATAATGACTTCTATGTTGTTTTTAGCTGTTAGATCGTGTTACATGGGACTCGTGGTTCTTTAACATCACATCTCCATCTTTCATGCCGATAACAACCTCATGGGAAACAAAGTGTTTCGAGTTAGCAAAAAGAATCGTCGAATTTGATAATAAAAACAAAATAAATTATGACATAACAACTCTTTTTCTAAAAAGCGGAGCACATTTTTGCGACTCTCAGCAAATATTATTTTTAAACTATTTACATTCTTTTCAAACGGATCTGACCATGGAAAAACTGAAATTATTGTTATATTTGTACGATTTCGACGGACAAAATGCTGAGATACGGTAATTATGCACATCTTTATTCAGATTGATTCACAATTGCTCGAATAATGCATGCATGTATTTCACAGGTTTCCTTGGTTGCTATTATGCATTAAAGTTCGATGGGCCAATAAAGTTAAATCAGCTTTGAGATTTGCCAGTGAATTTTGTTCGCCAAATTATGCATGTCCTATATTTCAATATTTGTACGAATGGACAGAAATGCGTAAAATAGTGATCGAATGTACATACTCAGTAAAGAAAAGATGTTGCATGAAACCCAGAAAGAATTAGACACAATTCTACATCTAACTTCATAATTATTTTGTTAACAATTAGGTTAATTTTCTTCTTTAATGGGTAAGTCGTTAATAACTGTTATATAAAATAATTTATTTAGTATAAAAAAAACTTAAAAAATTTTGAATTGTTTATGGAACAAATATGGTGGATATCAAATTTCTATATCACGCATTTGTTGTAAGATAATCTTGTTGGAATTTAAGAAGTTGTTTATTTGTTTGTTAGTTTCACGGAGAAAATTGCTACAGTTGTTACAACAACATTCTTTATGATTGAAAAAGAAATGTATGTGAATTCAAGTTATATTGATATTACATTAAATGTAGCTGTTATTATATGCTCATTTATACGGTTCTCATAATCATAGTTCTTACTATAAGTAACATTCGGTTACAATACTCTCATATATAGTTACCTCAACCAAAGGATTATTGGTTGAGGTAACTATATATGAGAGGATTACTCTTTCTAAAGTGGTCTGCAGTATAAACAGTATGGTTGAGAGATCTATAAGATATAGTTGCACGGTATAGCACTGATTGTGAGAGTTCATTTCAATCGCAAAGTCACTTCCAGAGTATTATGGTTTCCATAACCCTTTTGTATTGATGAGCGAAAAATAACATTATTTTCTGTTGTAGCAACCCTAACTTTTTCTCCGTGTTGCAGAACTAATGACTGAAGGTAGCTTAGTTCGCAATGATGTATGACGACAATTCCCGTTGGACCGTCAAAAGATGTTTAAATTTGTGAAAATAAAAAATTTGTTTTATATATACAGAATACTCTCTCTCTCTCTCTATGTAATTCATCGTAGTATTAATTGTAATTAATTGTAAGAAACATGAATATATATATAAGGATAAATCTCTAAATTTTGTTTTCCTTATAATAATTATGAATTAGAATGTTAGAAATTTACAATAAACTATATATTATACTTCAACTGAAATATCATTTCTTGACAAAGAGATCGAATCATAGATATACGTAAATAAATTCTCGATACTACCTTCTTGATTAATCATGTTAGCATAGCTCGCACTTTGTTCATTTAATGAAAAATAATTAATATATAAAATAAAAGTTAGTTATTATCACATATTCTGAATTTGAGAGAAATTTATAATGTGTATATTGCTGATATTTAATAGTTTTCAAGTTATCTTAAAAAAGACTTAGGGTATCCCACAATACCTGCACTTCCTCTGCTATAATTTATCGTAGTAATGTAATTTATTGTACGTATTTAACATAAATATATATTTCTATAAGCGCTTAAATTTTATTTTCTTTATAATACGGACTTCGTGTTACTTGAACTGAAATTTTAGCTCTTTACGAGATCAAACGTGGATATACGTAAATAAATTCTCAATGCTCTCTCTCCTTGATTAATCACGTTAGTATAGCTCACACTTTATCCGTTTAATGAAAAAAATCTCCTGTAATACTTCTAATATTACTGCAAAATTGAATATATAATTGTACTATACGCGATCAATTCTAAAATAACTTAAAAAATTTCAGCACGTCTCGACAGAATATTTAAAATCTCACGTTATATTATTTGACTGGCATAAAGCCAATTTCGCAATCGAAAATATGTGGATGGATAGGCTACAAAAAATTAGGGTAAAATCGGTGTTTTGTTAAAATAAATTTTAGTAATTAATAACCATCGCGTTTTCAATAAAATAATTTGCATAGTAAAACAAAATATTTCTTATCCGTTTTACTCATTATATATCTATGTATTGCTTTGTTGCACCGATTTATATAATATTTAATCTTGGCTAAATATATGGAAAGGAATAGATGCGGGTATAAATAACACATATCCTAACTAATTAATATAATGTTTTCCTATCTACAGATTTATTTTTTTTTATAACACCTAATACAATTTACTTACTCTTATCTTTTTTGTTCAAGAAAAATAATATAAATAATATAAAAATAATTAATCTAATAATTTTATAAAGAAATCTAAATAAAAATTTTATATTTTCCAGATCATTACTTTAATTGTGTTATTTTACTTCTTGTTCTTTGTGTTTCTAAGATATTTATTATTCTAATTGTAAGTAGAATTGATCTACGTAATAAAATTTCGAAAATTTAATTTATTATGTACTTTACTAATTTAAATTCGCGAAATAAAATTCTAATTCGACAAAATATTTTGTTATATATTTTATTTAAGATTTCGAATTTTATTTAAAAATTATTTATATAGAACGCGGCGGTTCGTCAATATAATTCTATAAACAATAATGAGTTCTTTGCGAACTCGGTGCATGCAAAGTGTGCGAGTATTTCCTCAAGCACAATCGCATAATAATAAATCAATAAACAATCAATAAATATATCAATAAACAAGTGACACCAAGATGAAATATTAATGCCATAATCAGTTTTAGCCCATCCATTTTATAAGGCAACAAATCTACGAGATGTAATATTTTAATAGTATAATTTTTATTGTAATTTGACACGTACCGAGATACATTTTCTTTATATTTGATTAATCGTAGATTCGTTACCTCAATAAAAAAAAATTCTGACTCACCAACTCGATGCGCAACGGGCGGAGTTATTCGGCCATGTAGCTACAATGATACTGTAACATACAAACGTAAAATTCAAATTAAAGAAGTGCTGAAAATGATCAAAATTTTAAAAGATAATTCTTACGCGCCTCTAATTCGTCTTTCAATAAAATATTTAGCAATACGTACAATTATTATCTATTTACCGAAAAAGATCTTTCACAAGAATAAAATTTTAGATAATTTTTCTCTTTTTCTAATTATTTTTTAACTTATCAAAATAAAACAATCTAAATAAATGGAAAAGAATTATTATGCAGATGATATTCACCTCAAGGTTGCTCCGCCGGGGCCCGATGTCTCTCCCAGACCTCCTCCTCCTCTCAGGACGTCAGGCCTCCTCCACTCACCGCACAGGACACTCGCGAGAAACACTCGCGGATAATAAACTACAATCGCGCGCGGACTAATTTCAGTAAAAGTCTCTCGCGCGATACTGTACGGCACTTCCGTTTAAAAAAGTCCTTTAGTTCGATTACTTGAACGGCACTCCCGAAGCAAACGCGACGAACCGGCTGCGGTTCGTTCATTCAATTAAATCGGCGGACGAGGGTACGTTAGCTTCCCCGTCTTTGGATTTTTATCCAAGCAGAACAAGAGTTTTGCTTGGGTAAAATCCTCGTACTGGGTACTGGGCCTTCCCACCTCGCCAAGGTCGTACCCGTGGGAAGGAAGTACTTTACTCTGTAATATAAAAGCAGATAACATAGATTTTTCGCGCAAATTTGAAGAAGTCGCGACGCCGATTGCCCCGATTCGTTCTGCGTTTCATCACTGCGTCGCAGTCGCGTTAATGGCGATGAAATGTTGGAAGATCTTGACGCGAGATACTACGCGAATCAAGTGGACGGTTAGTAAAGACACGCGCAGTTGATTAAACAAAACCACCACAATTGAGATTAAATATCGTACGCACATTACGCCGCGGTATTGAGCACGTAAATCTCGCGAGTGTAAGTACTATTTTAATGCATGCTTTGCACAACGAGGAGTCGCGATTACGCGGCACGAAATACACGAGTCACGAAAATAAGAAATATTCATGAACGAGCGTTGTATGTTGTATCACAGCGTGCCATTACTTGAATCACGATACGATTTCACATTGTCACTCGGCCCTCTTTCCGCTCTTCGAAAAGAATCGGGGATAATCGCACGACAATTCCGGCACAGCACGTTCAAAACACAACACGATTCGAGATATGCCGCTGCCGCGTTAATGAATGCCATGCACATTCGATATTCGATAGTCCAGACATATATGGCATATGGCGGCCCGGGGCGGGACGAGCGATTATCGCCCGCGAATGTCACGACGAAACTGCAAATCACTCACAACTCACAATTGCCGTACCAGGTACCAGGTACCTCTGCATCGAGCGATTCGCGCGACACATTAATTCATTCACGACACTTGATACACTTGATGCAAATTATTGAGCGGGTCGTCGATTATTCCAGCGAGGAGCAGGAATGCCAATCGCACGAACGAGCGCGCGTTCCGAATAAGAGCACCCACGGCACGGAGCACGGCGACGGCGACGCGCGCGGAGCACAAACACTTCACAAGTTCACACCTGTCCGAAATTCATCGGGAGAATGATTGAGTAACATATCTGCGGGTAATGGTATTCCGAGCGTCGACGAAAACAAGTAGCAAGGCCGTCTCGCCTATGGAAACAATCGTCCGCGGCCCGCACCAGCCCGCACGCCGACTTTGAACGTACGCTGCTCCGAAATTGGCGGACTCATTCAACGGTCGTGACATGGCGACTGCCGAGACCGAGAGTGCCGACTGCCGAACTGCCGAGTGTTGCGTGCCGCGCCGGCGCGCGGCGGCGAGTGGCGAGAGCGGCCGAACGTGATTCGGCTGGATTCGGGGGCTCCCGACTCGACTCGCCGCGCGGCGCGCGCGCAAGTAATACGTTACTCGTTGAACGTCAGTACGAGTCGCAGGTCGCGGCGAGACGTTGATGCTCGTGTAAGTAATTTCTTTCACGTGAACGAAAAGAAATCCTCCGGTTACAGTGTGTGTGTGTGTGTGTGTGTGTGTGTGTGTGTGTGTGTGTTGCAAGCTGATTGTACGCCAAATATTCTGTATTCTGCTTCTTCTCGTGTCGACTGCAACGTCTGCAACGAGTGGGATGGCCGAAATGAACGCCGAGTGCCGTGCTGGACGCCCGTACGTATCACCCCGCTCCTCCCGGTTGTGATGTGACGGGTCTCCTGCAATGTGCCGTGAATGCCGTGATCGGCAAGTGAATTGTGCATGAGAGACAAATGATTCGAAGAGCGATACATCCGAATCTTTAATAGAATCGTTGTCCCGCGTGTCGCGAGTGAGACGATAACCTCGGAATTTGTGTCGTACGTGTCTCTTGCCTTTGCCTCCGTTTCGATTTCTACTTCGAATGAGTGAATCGCGTGGAAAGACGCTTCGGTGAATAGCTCGAACCTCTCATTAACCACGGGAATTAATTATCTATTGAGTAATTAAAGAGAATGATCGTGCGTTTGGCGTTCTCACTTTACTTGCCGCGATCGCGAACGATCGCGAACGAGGGAGCGAGCTTGCTCCAAAATGCGTATGAACGTCGAGAGTGCGAATTAACAAGCTCAAACGTGATCCGAGGCCGAGGTAGATTTGGAAGAACATTCCGTTCCTTCTTGTGTCGAGTGCAACGAGTGGGATGCTGTCGCTGGACGAAATAAACGCCGATGAATGCCATGCTGCAGGACGCCGTACGTATCAACCTCTCGGCTGTGATTTGGCGGGTCTCCTGCAGTGCTCCGTGATCGGTGGACGGTGAGTAAATTTTATGTGAGAAATAAATGTTTCGGAGCGCGATACATCCGAATCTTAATAGAACCGTTGTCACCCGCGTGTCACAGTGAAGCGATAATCTCGAAATTCGCGTCTCTTGCCTTCGTTTCGATTTCTACTCCGAAGTAAGTGAAGACGCTTTAATGAATAGCTTGAACTTGAACATCTCGTTAAACGCGGGAATTAATAATTAATTGAGTGATTGAAAAGAATCGCGCGTTTGGCGTTCTCACTTTGTCGCGATCGCGAACGATCGCAAACAAGGGAGCGAGCTAATTTTGTTTTGAAATGCGTAATGAATTTAACATCGAGAGTGCGAACAAGCTCGAATGTAGGAATATAATTTCGTTTTTCGTTGAAGAACAGCATGTAATTCACTCGTTCACGTAATTCGTCACGTAAATGTTTCAAATTTATTTGTACGTGTGCTTCGGATCTTTATTCCATAACCTCTACTTTTGCATAGAGTTGTATTTGTATTAAACGTACAGTGTATACTTCACTATGAAATATAATATGCAACTGCATAGCTTGATTAAATAACTTTAAGAAAATTAACGTTAAATTGTATCGTTTTTTAAAATAAAATTTCTTTTTTATAAAAATTTCTTCGCGATCATTCTCACAGCGCGATGATCGAGTATACCATAAAAGACGATAAACCTTTGCTGCCAAGATACTTAAAAGTTATAAAACATTATCTATTAATAAAGTTTTTGATAAAGTTTTTCAACATTTGCTGAAATTCTATTTATATTTTTGATACGTTGAACTTTAACATCTTTGTGTTTAAGTAGAACGTTCTCTACTTTTTTAATTGTTCACTATCATCATAATTAAAGTTTGAGATCAAGATATGTGTTTTTTTTAAATTCCATTTACAAGCCGAGAACAATTTTTTTTATTGTATGGGTAATTACAAATAATTTCTTTAGAACAGGATTTTTTAAAATTATTTCAATGTTATATTTTATTTTTTAATCTGCATTTAAATCTCTTTTGGAGCTATTGCTTTACATTGACATGGCAAAAATTACGAATGTTTAATTTGAAAATAATTGCATTAAAAACAATGTTTTTTAATTCAAAATAAAGACTAATCTTTTTTGATAGTTACTAATATAATGTATTATTTCATAAATAGCTTTTTTTGTATGTTAATTTTTCGAGAATATATATCTATGTTTTAATGTATATGTTTTAATTTCAAAACAATGCATGTTTTACGATAGTTTATAATACAATACAAAAATATAAATTGACGATAAAGTAAGCCACTTACTTTTGTAAGATGTAATTATTTCATCATATGTCTTATATTTTATGTAAGAGATAGCTCCAAAAGAGATTTCGTGATCTCGTGTCAATGCAAAACACGTTATATTGTAGAACGACCACATTTCCTATTTGTTTTATACATTAAATTATTTTTTACATTAAAATTTTTTGTGGAATTTGAGGATTACAAAATCCATCAAATTGATTAAACGTAATATTAAATGTTTTTATTCTTTTCAACATACATTTCAGCAACTACAGTCAGTTCAATCAATCTTTTTATGGTAAGACAAACACAAAATAATATAGTTTTATATTATATAACTTTGCATTATGAAGTTATATTTTATTATAGTAATTACATATATATACTGCGTTCGGCAATACAAATCTGAGGCGTCGGAGTGCTCTTTTACCTCGCAAATCGTTCGGCATTGCCTATAGTGCCGAATGATTTGCGAGGTAAAAGAGCACTCCGACGCCTCAGATTGGTATTGCCGAACGCAGTAATAGTAGGACATAGAAAACAATGAGATAACTAATTTTTTATAAGAAGTTATTGTTGTGAAAATTAAATGTTTTTGCTAAAAGATTAAAGAGTTCTTTGCTTTACTTTGAGAATAAAGGTCCGTGATTACATTGTCATTAACTTCCACAGTTGGTCTGCTTTCTTCCTGATTCTGGATAATGTAATTTATCTCAGGCTCCCATTTCATACGTTTATTTTCGCTTAATAATTGATTAGCGCCTAACGTAGTCTCTTCGATCGATTCAATCGTAAACGTCGAGAATAGGTCCTATTGAAGTAAGATAAGAAGATAATTGTAAGTCTTAAATATTTTTATACATAGACAACTTTAAATTAACCATAATCAAATTTGTGTAATATATTGGCTCTAATTGTAAGAAAATAATTAAAAACTTATTTATAAGTTTAAAAACTCACCTGAATGTTAATCTCAACTGGTTGAGACAACTTCAGTGCCTCACCGTCTTCAAAGAGATGCTCCAGTCTCAATAGAACTGTGTCATCTTTCCACGGCTCTAAGGAGTCTAAGGTAAGAATGTGCACGTTTGGCCACAATGCTTTTTTAAGACCAGAAGGCTGCAACATAAAAATGTTAATTAATAAAAACCAGGTCAAAATCATATTTACTTAAAAAATAACTTATAATGGATATAACAAATTTTATTAGATTATTAGATTATTTAGTCGAGTTTAAAGTAAAAACGTAGTAAAAAAACTCAAAATAATCCGTAAAAATGTGGTTTTCACACACTAATTGCAAATAATGTTGTATTTTCCATGGCCAAATAGAGATTTTATACGTACGAAATTTTTGAGTACATGTACATCCTCGAGATTATTCAAGGAGTTAACGGAGGTGCCTAAGATCCAGTGATACAGAGCCAACTTAAGCGCCAATTCCTTCTCCTTCAATACAAATTCATCCACGTCCTTCACTTTACCTCCAAAGAGATGATGTTTGCCTCTCGCTACCAAACCTCCATCGAAGGCAGTTTCATTCAATGCCTCACCTACACCAAACGCGTCGTCCTTTAGAAGCAATTTTATTTATTATATACATGTTGTTATTCGACTCCAACATATCTTAAAATGTTTATTAAATTACAGTAAATACATAGCACAATTAAGTAAATTCATAACTGATACTGTTTTCTTTAACAATAAATTTGCATTAAAATATTTTAATTTATAAAATTAACTTTGTAAGTACAAAATTACGCTTAAGGGGGGATTCTACTGTAGCCGGTCGAAAAATAATGACTTTTTGGAATTTTTTTTTAAAGAAAACTATAAGTGATATTGGATTAATTTTTTTGTGATATAAAGAGGCATTCTTAAAGAAGAAAAAGATATTTTGGTTTTTCAATGTTATTAATTTTTATCGTGTTGGCGCGTTTTTCTCAAAACTACTTTTTCCAACTTGGCGTGCAGGATAACTCAAAAAGTAATCAATCAAATAACTTGCGACAAGCACGATTCGATTCTTTACAATTTTCTCCAGGGATTATACCTACCGCTACATTTTATTGTTTATTTATAACATTTTTATCAACAATAGAAGATTGATTTTTTGATCGAAAAAAATGTTACTTTTCTTACGATTGCTGTAACTTCTTCAATTTTTCATATTTTTATTTGCAATTAGGTATAATCCCCGCGTAATTGATTAAGCTTTAAGAAAAATTTTGGTTTTTTGCTTTCAGATAACTCAGCTCGTTGCTACATTGCACACCGATAACCGTTGCGCCACCGACATTGTGCCACAAAATTGTACGCCAACACAATAAAAATTAATAAAATTGAAAAAAAAAATATATATTTTTCTTCTTTAAGAATGCCTCTTTATATCGCAAAAAGAATTAATCCAATATCACTTAAGTTTTCTTAAAAAAAATTCTCAAAAAATCATTATTTTTCGCCCGGCTAATACAGTAGAATCCCCCCTTAAAGAATGAATAGTCCGAATACAAATGTTAAGTTTACTTTATAGAATTTAAAATTTGTGCAGTTTACTTTAGATATATAGCTTTATATTTGACACAATTAAGAATTTTTAATTGATTATATACTGGCAATGATTATAATCGTGGCAACGATTATAATCGTCGTGACAAATCGTCACCGCGTTTCGACCAAGGATTTTGGTCATTTTAAATTGATGTAATTTTAGATGCTTATAATATAAGCGTCTTGATTAAATAATTAAATTCATTGTGAAAAATATTACCTCAGCCAGGGTTCGAACCTGGAACTTCCCTCATTCCGTGCGGGTGTCGTACCAATTCGACCACTGATGAGGCATGTGGTAATATTTATCGCAATAACATTGTAAGATGGAACACCGATTTTTAGTCAAAGGTGTATATTCAAATCGAATAAGTAACATTTGCTTCGCCAGAGAATAATAAACACAATTAAGAATTTTTAATTATATAAATCGATTATAATCATTGCCAGTATATAGTCAATTAAAAATTTTCTATCCCCTCTATCCCTTGTATAAATGAAATTTAATTACGACAAATAGATATCGCCCCTTTCTTCTAGTAAGAATTAAACTATGACTAATTACTATTTTACTAAGAATCTTAAATAATTTAATGTGTACAGTTAGATGATTCCATAAATTAAATTACTCAGTAATTCTTAATTCTCAATTCTCAGTTCTCAATTCTCAATTCTCAATTCTCAATTCTCAATTCTCAAATATAAATATTTATTATTTATTTTAGAAATATCGGTGTCCGTTATTCAAGCCCAATTTTCAATCCCCTCTATTTTTGCTTCCTCATAGAGGAAGCTTTGTTTTCGTAAAAAAAATTTTTTTTTTGTTTTACTGAATGTGTTCAGAATGTTCTAAAACGTCGAAAAATTGCAATTTTAAAAAATGTCTGTATGTATGTATGTGTGTGTGTGTGTGTATGTGCCAAATTTACCGAAATTTCTATAACTTCCGCAAATATTGAGATATCGGGCTGTTTTTTTTTTTAATCGATAGAGTATCATTCAAGGAAGGTTGGTATTGAATTTGGCGATGATCGGTAAAGGGGTTCTTTTTTAAAAAAATTTTGAATTTTTTTAGAAATGTCCGTTGTTGTTCTAACTTCCACAAATATTGAGATATCGGGCTGTTTTTTTTTTATCGATAGAGTATCATTCAAGGAAGGTTGGTATTGAATTTGGCGATGATCGGTAAAGGGGTTCTTTTTTAAAAAAATTTTGAATTTTTTTAGAAATGTCCGTTGTTGTTCTAACTTCCACAAATATTGAGATATCGGGCTGTTTTTTTTTTTTTTTAATCGATAGAGTATCTTTCAAGGAAGGTTGGTATTGAATTTGGCGATGATCGGTAAAGGGGTTCTTTTTTAAAAAAATTTTCAATTTTTTTAGAAATGTCCGTTGTTGTTCTAACTTCCACAAATATTGAGATATCGGGCTGTTTTAATTTTATTATATTCTTCAGTCTTTTCTACCCCTATTTCATACATAATACTTTAAGATTAGGTTGATTATCGGTATATATAATAATCGGTAAAAAGGTTTTTTCTTTATAAAATTTTGAATTTTGCGAGGGTCGGTGAAAGGATAACTTTAAACCTTAGTTTACTCATTATTTGTCTCTTTCTAAGGGGGACAGTTAGACCATCTTAAGTCTCAATAATTGAGACTTTAAAAAATGATATGTTTTAGGATAATAAAAAAGTGTGCAAGTAGAAACTTGCACATTGCTTCCTCATAGTTTTTAAGTGTGCAAGTAGAAACTTGCACATTGCTTCCTCATAGTTTTTAAGTGTGCAAGTAGAAACCTTCGCTCACAAAGCTTCCTCTATGAGGAAGCCAAAACAAATAAATACTAATAATTATACATCGAATAAAATAAAAGCTTCCTCATAGAGGAGCTTTGTGAGCGAAGGTTTCTACTTGCACACTTAAAAACTATGAGGAAGCAATGTACAAGTTTCTACTTGCACACTTAAAAACTATGAGGAAGCAATGTGCAAGTTTCTACTTGCACACTTTTTTTTATATAAAAGAAATATAATTACGACAAATAGATATCACCTCTTTCTTCTAGTAAGAATTAAACTATGACTAATTATTATTTCACTAAGAATCTTAAATCAAGAGACACGGTAATGTCTCGCGCCTGCAAGTACACGCGAAGCGAGACGCACCGTGACTTTTACGCGAACGCACGAGTTGCAAGTACCCGAGATTTTGAGATCTCAATAACGAGAACGGATCAAATTCTCTAAATAGGCTTGATCGATAGCTTGGGTTGAATTATACATAAGAGTATTTTTATTTTCCCGCTACGTGCCCTACGAGCGGAGATATTATGATGCAAAGTCCGAAATGTTAAATTTTACAATTAATTCATTTTCTCTAGTTTATCTTTTACAAAATATTTCATGTGTAGGTACGGCATCTGATCGAGAAAAGAGAAAACAGGATTTCTGAAACTGTTTTATTAAAGACTTAAGTTTTGTTACCTGTAATCTTGTTTAAGTAAACACAAAAAAATTTCCAAGGTTTATTTGCATTTGTAAATTAATTATTTGTATTTGAAAACGAGGCTATTTGTTTTAAAATACTTATTGTAAATAATACATAACTATTTAAAATAAATAGTTATGTATTATTTACAATAAAATTTATAATTTTTACCGTATTACTTTTTAATTACAAATTCTTTGTTTAATCTGATACTGATTTCCCTTTAATAAAATTGTTGAATAGTTTTTGAAGAATAAATGATTAAAAGTAAAAAAATTCTTAGTGAAGTAGATTCAGAAATAAAAGTATTTAATTAAATCATATTCTTCGCATTTTAATTTTAAGTACGCTTTACTTTAGATAATTAAGTAACTTCATATTTAATTAAAAAGATAAATTATGCTAAGAATCTAAAAGTTGTAAACGCTTCTTCGATATTTTTGCTGCGAAATCAATTTTAAATTCATATAGGACAGACAATTATTATTAATTAAATTATTAATTTTATTTTTCAAAATAATATAATAGAAATAAAACTGTTGTATACAATAAAAATTATATCTTTTCTTATAAAATATCTATACTTATACATTGTTAGAATATTATTAAATCATAATAAGTGACTATATTCTAATTTTGCCGCTTGCATAGTTTTTTATACACGCCTGGGCATCGATTTTAACAATAATAATGATTGTTAAAATTAAATGGGAATGGAAAAATATCGGTTGTGATTAATGAGCCCTAATTGTGTATTAATTATAAGCAATAAATTGTATACTAATGTATTATTGAGCTCTAAGAGGCACCAAAAAGCTGCTGGAATAATAAATTACCTACATTGAAATGGATTTATGACGAGACAGTGTCATCCCTGCAGATATGAGTTTCTTTCTTGTTTTGTGCGACAGAACAATAAGTTATATACATATGTCTCATTAATCACAAAAATACGTTGCTCTGGGAAGTTCCCAGGTAGCAAGATGACGTCTAATTGACGTCTAGAGACATCTCTAGACGTCAATTAGACGTCATCTTGCTACCTGGGTTCACGGTCACTGTCTGTATGTTCATCTTGTTTTCTAAAACTGTTTCTTGCTATTTATTATAGATATTTTGTCAATTTAGATTTATTTTACGCTATTTATTCCCATTTTTTTCTTTAAAACCACTGCCTATATAGGATTTTATGACTGGTCCAGTACTAAGCCATTACTGTTTCCCAGAGTTGGTGTACTGGCACAGTACTGGTAACCCTACCGAAACAATACTGGTGCAACCGTGGATGATAACTCCGGTCCAATACTGGCAGACAGTACTGGCCCAGCCGTTGTCTATTTGTACTGCCCCAGTATAGGATTTATTATCGGTTCAGTACTCCGTCAGTACTCGTTGCCAGATTTCAGACTGGTTGATAATTAATTAAGAAACGAGTTTTGTTATAAAATACATATGTTTTATGTTTTATGTTTATTTAATTATTATCAGTCTTCAAAAATAAGTTTACATTAACGTTAACATCAATCCAAAAGTGTGTCACATTTTATTATAAAAGTGGACTCCACTTTTATAATAAAATGATACAACTGATATAAGTTGCGCAGTTCCGTCATTTATACATCGTTCTTATACCATCGTTGGTCGTATTTTAAATAGGAGAAAAGGATCCTATCAAATGCCATCTATCGGATGATTCGACATTTGCATAGTCATTTGCTAGTGATGGTTTAGTACTGTCTGACAGAATATTGGGCGATGTGCGGGTGCTAACCATTGGCCAAGCGTAGGGCTTCGTCACAACGCCTGGCTATTCTATAGGTAGGCAGTCAATTATTTACCAGTGTTGGTCGAGTACTGGCTGACAGAACTCTGGCCGACAGTTGACTGCCTTACGTTGGCCAAGTGTAGGGCTTCATCACAACGCCTGGCTATTCTATATAGGTAGGCAGTCAGTTATTTGCCACTATTGGTCGAGTACTGGTTGACAGAACTCTGGCCGACAGTTGACTGCCCTACGTTGGCCAAGCGTCGGCCTTCGTTGTAACGCCTGACTATTCAACAACCAGTAAATGGCCAATGATGGGCCAGTATTGGCTGGTAGATTCTTGGCCAATAATTGAGCGCCATAACTTCGGCCAAGCCTTGGCTTCTGCTCACAACTGGCAATTCCTATATGGGTGTTGGTACATAAATATTTTTACATTAATAAGATAATTATTAATAAGATAATCGAGGAAATACTTTAGAGTATAAATAAGAAATTTATAATCATAATTCACTTATAAGTAAAATTTGACAATTAGAAATTTACAAAAATATAAAACCGTATAATAAGATCATTATCTGTAACCTATAACATATGTATATATGTTAAATATAGTCATTGTTTGTGTTTTCTCATATAAAAAAAGAACATTACTTCTGAGTAACAATATCTGACGATATACATGTGATGTCCGAGAGAAAATTCCAAAAAGATTTTTATTGCTATATCAATAGCAATTATTGTTATATGTTTGAAATGTTATTTTTTGATTATTTTTTAAATTTAACAAAAGGGTGCTAAAAAATAAAGAAATAATAGTCAACATAAATGTTATACCCACATGTCGGGAATCAACAAAGTAATGGACATGCTATCGTTGTGCATATTAATAACGAGGAAAACGAAGCGTTGCATCTCTGTAAATTGGTGTGCAATATAGATATGAAAGCATATCACGAAAAATGCGTAATCAGGATCGCGAAAACGAGAGAAATATACATCTGCGCTACCATGCAAATATGTAAGTTGCATAATGTTATTACTACATGCAGAAATGAAAATAAACAATAACATTTCTGCATACGTATTTTTTTCACAAATATGTCGGATATAAATCAAAATTTTACTAATAATTTTAAAATAATATAAAAAGGATAACGTGTGAATGGATGTTACATAAGATACTTGTTATTCGTTTCTGTTAAGCTTTTATGTTCTAATCTAGAACGTAGAAAAGCGGCCTAAATTTGAGAACCTTTTAGAGATAAATGAATACACTTATCTATTATTCATAAATTTGACAAACTTATTTAGCGTTCTAAAAACGCTATTTTAAGAAGTAGACATGAATTTTTTATCCAAAATTTTAATTTTAATATTTAAAAAAAAATAAAAAAATTGAAGCTATACATATATCGCGCGATGAGCTATTCCGCTGCAGGCGATAAACAAACGTATAGCGCGCAACAAAAATACTTAACAAAAATTCATAAAATTAGCTTAAAAAAAAAAACATTAAAAACGAGAGGGAAAAAAGCTAAAACCATTTTGTAATGTTTTTCTATCTTCTTTCTATCATTTATGATTGTCGAGATATACACCATAAGTGTTTAATGAAAATAAAAAGTCGCTCGGCGCACATTTCGTTAAGATCTTGCGCGCTTTCTCGTCTTAGTAATCGAAACTATAAAATTGCCAATATTAATAATGACTAATTCCAATAGGGTATTAGATTTCAAACTAACGAGTGCTTGTTGAATTGTCTTTCTATCATTTGCGGTTGCCGAGATATAAGCATTTAATGAAAATAAAAAATCGCTTGGCGCCCGAATCCTTAAGATTTTGCGCGCTTTCTCGTCTTAATATAAACGGAAATGAATAATTGCCAATAATAAAAGTGAGCAATTCTAATAGAGTAGAGCACGTTCTAAAAAGTGCTTTTTGAATCATCTTTCTGTCCTTTACGATTGCCGAGATATAAACGTTTAATGAAAATGATGAATGTGGCAAGGCGCACGATTCTTTCGGCCAGCTCGCCCTTTATTGCTTTAATAAACGAAAGTACATAATTGCGAGTAATATAATTGAGTAATACCAATAGGGCAAAGTATAAAGTACAAAGTCTTTTTTTAATCATCTTTCTATCATTTACGGTTGCCGAGATATAAGCGTTTTATGAAAGTCAGAAATCATTTGGCGTTGGCGCCCGATCTTTACGGCACGCGCGCGCTTTATCATGTTAAATAAACGAAAGGACGTAATTGTTAGTAACAAAATCGAGATATTCCAGTAGCGCAGAGTATAAACTAAACAGTCCTTTTTGAATCATCTCTATATCTTGGGTGGTTGCCCAGATATATGCGATAAACGATAGGGAAGACTTTTTTTCTCGCGCCAAGCCAGCGGCACATGGCCTTGACCTACTTGAGCGGCGGGCGACGGAACAACTTTTTTCACGAGCTGTACATTGACCTACTTTCTAAATTGGCCTTGACCTAGCTCGCCGAGTCCGGGAATGCCGGCGCACGGCGTGCACGGCAACGTCTATCGTAAAATTCATAAATATTTCGATGTTCTTGCTAACTGATTTTTAAAGGTTTATTTTAAGTAGCGAGTGGCCTGCTTCCAAAGCAGCGTCGTTTACGCTGTCACAGCTTCCTCCCTAATATGAGATGTATTATTAATGATATTGCAATCATATTAGCGCTAATTACAATATCTTATGTATGTCGTTTTTTAATAATGTTTATATCTGTGGTGGTTGCTGAGATATATAAAGAATTTATTAATCGTTGGCTAGCATTATGCAATAATATTCTGAGACTTTTTATCGTTTAATCTTATTCGAGAGATCATGCCCTATGTTAAAAGGCACGTAACAATGTTAACGTAACGTTATTTTTTAAAGAATTCTTTAAAATTCGTATGCTGATTTAGGAAACGTTTCTATTGTAGTTTTTTTTAATTTAATAATGTTTAAAACATTTTATTTTCAAATCTTTGATTTTAATAGTTGATTTCAATTTGTTATCATCTTATTGTTAATCTTGCAATATACACATATATCACTTATGCGTACGCGTGAATTATATATACATATATATGTATCCCACATAAGCAAATGTTATTAATAAGTACATGTTAATTTAATGAACAATACATATTAGTATTAAATTATTATTAAGTAATAGTGAGAAATACATTATGCATTCGTTGACACGCTTAAAAGATCATAAAAATTATGAAAAGAATTTTAAGTTGTGAGAAAAGCGAGAATCTCGAGTTTGGAGTCGTCTGTAATTCCTCAGAAATCGTTCCCGTTACGCGGGAAGCATGATGAGCAAGGAGGTTGCAGTAGGTATATTCCAGCAGCGGCACGCCTACCCTCACTTATTACCTATCGCCATCGGAACGGCGCGCGGATGCCCAGCCGACGGCCAATCAGAGCGCTGGCGGGTATGCACAGAAGGGGGAGTAGGCTCCCGCGCTCTGACCAATAGCAGCGTGACTAAGCGGAGGCAATGTGGGGAGACAACACCCTCATTTAGAATACCTTCGTTAACCTCCTTGCCTAACATGCTGTGCTAATACTTTTGCCGATTTAAACGGAGTTTTCGACACCAAGAATCGCCATTTTCGCCTAGCCTCTTATCCTAATATGTACTTTTGACCATTTTTACGATCTTTTGTGCATCTCTACGATACGTGATCAAATTCTTTTAATTGTTTAATTTTAACCTAACAGTAAAATACGAAATTTCGTTTATTATTAGTATATTTATTAATTATTTGTTTAAATTACAATTAATTGACGCTTATATGGCACGTAAAACGCTTCAACTCATTTCCCACGTTGATCATGACACCGTAGTAAATTGAGAAAGCCCGTAATGCATGTGTTTTTCTCGGAACAGCAAGATATAACTCTTACATTACTTTGCTAAAAAATTTCTAATTATTTAACAGAGATTAACAAGCTCATGAAACAGTTAGCGTTGTGTCAACGTATAATTTCTGAGACTCGTTTAGTATCGGGCGACGGCATTCGTAGCTCCTTTCTCTCGTTGCCTAGCCTTATGCAAAGGCATTTTATAACTCTTTATCGTCTAATCTTGTTTGAGAGAGTATGCTTCGCATTAAAGGACACATAACAATGATAAGATGAATGCATTTCTTGAGATTTGTTTAGGTGTCATTTGTCGCATTTCGGCGCTCCGATTTTCTCGCCGAGCGCCGAGTGATGGCATTCGCTGCTATCTCTTTTTCGTTGGCTAGCCTTATGAAACAGCATTCTAAAACTCTTTATTATCTTATTCGAGAAAACATGCATCGTATTAAAAGACACAGCAATGTTAAAATAAATATATTTCTTGAGATTTTTTTAGTGTCGTTCGTCGCATTTCAGAACTTTGACTGCCTCATCAAGCACCGAGGAACAAAAAGTTTTAAAATGCACGTGTTAACGTGCGATTGACAAAAGGGAAAAGCCCCGAAAAACCGCGCGAGACACTCAACAATTTTCGAAAAATATCTTTAAGTATCATACGCGACAGAAATCTCTGAACATATACCGAATTTACTTTGAAATATACGAGATACGTATTACAACGCACACACCGTACGTTGTTACTTGGTCTATAACAATTTAAATATTTCGTTGCGTGACGTAGTAACAGTTCGCGGCAGCTCGAGCGACTTGGGGATCCTAGAGCCGTCTGTGACCGCTGTTACACGCCACCCTTAATCGGGTTTAATAACATCGGTAGTTCTTAGGCTGGCAAATCACAGCTATTCCCTTCTTCTGAAGAATGAGTGTGATTGGCTAGTCTAAGAACTACCGATGTTATTAAACCCGATTAACGGCGCCGTGTAACAGCGGTCTATAATACCGGTTTTTTCCTTAGAGAAAATCTTTTAATTGGCTTTATAGAAATGCAAAATTCTTGTATAGAATTAAAGTACGCATCAAAATCTAGGTCATGGTGGTCGAATTTATATCGAAAACAAAAAAAAATTAATATTTTTTGTTAATTTTTGGTATACATGACGACAATATTTGCTTTCTCCAAAAATTTCACAATAAATATCCACAAAATTAGACCGGCATGACCTAGGGACAACATGTAAGAACAATATCGTGCAATTGGAACTAAGAATAAAAGCCTACAAAAAAAGATTAATTGTAATGAATGCAATATAACCTATAACCTTGTCTATCCTTGTCTATTATCATTGTCTATACAAGGACAGATATAGAATTTGGTCGGTAATACAGACGGCTTTAGGAACCCCTTAATTGCTTTGTTTATTCGCAGCGCGAAGGCTGTGTGACGTCATTCGCGCCCTACCTTGCCGCGCCGGCATTCTTACGGCGACGTTTGAACGAAGAGGTAGCAGCGCGAGTGACGCGCGTTTCACCATGTACCATCATAATTAATTATACTACATTAGATAGAATATTTAATATGCGTTTTGTTAAATATTTTCAGCGATTAATGTGCTGGCATTCGGTGCTCATTTTCGGAATATAAAGTTATCGCATTTTTCACCGGTTTTTTGCCGACGATAAACCTCCATGTGGTGCGGTGTAATGGCCCAACAATTTGAGGACCAAATACTATAAAATGAAAGGAGAAAGCAACTGTATCCATCGCACTGTTAATCACTGTTAACGAAGCCGAAAACTTGTATAATTGTGACTTTAAATCGCCGCCGATCATATAAGCGGTTCGTCGCGTCGCATTTTCGGGACTGCAAAGTATCATGCGTAATTATTAGCGTTTTCCTAATTTTAACTTAATTCGCAAACGCCGTACAAAGTGTCACACCAAATTGTCTTTCCGTCACGATGTATTTACGAGCGATAATTATATCTTATAACAACAGGTTCCTTACTTATGTGCGTCCGGTACTTATACAGCTTTTTGCCGTGATAATCCCCTCCTACTGGGTACGACCTTGCAGATGGTGGAGGGGCTCAGTACCTCGAGGTGTTCAGGGTACATATTATGGAACTTTTCAAAATGAATTCCGATCGGAATTCATTCCGAAAAGTTTCATAATAAGAACTCTGCACTCTGACGACGGGGAAGCCAAAGGTACCCATTGCGCTTCGTCGCCGATATTACAGAAAATATCCACGCTGAAAGGAACATCTTCGCATCGAGGGAACACGAGGGACATTCCGAGCAGCCTGAGAGGAGGTGGTGGCCTGGGAGAGGCATCAGGCGCCGGCGGAACAACATGCGGTAAATATAATTGGTTTATACATACTGTGTCTTTCGCGGAAAGTTTAACCAATCGGTTTTTCAATCGAATAGTAAAGTTAGTCAGAGAGTAGAAATTAAAAAAGAGCTTTATTTTTTAAATTCTATTTGGAATTATTGTGTTCAATAAAGTATTTTCAAGAAATTAAACGTGATTTTTTAAATTAAATTTGTTTAACGAATTAAAATATAGAATTCCGTGTTTTACGTTCGGTAATTATTTTTCGAAATACTGATAGTCTCTTTTCTTTCCTGCTCTAATTTGGATTATATGTTTGATTGTTACAGAATCATCGTAGCGACGTTGCAGATACAGCTCCGCTGCTGCGCATCAGGGTCGGTGAGTTTTAGCGTAGGAAAGCGTGGTGAAATAAGCGTAAGTAGGGACTTAGTTAAAACATAGGTAGGGAATAATTTTTAACTGTTTTCAGCAATTACATTCCCATTAAGCGAGAAAAATCAAGAAACATTTCAACTATATTGCAACAACGTCGTAAAATTAATGCAATATAGCTGAAATGCTTCTTGATTTTTCTTGCTTAATGGATGAACTAACACTGCATTGCCACGAGTCTTAATGACTCCTACCAGATCTATCGGATCTGCGTAAACCGCATTCTTACGAATGCGAGGCTGACCTGGAGGTGGACGAGGATTTTGCGGCCGGAACAGCCTGAAAGAAGGTAGTGAGTGTAATTGATTTTTACGTACTATGTCACTTATGTCAAAAATTTTCTATCTCTTCTGTCTTTACTTAATCGAATCGTTCATTTGAATGTTTCAGAAAATAAAGACGCTGAACGTGACATCGGAGCAGCGAGGGATCCCTGCGTAGCTGACATCCCGTGCAGCCTGAGAGGAGGAGGAGGCCTAGAATAGGCATCGGGCATCGGCGTACCAACACTTCTAGTAAGTGTTACTTTTTATTTTTTCTACAGATATTGTAGAATCCCTTTTTTCGTTTATCCTTATTCAGTCGTTTTATGCTAAACCGCGTGATTCGGAATATAAATTAGTAAAAAGAAGTAATGAAAAATTTGATTCAAGTTGATTCTAACGTAAAGACCTTTTTCGAAGTAGTAATTTAAAAAAATATTAATCTGAATAACGAATAAGATGTTCGATGCGCGTGACAATTATTTAATCGATTCGATTATTTATATGTTACAGAAAATATCCACGCGGGAAGGAGCATTTTCGCATCGAGGGAACACGAGGGACATCCTGAGCAGCCTGAGAGGAGGAGGAGGCATCTGGCGCCGGCGGAACAACATGCGGTAAATATAATTGATATACCTATTATATCTTATGCGAAAGAATTGTCCAGTTTTCAACTGGACTATAGTTATTCAGAAAATAAAAATTAGAGAAAGAGATTTTTACTTTTAAAATCTTTTAGAAGCTTTTATTCAATAGATAGAGTATTCTTAAAAAATTACGTGATTATTTTATTGAACATTTTCTTAACGAACTAAAATATAATATTCAGTGTTCTGTGTTTAGTAATTATTTTTTGAAATATTGACTGTATATACTCACATTTCTGCTCTGCTCTATAAATTCGGATTTTATATTTGCTTGTTGCAGAACCATCGTAGCGACGTTGCAGAATAACTCCGCTGTTGCGCATCGGTTGGTGAGTGATAAGTAAATTTTTATAATTGAGGTAACGGATCTATGACAATTACGTCATATATATTGCAGAAACGCTTGTGTCAAATTATGACAATAAATTATATTGCATTTCATGGATCCGCTGCCTTAAAATGGATCGACTAGAACAGATTAGGATTTAACATTTCATGCTGGATAAATCACATAAATTGATTTATTATCCATTCATGAAATAAAATAAATATATATTAAATAAATATATATTAAATTAAACAGATATGAAATATATAAAATAAAAATAGGTATATATTATTGTATTGCAATGATAGAACGAAATAGGCAATATTTGTTACTGAATAACAAACATTTTGTTTTACTCTCCCATTTTTCTTCATCCCAAACGTCATCCAGGATTAAATATTACATAAATTGGTGTAAGAATGCAACATGTATATGCTTATATCACGAACAAAAATAAAAAAGTGCCTTTCAATATTTATAGTCGTTTAGTATATAATCTATTTAACATATATTCCATGTAATCTATTTAACATAATCATTTTTGTGTTCACAATCATTAATTGAAATTATTTGTTCTTAAAACGCGCCAATTTTAGCCTAAACTTTCACAGTCTATCCATATACATTGATAACTGATTTTTATACCATGCAGTTAAAGCGATGTGACGTGAGATTCAATAAATGTTATCTCAAACAAAAACATTTTTTAGCGATTATCTTAAAGTTAATCAATTTCGCGTTAATTTAAATACTTGATTTTAAGGAATACAATATTTATTTCTACATATTATAAAATAATTTTAGAAAATTACGTACAATAAATATACATATAGTAAGAGACTAAGAGACGTAGCTATCGAAATTTATAAATTGTGTGTTCGCTCAAGTGCGGAAGATATTCCATGCACATCAGCGCATATTATTGTGAGGGAAATTTATTATTTTTTTCGGACCTCACGTCATTAATTCTTTATTTTTTATCTTCTTGAGACTCGATATTCGAAACGATAAATCGAAAATATGGGCCTTAGATTTTCTCAATTCGCGTTTATCAATTTTCGCTCATTTACTTCGCATTGTCATTAAAGTCCTGCATGTTTATATCACATTTAAAGTAAATTTCTTATCATTCGCGAAAAGTTTCATTCGGAAATCCCGAAAATCTTTATTCGGATTATACGCGGTTAATTAGAAAATTTTTTTAAGATTAGAAGCTTTTGATTAATTAATATCTTTTTTACTTTTAATCGAAGATGTTATCACGCGTGTAAATTATAATATAGGTATATAAGATAAATGGATTTTTTTGAACGTTAGTAATTCCGCAATTAATTAATTTAATTGCTATGAATGGCTCTTCGCGACGCGGTCGTATTTTGCGCATCGTGGGAAAGAGCGTAAAATCATTACGCTCATCTGCCAGCTATGATCCGGCAGTAGAAGGAGTATTTCTCCTTCTTGTATCTGGCTACGGCGCCAGAGGATGGATATTTGGCCAGAAACAGGTGAGTTCAAACTGGTAGAAGAAAGAAAAGGATCTGCGCAAGGTAGGTTGGTGTTCAATACCATACCAATGTAATGTACAACGCGCATAACAGGTAGGATAATATTTTTTGCACTGCCATGTGCATGTAATCGGAGACGGAAAGGTCAGGTCTCTAATTTAATTACAATTAACCGCGAACTTAAAATCTCTTAAACTTCTTTTTAAAATCTTATACACACTTCCTTAATCCCGGGTAATCGCAGTCGCGACTTAATATTAATAAATTAAATAAACTAAATAAACTAATAAATTATATAATAATTTCGGGTAGGTAGGTAGGAATATGACGCGTTATGTAAATAGGAGTATAGTTAGGCAGGAATATGGGATAATATTTGTATATCTATATAAGAATATGGATACGGGTAGGTAGGCAGACATAAATATATGTAGACAGTTCGGGTAATTATCAGTACAAAATTACCTTTTTCAAAAAAGGTAAAAAAAGGCGCCATGTACACGCAATGTATTTTGTTAATTCAAAAATCCAACCTAAGTGGTAGCTTTATTTCTCCTTCACAAAATTATATTACCTAACTTAACTCAAGTGACATGTATTTCAAAAAAAGATGTGAAATATTTAATTTCTCCTTCACAAAATTATATTACCTAACTTAACTCAAGTAACATGTATTTCAAAAAAATGTGAAATCCTTAAATTAAATTGCGCCAATTGTAAAGAGAATATGTATATTGCTTTGAAAGATAATTGGTGTGCAACTACTTAAAAAAAATAAAACCCAAGTGGTATCTTTGTGTTCCTATTCAAGGGTCTTCCTATTCCAACCCAAGTGGTAATAGCTTCTTAATTCTCTTTAACAAATTTTTGATATTACAAAGAATTATTTTAATTACAAAAGATTAAAGAAGTAACAGTACAAAATAAAAATATTTAATTAAAACAAAATAAATAAATTTTTCTTGTAAAAAAACTTGGCACTGCTATTTTACTCCTGTCGCATTTTTCCCTAAATTATGTTTGTTTTTTTATTTAATCAAAAATCTTAGTACTAATGTTTAAATTTTATTGTTTAAATTCCGAAGTCTAGCAGCGCCGTTTTTTTACAAGAAAAATTTATTTATTTTGTTTTAATTAAATATTTTTATTTTGTACTGTTACTTCTTTAATTCTTTGTAATTAAAATAATTCTTTGTAATATCAAAAATTTGTTAAAGAGAATTAAGAAGCTATTACCACTTGGGTTGGAATAGGAAGACCCTTGAATAGGAACACAAAGATACCACTTGGGTTTAATTTTTTTTAAGTAGTTGCACAACAATTATCTTTCAAAGCGATATACATATTCCTTTTTCAATTGGCGCAATTTAATTTAAAGATTTCACATCTTTTTTTGAAATACATGTTATTTGAGTTAAGTTAGATAATATAATTTTGTGAAGAAAAAATTAAAGATTTTACATCTTTTTTTGAAATACATGTCACTTGAGTTAAGTTAGGTAATATAATTTTGTGAAGGAGAAATAAAGCTACCAGTTAGGTTGGATTTCTGATGAATTAACAAAATACATTGCGTGTAATTGGCGCCTTTTTTTTACCTTTTTTGAAAAAGGTAATTTAATCTGTACAGTAAGATGGTTCCGTAAATTAAACTACTCAATAATTCTAAACTATTCATTCTCAGTTCCCGATTCTCAATTCTCAATTCTCAATTCTCAATTCTCAATTCTCAATTCTCAATTTTCAATTCTGAATTCTGAATTCTGAATTCTGAATTCTGAATTCCGAATTCTGAATTCTCAATTCTGAATTCCAAATTCTAAATTCTAAATTCTAAATTCTGAATTCTGAATTCT